>CM068585.1:35110119-35562619 GCA_035048485.1 Pteria penguin | reverse complement strand
TGGATGGACTGTAGACATACAAAGAAAGCAGTGTTAAATCTAGTACTCAAAATTTGTGCAAAAATTTGTATATCAACAGGGCATGTTGTAACGCCAAATGCACTTGAAGATGAGTTGAAAAACTGCATTATTTCTCTGTTTTTCTATATTAAACTTACCACATGCATGTACTTCAAATCATATAGAATACTTGCTATGCATGTAATTTTTAATACTCTACAAAGTTTCATTGAAAAAAATTTAAATCTATTCTCTTTCACAACTATAACTTAGTGTTCAATAAATTTACATTAATGCTGTCATTAATTTATGGTTTTTAGTATATTTATTAACTTTTACTAATTTGTACATGTGTGTATGTGCTTTTTTCATTAATTTAAGTTTGAAAGAGCATAACTTAGGATACTGAAAATACTTAAAATTATTCTTGTGACCCGTATTTACATATATAACTGATTTGCATATCAAAACCATTTGCATATCTAAATGGAATTCCAATATTTTACTTATAAAGATTGGAAAAATTTTACAACAAAAACAAAATAAATTATAAACTTCTCCTTCCAACATATTTTCTTCATGATATTGTTGAATTGAAATGATAAAAAGTGTTCTAAAAAGTCAATTTCTTTGATGTTAATGAAAAATGTCCCAGAATATCAAAGGAAAATATTGGACAGTACTCAGAGGTGAACTGAATGTTGATGGAGTGGAGAGAGTTTAATTATCACTGACAAATGCAGATCATGAGATATCTATCTATAATGTCTTTCTCAAAAATGAAATCTAACAACAATATTATCAAAGCATGATAAGCTTCAAAGGTTGTTATTCAAAGAAATACAAAAAAATCACATACATTCACCGGGCACAGGGGTGTTAGGAGAGGGTTAATACAAACATGTAAGAAATGCATGAAAAATGCAAAACTAGTGTAATGTATATGAAACATTATATGTATCATATAATAACATTATATGTATCATATTATAACATTATATGTATCATATTATAACATTATATGTATCATATTATAACATTATTAGGTTACCTATAATAAAGTCAATATCATTCAGATCTGAAAACAGTCATGAAAAAAATAGGTATTTACATGAACATTACCAAGTTCCTTATAAAAAAGAAACAAAAAAAATTAAATCAGTGTTTTATTTCATATTTATCATTTTTCATTCTTTCTTCCACAGTAATAATGTCAAAAATGCAAATTGTAGTTTTAAATATTTATCTACAAGCTGGCAAAAATTCACAAACTTTCATATTTACACGTATATATTCTAAAGGAAATGTTGAAAACTGTATGTTTAAGGAAACTGTAATTTTCAATAAAACAATTATAATAACAACAACTTGACTTAGTACAAAATTCTAGTTTTACTCATTTTGCGATACATACATAAATCTAGGACAAAACTGTCATTTTTTCCCGCTTAAAAACTGTTGTATAATTAAATTCTCTGATGAAAAATAGTCACATTTCATATGTATTTTCTGAACACACATTTTCTCAATAAAATCTCATCAAGCAAATGACAAAAGAGTTATTGGCAAACCTATTACTATTTGATATTCATCTCCTGAAAAATAAACACTTCCCTAAAATTGTATTAGTTTTTCTGAAACAGTCCTATTTTAAAAAACAATCTAACTGGGGATTTATGCCTTGGAATGTCTCTGAGGTTCATGAATATCCAATATCTAATATCACAGGAGAACTATTTCCACTGTTCATTGGTTGTGGAAACAAAGAATACATAACCAGAAGTCTCTGTCGAGACTGGAGCTCTACTGTTCTCCTCTACTCAAACAACAATTTACCTTCAGAGAAGAAGGGGTAAAAATATATTTGGACCACACATGTATGTTTTGTATTGCACATGCACAACTAGACCACCTACCAAACATGATGAGATCATAATTAAGTCTCACAGACATATACAATAAGAGAAGAAGTGGGAACAAGATTTTGGGACCACGCCCCTTTGTGGGGCCCCAGGGGGTCCGAACTGGTCCAAAATTGCACATGCACAATTACACCACCTATCCAACAAAAGGAGACCATAATTAGGTCTCTAGGCTATATAATTTCAAAGAAAAAGAGGGAACAAGATTTTGGGACCACACCCCTTTGTGGGACCCAAGGGGGTCCGGACTGGACCAAACTTATACATGCACAACTACATCACATATCAATCATGATGAGACTATAATTAGGTCTCTGGGACATATACCTTCAGAAAAGAAGAGGGAACAAGATTTTGGGACCACGCCCCCTGTGGGGCCCAAGGAGGTCCAAACTGGTCCAAAATTGCACATGCACAACTACACCACCTATCCAACAAAATGAGACCATAATTAGGTCTCTAGGATATATACCTTCAGAGAAAAAGAGGGAACAAGATTTTGGGACCACACCCGTTTGTGGGACCCCAGGGGGTCCAGACTGGACCAAAATTGCACATGCACAACTACACCACCTATCCAACAAAATGAGACCATAATTAGGTCTCTAGGATATATACCTTAAGAGAAAATGAGGGAACAAGATTTTGGTACCACGCCCCTTTTTGGGACCCCAGGGGGTCCGGACCAGACCAAAATTATACATGCACAACTACATCACATACCAAACATGATGAGACCATAATTAGGTCTATGGGACATATACTTTCAGAAAAGAAGAGGGAACAAGATTTTGTGACCACGCCCCTTTGTGGGGTCCAAGGGGGTCCGGACTAGACCAAAATTGCACATGCACAACTAGACCACCTATCCAACAAAATGAGACCATAATTAGGTCTCTGGGACATATACCTTAAGGATAGAAGAGGGAACAAGAATTTGGGACCACGCCCTTTTGTGGGACCCCAGGGGGGGACGGACCAGGCCAAAATAATAAATGCACAACTAGATCACATACCAAACATGATGAGACCATAATTAGGTCTCTGGGACATATACCTTAAGAATAGAAGAGGGAACAAGATTTTGGGACCACGCCCCTTTCTGGGAGCCCAAGGGGTCCGGACCGTACCAAAATTGCACATGCACAACTAGACCACCTATATAACAAAATGAGACCATAATTAGGTCTCTATGATATATACCTTCAGAAATGAAAAGGGAACAAGATTTTGGGACCACGCCCCTTTTGTAGGGGCCCCAGGGGGTCCGGACCAGACCAAAATTGCACATGCACAACTAGACCAGCTACAAAACATGATGAGACCATAATTAGGTCTCTGGGATATATACAATCAGAGAAGAAGAGGGAACAAGATTTTGGGACCACGCCCTTTTGTGGGCCCCCAAGGGGTCGGAACTGGACCAAAATTGCACATGCACAACTAGACCACCTACCCAACAAGAAGAACCCATAATAAGGTCTCTGGGGTATATACCTTCAGAGGAGAAGAGGGAACAAAAAATTGTTTACGTCCGGACGGCCGGACAATGGACGAAGGACCATCGCATGAGCTCGACTGGTCGAGACCAGTAGAGCTAAAAACAAGCTGTGTTTTTATGCACACTAATGCCCTTGGTGGCACCAAAGTCCAAAATATTATTTTTAGCGAGAAAGTAATTGTCAAGGTCAAAAGGTCATTGACATATGTGTCATTTGAAAGGGCTTCAATAGTTGAGTATGTATGTCAAATATGAGGTCTCTATCCCTCATGGTTCAAAAGTTATAGTTGAGGTTAAAGTTGACAACAGACAGACAAACAGACAGGACAAAAACAATATGCCCCCAATCTATCAATCCGGGGGCATAAAAACTATTAACTATAAACTAAGACAAGGATGTGGGAACACTTTCCTATTCTGTAAGTCAGTTTTGTCACCTATCCCAATTTGCGCAATATCTGTTGGAAGATAATTCTCAGAATCTTTTGTTGCTTTCATCAAAGAAACTAATATTTTGAAACTCTTCTCTTTTTTTGGCAATTCTGTGATCATATAAAATTTAGGGAAGAAAACAACTAATTCATCGAAGGCTTCTTGATTAAATTTCAGCAGTTTTATGACTCATATAGCTATTGTGCCCATAATGCAGTGCAAAGTTGCATTACACTCTATGAAAAGCACAGCACTTATCCCCCAAGTCAGCCTCAGTATATTTCAGTAATTATCTTCAATTAGATCTTAGTGTTACGTCATGCTGAAAAATGGTCTGACTGTGGATGGAACCCAGACGAGATAAAATTAAGGAACTAGAGTGATGAATTCAGAGTGTGTCCACTTAAATGACCATGAAGGTCTCTCCATGGGTATTGATGGAAGTAAAGTCTCTAACTTTATCACATGTTAAAGGTAAATCCTTCTCCCAGCCTGCAGGAATTATAAGATAAACTTATTCTTGATTGGTATGATGAGAAAGATGTGAAAAATGAACTAATATTGAATGGGTAAACCAGTGCATGTCAGGTAAACCTCGTAGTGAAATTGGTACCTAGGTAGACTACATGTAACACAATGAGGTCAGGTAACTTCATACTGAAACAGGTACCTAGGTAGACTAATACAATGAAACAGATAAACTTCATACTGAAAGTGGTACGTAGGTAGACTAACACAGTGAGGTCAGGTAACTTCATACTGAAACAGGTACCTAAGTAGACTAACAGTGAGGTCAGGTAACTTCATACTGAAACTAGTATTTAGGTAGACTAATACAATGAGGACAGGTAAACTTCATAATGAAACAGGTACCTAACTGTGCTAAAACAATGAAGATAATATGTCTTGTATAAGCACACACCTTAAAAACAATAGACAGACTTTAACGTAAGTGTCATCAATCTTTTCCTCACAATTGCAATGGTGCACCATAATAATCATACCATCTGCTTTATCAATACACTGGATATAGATAACCATATCACTGACAATAAAATCTATCACAACAACAGCTCTGTGAGGTATCTCCACTCTAAAGAAATACATAGTCCTTTTCTTTTTCTATTTCTGGTATGGGTCTTAGGCTATGAAGTCCTCTTTGGCATTCTGTAACTTCTGGTTGATGAGAGTCTTCCTTATCTTTATCATTAAGAAACCTCTTCCCGACATTTGCTGCGACACTCCAACCTGCATCTGGATGCATGGCTGTAGTGACATGGATAACCTGACTGTTAAAATAAAATACAAAAGTAACTAGTGTCACATGACTATGTCACTAACAACAACGTACCACAGTTAAAATATTAAGAAATGAGGTGTTTGTTGTTTCACATATATAATTACATAATTGAATGATTACTTTTTTATTATCACTCCAAAATTGTTTTATGTATATGGTGATGGCATCTGCTTGATGTACTGCCATAGAAATTTGATATGTTTGAAATGGACCTAAACAGAGTAGTGAGTGATCTTTTATGAGCCACAACTTCTGTGACATGGGTCCTCAACTTTTATGTTAAAGACTGGAAATCAGTGTGCACAGTGGTCACGAGTTGAGCACCTCATCCACTGAACAATAATGGTTCTTAATTATTATAAGAAAATGTATTTCTACTTTTATTATATTCTTAGTAATGGACTCTATCTGGAAGATCAAAAACAAATAAAAAACACAACTTTCCAACAGACCTTCAATCATACCTTTCTGTTTTATCGTATTTTGTGTAAACTTATATGAAAGATTTTCGATGATTTTTAAAAGGAACATTTCAAGAAACAAACATTTACAATATTGCATTAAACTAACCATGTATGAGGAGATAGTACATCTATAGTATAATTGCGTATCCTACTGAACAAAAGATATTGACTCTCGGAATAGTTTCGATAGTATTCAAATGGCTGATCTGTGTTATTTTCTAAAACAAGTATCTCTCCCCACCACAATAAACTGTATGAAATAGCGTTCTGTCCCGTGTCTTGGTTCTGAAGAGAGAATATTACAAATTTAAACAATGAGTTAAAATCAGAATATCTAAGATTAATATAAGAGAAGGTCAAGGTCAATGTTAAACTGGAAAATGTTACAAATTTAAATATGAAGTTGCCACAACAGTTAAAATTATTTTGACAAAATCAAGATATCTAAGGTCAAGGTAAAGTGAAGGTCAAGGACATTAAACTGCTGAAATTATGCTCTTAATAAGATCTAAGTAATATTTGTGTATAGATGTATAATGGAATCTTTCAAGAATGATGTATTCAATACCATGCACTTTCTTACTTACCCAATATACATGTCTCCTTTGATCCTCGTCTTCTTTCTGTAACACAGACTGCTTTGCTAAAAGAATGATGGCATCTGCAGGTGCAGATTCTAGTTTAGGCATACATGTCATATCTACCTCATCTGGGTATTTCAACTCGTCTGAGCTGTGAATCACCAACGAGAAATTCTTGTTAAAGTTTGTCCAGTCTTCTTCATCAAGACCTTGCAAACCTGAAAGTATGTGAAATACATAGTGAATATGATAATATTTTAATATATTCATTTATTTAGTTAAGAATAAAATGAAAATTCAATTGGGTCTTCATTATGCAGAGTTATTTCCCACATGCACAGATATCTGACGTCAAACCACTGTGATATCATACAACTTCTGTATCATTTCCCATAACTTTACCCAAGTTTCCATACAAATGGTTGATTTCACAGTTGGTTGATGTCATATTTGTGCTTATATGGGAAATAACTCTGTATAATGAAAAAGCCCAATATCCCAAAAGAAATATCTGAGAAAACTCGGTATAATAATCCAGTAAAATGTACCGTATAGGTTGGTTGGTACGTATGGACTTTATTTTGCTCTTTATGACTTTTCAGCTATATCAAAAACATGGTAGCAGTAGGTAACAAACCTCTTCAAAATAGCAGTGCTTGGCATAGATCAATCTGGGATCATCTACCGGTACACCACAAGCCAAAGTGCATAACCATGGTGCAAGTGCATAACCATGGTGCATGGCATAGAGCAATCTGGGATCATCTACACCACAAGCCAAAGTGCATAACCATGGTGCAAGTGCATAACCATGGTGCATGCATAGAGCAATCTGGGATCATCTACACCACAAGCCAAAGTGCATAACCATGGTGCAAGTGCATAACCATGGTGCATGGCATAGAGCAATCTGGGATCATCTACCGGTACACCACAAGCCCAAGTGCATAACCATGTTGCAAGGCATAGAGCAATCTGGGATCATCTGCACCACAAGCCCAAGTGCATAACCATGGTGCATGTACATAACCATGGTACATGGCATAGAGCAACCTGGGATCACCTACACCACAAGCCCAAGTGCATAACCATGTTGCAAGGCATAGAGCAATCTGGGATCATCTGCACCACAAGCCCAAGTGCATAACCATGGTGCATGTACATAACCATGGTACATGGCATAGAGCAACCTGGGATCACCTACACCACAAGCCCAAGTGCATAACCATGTTGCAAGGCATAGAGCAATCTGGGATCATCTGCACCACAAGCCCAAGTGCATAACCATGGTGCATGTACATAACCATGGTACATGGCATAGAGCAACCTGGGATCACCTACACCACAAGCCCAAGTGCATAACCATGGTGCAAGTGCATAACCATGGTGCATGGCATAGAGCAATCTGGGATCATCTACACCACAAGCCCAAGTGCATAACCATGGTGCAAGTGCATAACCATGGTGCATGGCATAGAGCAATCTGGGATCATCTACACCACATGCCCAAGTGCATAACCTTTGTGCATGGCATAGTTCAATCTGGAATCATCTGCATTACAAGCCCAAGTGCATAACCATGGTGCATGTACATAACCATGGTACATGGCATAGAGCAATCTGGGATCACCTACACCACAAGCCCAAGTGCATAACCATGGTGCAAGTGCATAACCATGGTGCAAGTGCATAACCATGGTGCATGGTATAGAGCAATCTGGGATCATCTACACCACAAGCCCAAGTGCATAACCATGGTGCAAGTGCATAACCATGGTGCATGGCATAGAGCAATCTGGGATCATCTGCACCACAAGCCCAAGTGCATAACCATGGTGCATGTGCATAACCATGGTGCATGGCATAGATCAATCTGGGATCATCTACACCACAAGCCCAAGTGCATAACCATGGTGCAAGTGCATAACCATGTTGCATGGCATAGATCAATCTGGGATCATCTACACCACAAGCCCAAGTGCATAACCATGGTGCATGGCATAGATCAGTCTGGGATCATCTGCACCACAAGCCCAAGTCAGCTATATTTGGCCATGTAAATCACTTAAAGTCAGAAAGTTGAATAATTTTGTTTAAACAAAGTATATATGAAATAAACACATTCTGTTAATATCAGACATATGAAATAAGACTGTTCTTGTAATAACAGATATATGAAATATTCAATAAAATCATTTGAGTAGTAAGACAGAAGACAACATGCCGAAACAAGTAGAAACGAAAATTAAAGAGGATCACATGTCAATACTTATAAATTACTACACAAACAAGAGGCCTAGATGGGTTTACATTGCTCACATGAACACAAATATCTGCCTAGGTAAAGGAATTTGCAAATACATATATTTTGTTGCTGTTTGTGTTTTCGACAACTGACTTATGCCTTTGGTCTATGAAAGCTTATTATAATATATCACTAGCATACTTCCCCCCTCCTATTTTTTAAATATTAAGAAATTGCTTAGAATCATAAAAACTACTGTTGTATTCCATTTCTTTCAATAACATAGAAGGTTGAATACACAAATCATGCATTGTAAACAGTCTACAAGGTGAAAATCTGAGAAATTACTTGAAAATCAACTAAGATGACCATTCCAAAAAGACCTAAAAACAAATGTCAAAAATTTGATTTCAAATGGCACAATATTTTTTAAGACTCCCTTCTGGAACACTCTGATGCATCCATATATTCATTTATGCAGTAGATCTGAAGGAGGGTTTGTCAAAAGAGGTAACTCTCTGGAGCTTATGCCATCTTGACCTGGATCCATCTCTTGATAAATCTAGTTGAAAAACAACAAAACTTGTACATGTACATGTACCTAATTCCTGCTTTGATTTATAAAACTCCTGCTGCAGTTATGAAGAAGTTAAAAATATGGAAAGTTGACAGACATACAGATGGACAGATAAATGCACTATAACAACAGCATTTGGCTCAGGAGAGGTAAAAAACATCACTACCAAAAATAAAATGAACGTAGTTACTTTTTCTTTCATTAATCTGAAATAAAATAAACCTCTAAAAAAACACAAAAAACAAAACTAACAAGCGAATTCAGAGAATTGTGGTCCCTGCTTTCGGGGTTCTATAAGTTAGGGTGCAATGTTCTGTGACATATTGTCATGGTTGTGCATATCTACAGACACACATGCCAAACATGAGGGCCCTACATCTTACAGATAAAAAGTTACATTGAAGTAAGTCAAAGGTCACGGTTAAGGTCACATTATAAAAAATTCTGGTACCCACGGAAAGGTATTGCGATTATGGACATACATGCCAAATATGAAGGCCCTAGGTCTTAAAGTTAAAAGTTACATTGAAGTAGATCAAAGGTCACGGTCACATTATAAAAAATTCTGGTACCAATGGAAAGGTATTGCAATTAGGGACAGACATGCCAAATATGAAGGCCCTACGTCTTACGGTTAAAAAGTTATGACCAAGGATAAAGTTTTTGTGACAGACAGCCATACAGATTGGCAGAAAGACGAATGAGATTTAATGTCCCCATGCTTTCGCGAAAAGCGGGGGGCCAATAAAACAAAAACATACCACAACACAATAAAATAGACAAAGAAGAAAGTGTGTAGCAGTAAAATGAACAAAGTAGGTGTCTACACAGTAAATACATTTCAATTTTACAATATGACAGTTTTGTTTAGACATTTGAGTCCAAGCTGAAATGTAAAAAGAAAACACATACAGGATTACGATTAATCAAGAATAACCAAGAGGTAATTAATGCAATAAAGTACCTATCACAGGCAGTAAGGCATGTGCAATAGCTTTGAAATAAACTATATTAAATCTGAACTTACCAAAAGAATGGGAAGAAATAAATTACCTATGAAACCTAGTATGAACATATTAATGAGACTTTCATCAGTCTTTGTAAGATATAGCGTATTCCATGGGACTTTTTAAAGGGAAATTCTCATCACATATGTACTCGTGTGTACATTAAATCCTTAGGTTTGTACATGTATTTATAAAGTCAGCTGTTTGGTTCTAACTAGAAGTCTTCTTTAATATTACAAGCTCTACAATCTCTAACTAGCTGGCCGATACAATTTCAGTATGTGTGTTTAAAAGGTATATATTGCTCTCGAGGAAAGTAAAATTGAAAATTAACAATAGCTAAGCTAGTGAAATATAATTGCCAAAGAACTATCATTTTTAAGAAATTTTCAATGTTCAAGGGCAATAATTCTGTCAAAAATTACCGGAACACACCCATATTCAAACTTGACCTGCATCTTCCCTTGATACATCTTATAACCAATACCAATTTAATCCATCAAATCCATCTATTCAGAAAATGAGCGGAAACTCAATGATGATGGAATGACGGAACAGGGTAACACTATATGTCCGCGGCCATTTCATGGTGGGGGCATAAAACTGTCTCTGAAAAATTAATGAAAATTAGAATGAATACAAAGCAAAAACTCCTGTTTGACCACAAACATGGCCGACAACAGGAGGTAACTCCAACTGAATTACTGCTAATGAAACCTATCTATTGTTGGTCAGAAATGGATCCAGGCATGACCTGAGTTAAGTGACTCGGTCATCTTCATAGTTTTCAGTTTTTGTGGATATACTTCACTAAGATTATCTGATAAGTAAGCATTCTTTAAGGTAGGAAATAAAACACTCACTATTCTGCAGCTGCATAAAACCAAAACAGGCCAAGGTGTAGCTTCCTTTCCCAAGAGTTACATCGCAACTAACAAAAGAGCGTGCTCGTCTCTCACTATGTCCCATCACTTGCGTAAATAAGGGCTCCCTTTCATATACTGCATGATCATCAGTCAGGGAATTCTCCAGCACTGTGATAAGTAAGTCATTGAAGTCTTCCTTTCCACCCTGTCCACCTCTTCTACAAAAAATTTTTGTGATTAAACATAAGATATAAGAGACCAAGAACAGACTGATTGAACGATTTCATATCCATTTAAATTTACAAGAAGTTTTTATTATACTGTATTGTTCAGTTAAATTTATTTATATCATGATAATTCCATACAAATATCTCCATGTCATTTGACAATATGGACAATTTTTTTGTACTTGCAGTGAGGTTTCAATATAATACCAGCACTATGCCAGAAGATAATATTGCTCTTGTAATATCTGTTAATAAATTCTATGTGTAATTACCTCATATTTTTCTGAAACAATCCTATATGTAGATTGGTATCATGAAACAAGGTAAATGTCAGGTATTTCCATGGTTTATTCATTACGGGAGGGAACGACCCTTTAATTCTCATTTCATACCAATCTCTTGCTTTACATATTCCCAGACTGATGAAGTACCTGTTAAATAAAAATCAATAAAATCATCCTTTCCCAAGATCTGTGTTACATCGGTGAACCAAACCAGTTGATTCACTAGGAAACTTAATAAACGACAAGTGGGCTAGAAAGCTACAACAAAAAAATCACTGTGGTCACTCTCACCTGGTCAGATTTGCTTTGATTCTTGTTTAATACCACACAAAAATTATTTCCCTTAATATATGACGACAACAACATTTGCCAGATGCACAGAAATTTAAACTTACACTATATACCCACCTAAAGCAGTGCCATGTCACCATAATGCTGGACTTCTGTTTTTTACTAATTTGTTACAATGATGGGACAACAACATGCCAACAGTGGGGCTCAAACCCTAGACCTGTTGCTCACAAACTTAACACCAAATTGAATGGGCTATACTGGTTAGAATTCTGGACAGAACAATTATTCTGAGAGTACTGCTGAGTAATACATGTTCCATACTATCCCTGACAGATTTTACTAGGTATACGTTTATGAGAGGCTGATGCCGTAAATACAATTCTGGGAATATTTAATGCAGAATAGAGTCAGACTATAACTGATGGATAACATTTTTCCACTACATGTAAGTACTACATGTAGTAGCATACAACATGTAGCTGAGAAACAAACAAAATATAACAAATATACACAACACAAAGAAAAGGCAAGAAGAAGTGTAAAAATACAATACAATGCAATACAGCATGAACCTGACTGAAAGTTGACTAACAGTTTCTGTATACTAAGTTTAATTGTAAAAATAAAATTTTAAAAATCTTAACTGTACTATATACAACAGTGTACTAAATTTCAATTAGAATTCTAGAAAACAGAATTTTCCAAAAAGGGCCATAACTGAGAAAACATGGTACTAAATTTGGATTATAAGAAAAAAAAAAACTTCAGGAAACAAGATATGTTTGGCAACAAAGTTGAAATTATGACCAATATGTAAGTTTTGGAAATGTAGGTCCAATATCACGAGATCAAATTTACTGTATTGACAGAAAAGTATTGTCTCAAGGAATACGCATGTTAAATAATGAATATGAAAATTATATCTCTTACAGTTGAAAACATACGCGTAATGTGAATGTTTATTGCTACAGTCAAATAGACAGAAAAATTTACAAACAGGTCAAAAACTAAAAAAAGTGTGTTCAACAGAATTTATATTCCTTTTTAGTCAGTAAAGGGCTATAACTCAATCAGAAATGGGTGGAATTTCACAGAATGCAAACTTGCTCTGTTACAATTGTTATATATAATTAAAGACCTCAAAGTTTAACCTAAAATAATTCTGGAAAACAAATGGCTAAATGTTAATGCACCCACTGAGGTGCAACCAAATTGTAGTAAAAAAAAAGCTGAAGGTGAAGGTTTGTTGTATATTTGCAGGGACATGATTCAGTGGAACTTGCATCTGTCCAACAAAATCACTTTTAAATCATCATCATCATCATCATTATCATCATCACCATCTTTATTTTTACTAGATCTATTATTATTACTCGCGTATTATTATTATCATATTTATTATTATTATTGTTGTTGTTGTTCTTGTTCTTGTCATGATCAAGCCAAACCGGGATTGCACCGATTCTGTTAGAATATAAATCCCACTAAAATAAGAACTATATGTAAAGAAAAACAATTACTTATTAACAAATAACATTGGACTAGGGTCAATAAACCCCTTTTGCAGTCTAGAGTCTTTCACAAAAACTAAATTTTGCTTAAATAAAAATTTATTAACACTCATACCAATGCTGTCATATTGGACCTCACCACACAAGGCAATGACTTGATACTGGGCCTAAGCCCTCAGGGCAATGCTGTGATACTGGACCTAACTGCTCAAGGCAATGCTGTGATATGGGACCTCACTACACAGCAATGACTCGATGCTGGATCTAACGTTAACCACTCAATGCAATGCTGTAACACGGGACTTAACCACTGAAAGCAATGCTGTGATATGTGATCTAACCACTAAAAGCAATGCTGTGATATTGGTCCTAACCACTCAAGGCAATAACTGTGATAAGGGACCTAACCAATCAAGGTAATGCTATGACACGGGACTTAACCACTCAAAGCAATGCTGTGATATGTGATCTAACTACTAAAAGCAATGCTGTGACACGTGACTTAACCACTCAAAGCAATGCTATGATATGTGATCTAACCACTAAAAGCAATGCTGTGATATGGGATCTAACCACTCAAGGCAATGCTATGACACGGGACTTAACCACTCAAAGCAATGCTGTGATATGTGATCTAACTACTAAAAGCAATGCTGTGACACGGGACTTAACCACTCAAAGCAATGCTATGATATGTGATCTAACCACTAAAAGCAATGCTGTGATATGGGATCTAACCACTCAAGGCAATAACTGCGATATGGGACCTAACCACTCAAAGCGATGCTGTGATATGGGATCTAACCACTAAAAGCAATGCTGTGATATGGGATCTAACCACTCAAGGCAATAACTGTTATATGGGACCTAACCACTCAAAGCAATGCTGTGATATGGGACCTAACCACTCAGAGCAATGCTGTGATATGGGACCTAACCACTCAAAGCAATGCTGTGATATTAGATTAACTACTCCAGGCAATGCTGTGATACCACTAAAAGCAATGCTTCTCGCTACTCACAGTAATGTGCAGCTGTGATGTGGTACCTTATCACTCAAAACAAAAAGTTATTGGATATACATGTACCAATTCCTGCCATGACATGTGCCCTCAATTTTTATTGACAATTAAAGAAAGATAGGTTGGTTGGTAGGTTGATTGGTGTTTTACGTCGCTTTCAACAATATTTCAGTTATATCGCGACATGGAAACAGGAGGTTACCAACCGCAACCCGGGAATCGAACCCGGATCGTCGGCGCCGCAAGCCAAGCAAGAAAGATAGGAAATAGGTGGAACTCCAGAGATTTTCTAATACAAAGCCTACTAATCTTGAGTCAAACACTTAAACAAAACTCTGATGAGCCACTTTACAAAAAGGAAATTATTATCATTGGTCATATCAGGACATTGGAAACTTCTTGATGTTTATTTCACAACTTGCCATAAAAAAAAATAAAACTTACTTCAACAGTTCAGAAAAAGTGATCCATAGTTCATCTTTCTCGTACTGTAAATTTTCTGACTCAATTAGGCTCTTGATTTTGGAATCTGTGTTATTAAGGCATCCTCTGAGGTATTCCTTGCTCCATGGAGTGTATAATTTTATTAATCTAAAAAAAGCAACAGATGAGTAAATAAAGAATGCATAGTGGACTCTTGATTATGCTGGGAAGAGTGGAGTGTAAGAGCTGAGTTTTGATTAGGGATTCATATTCATATTAATTATTTCATAGGATCAAAGCTGTTTGAATACATTCAAGCTGACGGGAAATTCAAGTTAGTCATATAACAGTAAACAGTAGTCAGCTGTATAGATAAATGGTAAATAGTATATGGTTATGGCTTAAACAATAGATAGTTCAAAAACTTGATATAAAATTTGAAATTATGTTGTGCATCAAAAAGATATTAATACCCCTAATTTAACATTAAACTCAAAAATGCCATATGAGAGACATGAAAAAAGTTCAGGTCAAAACTGATTTTGTTTTTATTTTCCTAAACACCACCTTATTCAATAGAGTACACTTATGTATAATCCTTTCAAAAGCTGTCTTCAACAATTAATTTGCAAAAGAAATTTTCAGAAAGGAAAGCAAGATCAAAAATTCTGAACTGAGATAAATATTTAGACATTCTTTATGAACTTTTTTCTTACTTCTCTCCCTCTATTTCTGTAACATCAACTACAGCATAGGAATGAAAAGGCATCAATCCAGTTTTATCAAAACCTTCCAAAGTTTTACTCCATGGTGTTGAAATCCCCATTAAAAATCTTTCTCTCTTAGCTTCATTCAAGTTAAACCAGATATCCTCTTTATTTATCAGTGGATTCTGCTTTTTGTCTTCAATTTCTACAATAGCCATGATTTAAACAATCTTCAATTTGATGAAAAATATGAAAGGAGAATTTGAAAATACACATAAATATAGCTTTAAATATCATACATATATTTGTTTTTGGGGCTCTATGGCAGACTGGAGTTTAAAAGTCCAACATTTGATCTCACTGTATTCTCTCAATTCAAGGTTCAAATTCTGAGAAGCTCTGCTTGTGTAAAATGCAAATGGTATTCTGGTTACCTTTAACCGATTAACAATCGCCAACATCATAATAATGAACACATAAAAAGAGGTACTACAATACACAAACATACATGTAAATTAATGGTTCAATTCTTTTTTTATGCCAAGATTATTGACAGCATCTGCCTGATGTATTGTAAAAAAATTAAGACCTATGGAATGGACCCACTCCAGCAGTGTAGAATCTTTTACTTGCCATGTCTGATGTGACATGGAACCTTGGTGTTTACTGTCTGCTCTGAAAGACAAGGACACAGAGGAGCAACCTCTGGGATTAAACCTAGTAAGATCTCATTCACAAGCTAAGCACCTAACCCACTGAGCCACCTCAGTCCCATTAGGCATGGGAAACAAAATCAATTATAAAGCAGTAAATATAGTACTCACCATTGATGACAATGAAGTCACAAGGTTCCCCTGTTAACATGGCTAACGCTTCTACTACAAGTCCTTCACACAGGGCATTGAAACTCTTGTGTAACTTGGCTGCAGCCTTCCTGATCAGAAGGGGCCATAATTGTAGCTTGCCATTGCATACCTGTACATGTAAAAACAAATTATAGAATTGTATCAAAATCCTTTCTCATGCATGTACCTCTGAAAAAATTTCTGAGCAAAAAAAAATTGATGGATTGTTTTAAAATTACATATATTGCCAAATTTGAATTATTCATCTTTACAGTAACAACACAAAGTCATGTCTTTCTTGTGTGTGTTATTTTTTCTTTATGTAATGACTAATGGCACTCTCACAGCATGTTGCTTAAAACTGTATGACCTGAATTTTTGTCAACACTGTTGCAAGGAATAAGAAATTGACAGTAAGAGGATCAGCGTAGATTAAAACGCATATCAGTAGTTAAAACAAAACATACAGTGGAACTTTTATTATACAGCCAACTCTCAATCACTTAAACACAGACCACCTCCATTGCATATTTAGCTCAAAATTATTTTGAAAGTCCTGATTCTTTTTTCTAATTATAAGGATATAAATTCCTAACTCAAATTCTACTGAACTCAGACTGCTTTAAATGGATCTATTTAGTTATCAAGTGTCGACTGTAGCCGATGTGTGTTAAAGTTTTTAAAATAATTTAAAGAACATATGGACAGATGAGAATTTTCAAATAAAACAAACACATCGACATTATAGTATATAACCGTGTCTTACACTTACATGCACTCTGCTGTAAATTAGTTCCTCAGTGCTTCTATGACATGGGAATCTATCATCAATCAGCACAGTCTTCCATATTCCATCCTTACAAAGCCTGACATAGTATGCTCCCTCATCACAGATCTCCCGTGTAAGGAGGATTTTCTTAAGCATATCGTGTCTCTCGCCCAAAACTGCAAGAGCCGCAGAAAACCTGTACAAAAAAGAAATAAATACAAAAGACCTGTATGTAAAATATGTGATACGTGTTTTCATCTAAATTTCACTGCATATAAATTTTGTTTTTTTTCATTAGTGACAAATGTTCCATCAGATACCTGACTGATTCAACTGTAAAAAAGATGGAGCTAGACATAAAGCAAATTATGAAAGAAAAACTTAACACCCTTGCTATGGCCAGCCTGGGGAATCTTTGATATGCAGTTGCTTCTTGACCATAATATCTCAATCACATAAACATGATATAATGAGGCATCTAACCAGAATCGAACCTACGATCTTATGCTTATAAGCCAGCATTACTAACACTATGTTACACTGGGCATCCTTTTATACTTGATCTCTAACAACACAGAGCAATAATTTGGCGATCTATGACTGCTTAATGCCTTTCTAATCTATCACTGGCTAGGTGAAAGAACTATAGTGACCTTGCTGTTGTCAAACTACTTTAGAAATGTATACAAATTCATGACCCACTTGAATGTCATAAGCAACCACAGTAATAAAACAAGTCCAATTTTTATCAGATTAACTTACCACCTGACATGTTTTCATGTGGTGCCAAGGATACCCAAGTACCAGAGTGCACACTAGATTAAGATACTGTGTCAAATATTTTGTATTTTCTACCTCAGTGTGTCAGTTTTCAAAATTAGTGTATTCTTCTACATGCAGTATGGGTCACATTTTCAAAAATTCAGTTGCAATATAGACATCAAGTGCAATGCTCAGCATAATATAATATGCCCGTCGCTTAGTTTGAAGGAAAGAAATTTGAAAGTATGATAACATTCTCCCTTTGACCATGAATATGGGTTCATCCTGCAGTTATTAGAAATAAGTGTGCAAAGTTTAAAAGTTCCAGCATAAACAGTTTGGTCTGTACCTGTTTACAAGTTGCATTCTCTAAAATTTGCTACTTTTGCCCTATAAATGACCCTGACCTTTGACCTTGATATTGAAAATAAATAGGATTCATCCTCATGCCATTAGAAATAAGTCTACCAAGTTTGAAAGTCCTAGCCTAAACGGTATGGTCTGTATTGTGTTAACAGATGTAGACAGACCCACAACGCCATACAATAATATGTCCGTCTACGGCAGACGTATTTAACAGAAATACAAAATGTGACACATGCAATAAGCAGTGTGAGACGTCGATACTTATTCAATAAAACAAGGGTGCTCATGGGTACCTAAGAAATCTAATCTTGTACTAGCTATGCAATTATGCCAGATTATTCCAAAAAGTTGCAAAGTACAATAAATGCAAAGATAACTGCCACATTATACAAAAAATATGATTAAAGACTTACCAGCAATCATCTAATTCTCCTTGCTTGACATCCAATCTTGAGGAAGATTCATCATAAACTACTTTCACTGTGTGCGAA
Organism: Pteria penguin; assembly: GCA_035048485.1. Classification (NCBI taxonomy): domain Eukaryota; kingdom Metazoa; phylum Mollusca; class Bivalvia; order Pterioida; family Pteriidae; genus Pteria; species Pteria penguin. Next base: position 35,544,023 of record CM068585.1, on the reverse strand, counting down.
GGGAACTTAATATCCTTCAATCGAAGCCATACTTTATTCCTTGTTGCAGAGGGATCTTCAGGAGCTGGGAATGTGTTGTCAACAAAAGGAGTATTTTTCTTTTAAAAAAATTGAAAGTGAGATGATCATTAGTTTTGATACATGAATTGATCAAAATATGGATACATCATTATCTTTCGTCCTTACTAAAATAACTTCAAAATGTTTAGTTATTTAAACAAAACAAACTAATTTAAATAGCATCATATATGCAAAACAACCAAATAAAATGATCTGACTATAGATATATGGTTGGATGGTAGGTTGATTGGTGTTTTACGTCACTTTCAACAATATTTCAGTTATATCGCGACATGGAAGCAGGAGGTTACCAACCTCTTAAACATAGTGGCACAATCCGGGAATCGAACCCGGATTGTCGGCACCGCAAGCCAAGTGCTTAATCACTACACCAAGCCTGCCCCTAGATATTATGGACTACAAGTACAAAACAAATATGGGTATGAATAATGCCTCCAAAACAACTTCGCCATTCAATATATTTAATACACCATCTGTAAATAAAAATTAATTCAAAAGTTTGAAGGAACCAGTGTGACCCGCTGTCCATTTTCAAAAGTGTAACCAATATTAGACAGACATACAGACATTAGACAAAGTGATCCCTATATATTGAGAAGCAGTCCTAATATAACATTCTGTTAATGTCGCGTTAACAGGAAGTTTGCTTTCCTTGTGCGCTCAGGACTGCTGAGCACACGCATCTGCATTAACGCAGATTTCCACGTGAACTTAATTTTGAGACAATGCTTGACTGCCGCGTGAACGTGCTTGACAGCCACGTTTGCTTGCTTACAACTTGAAACTTATATTAACATGCACGCATTGAAGGATTTGAAGGAGAATCAATATATACATTGTATATTTAAATATAAAAACATATTAATGAGTAAGTAAAATGTTTAGAATTAAGTAAAACCCTTACAATTAAAGGGATGAATTTTAGATAGATTGAACGCAATTTCCGAACACCCATCTGTATACTGCATCGCTATGCAGACAACACAACTCAAAGTAGTATACATGCAGGGCCTGCAGGTAACTTGAAACACAAATGTGACGGACACATGGACAGTGATCATAAAATGTTTCCCTATGCTGTGAAGGTAATAAGAAAAGGTAATGAACATAAACTAGCACCACTTCTCAAGGTTATATCTATCATACTGTATGCTAATTTACTCAGGGCCCTACTACCACACCATGAATAAAAGGAATTCACCAAACCATATGGTGTAAGCCCATTCCTTTTGTTTAAAGACTGAATAATGCTTGGATTTCCACCTGACTATCTAACCTACATTTTTGCAGTACAGGGTAATATTCTTCCAGAACATCATGGCTCTTTCCTCGTCACTTCTTCTTTGTTCTGTTACTCGCACACTACGGCTTCCTTTTTTCCTTTGTGTGCGAGCCAAATTCCTTTTTCGTTTTTTCTCTTCTCTGTAACTGTTCCTCAGATCAGGGTCCACTAAGGGGTAGGTACACCTCTTGGGTTTATTATCTCCACACATTTCACACTTTTCCATTTCATTTTCTTTAAATGTACAAACATCACATTGCCAGTATTCTGAAAAAAACAAAAACAAAACAAAATAAACCCAAAATCAAACAACATGCTTCCGTGATTTCCATTTCCCTACCATTACATTATTTTGATATTTGATATCAGAAGAATTTTAAAGTCTTTAAACTATTTCAAAATTACATGTTACTCTTTCAAAAGCTTTGAATTACATAAAATTAATACAAAATATTGGTAACAGTAATCTTGTGTGTGTTAAAGAATTCATTACTTTTAAACAAACCTAAAAGTAAATCAAATTCCATTAATTTTCTGTTTCTTATATTATGCCTCTCTTTGTATTTCAACAGATAATACACAGATTGGTAAACACAATTACCCCCGGTACTAGAGGTATGTTTAACATTGAGTTTCACCATTTGATAATTTTTAACATAAAATGTAACAAGGTGCAGGACATTTCCAATATCACAACAAGCACAAATTACAATGGCTTTGTTCTGAAGGCTAAGCTACTTTATGATTAGGTGAACAGCCACGGATACAGAGGTAATAAACTCAATGTCACTCTAGACAGGATGTTTTACACTGAACAGACAGGGATACAGAGGTATAAACTCAAAGTCACCGAGGATGTTTTATGATGAGGTGAACAGCCAGGGATACAGAGGTAGTAAACTCTATGTCATTGAGGATGTTTTATGATGAGGTGAACAGCCAGGGATACAGAGGTAGTAAACTCAATGTCACTGAGGATGTTTTATGATGAGGTGAACAGCCAGGGATACAGAGGTAGTAAACTTAATGTCACTGAGGATGTTTTATGATGAGGTGAACAGCCAGGGATACAGAGGTAGTAAACTCAATGTCACTGAGGATGTTTTATGATGAGGTGAACAGCCAGGAATACAGAGGTAGTAAACTTAATGTCACTGAGGATGTTTTATGATGAGGTGAACTGCCAGGGATACAGAGGTAGTAAACTCAATGTCACCGAGGATGTTTTATGATGAGGTGAACAGTCAGGGATACAGAGGTATTAAACTCAATGTCACTGAGGATGTTTTATGATGGTGAACAGTCAGGGATACAGAAGTAGTAAACTCAATGCCACTGAGGATGTTTTATGGTGGTGAACAGCCAGGGATACAGAGGTAGTAAACTCAATGTCACTGAGGATGTTTTATGATGAGGTGAACATCCAGGGATACAGAAGTAGTAAACTCAATGTCGCTGAGGATGTTTTATGATGAGGTGAACAGCCAGGGATACAGAGGTAGTAAACTCAATGTCACTGAGGATGTTTTATGATGCACTGTGACTGAGGATGTTTTATGGTTGATAGGAGCTTCTTACGCAACGCAACATGATATCTCCTAATCCAGAATGCAGAATGATTCTGCAGGTCATTTCACAAAAGTTCCTTAAAAATTTTTTAAGGATTTTTTGCAACTTTCAAACTCAAGTTTTGCAAGCTAAGGGATATTGAACCAGAAATAATTGAATTTATAATTCTAGTTGTCTTAAAATGCAACAAAACATTTTATATTTTGCATACTAACAATTTAAAGTCATAATATTCTATCCAGGAAAATCATATAGAAAATACTATGTTCATAAGAAATTTTGAGAAATAGTCTGCTGGATTGAATACCATTTCAAACCTTTTGAACACCAATTTTGACATATGACCTAATTCAACATAATTTTTCTGATGTTTATAAGTGACAGATGTTGCTAGTAAGCAGGAGATGCATTTTCTATTGATTTCTTTTTGTTGGTGGGGTTTGTCAGCTTTACATGTCCAATTCCTGTTTCACATAATGCCTGATTCTTGAACAAAAAGAGCTCCGAAACATTCTGAATGTATTATGTGGTATGACTTTGGTTTTACCATGTAGCAAAATAATTTTAGGATTGAACTTGGATGACCTGTTTCATAATCAAACATTTAAGTTTTTAGTCCCCAGATGAACTATCAAAATCAAATTCAACCAAATACAGTAGAGGTAACTCTATATAAGTCAAAAATCCATGAACCATAAAGATAGTATGACTTATCAGGAATTCCATATCTAATTGTATTGATGATTAAGAATTTTATTTGAAGAAGGATTATAGAAATTATTTTGATTGAACCTGCACTTGTATAAGTCAACAGTTTTCAAATACAAAAGAATGGGCTGTGTATACTGACCATGGTTCCGTGGAGGACTACATTCCCTGTCTTTTGATGAATGGCCTTTGTGTTTGCATTTCTTGTTTTTACATTTCTTGTGAGATTTTTCTGTCTTTATTCCACATTTTGAACATTCCCACCATAGTTTATCCCGAAATTTCCACCTTGCTGAAAGTAAAAATCCATAAACATAATTACACATATACCGGTATATGTACATGTATTTAAACTTCAAAATAGTGAGTTCAAAAGGTCAGTATCTTCTATAAATCATGACCAGTACGGATATACTAGAAAGATGTCCATTTAAGACTCCATTAAATCAAAAGTCTTTATGGAAATGCTGAAAATGATTAATAGATTACTGAAAGTGCCATAAACACAAGTACTACCAAAAACACATACACATGTAAATAACATAATGTTATAAATACACATATATAGAGAGAGAGATGCCTTTATATATCATACTATGAATGAATATGACTGATATTTATATGCAGTTGCATGTTTTAAGATTTCAAATTGAAATAATTAATTGATTGACTGATTATAGTTTTGATTCACTCCACTATTATTCTATATATGGTGACGCATCTGCCTGATGCTTTGCATAGAAATGTAGACCTTTGCAACTGACCCGCCCGAAGCAGTGAGGGACTTTTTATGTGCCATGCCTGCAGTAACATAGTACCTCGGTTTTTACTGTCTCATTCGAAAGACAGAACACTAGTGAGAGTTGAACCCAAGTCTACTCGGTCATGAACCGAGTACCTCATACAAAGAACTACATAAGCTCAAAAACTGAAAAAAATAACTCAGAAATAGTCTAGTGACAAACAATTATATACAAAGTAAAAAGAGAAGGTATCTTTTGCAAACAAATAATAGATCAAATGCAAAATGTTATTGTGCAAACAATAGATAATATTATCTTCATATACCGATGCAATGTAAACTAGACCAAGTGTGCATGAAATTTCATGAAAAATTGAATTACATGAAAAGTTTTCTGCAAATGCACAACCATTTCTGTGAATAGAGGCTAATTTTAGAGATTCAGTGGCCCTATCGTTGCCCAATACTCTTTTTTGAAGAGGCAAATCAAAAAACTTATGGATAAAGTATAATGCAAAATATCACTCTTCTGTTTCATATGATATATTTGCAATAGTTCACAAAACAATTCAATATTTTTGTGATGAAATTGACCAACTTTCCCCCAAAGTGTCCGAAACTTCATGACCAGAGGGTGGTATATTATCTTGAACCAAGACCCAAACATTCTTGCACATTGTCATTAAAGCATGGAAAATTTTATCACAGCGATAATTTTTCCATCTACTCATATACACATACCTTTTGATGATAAATAGACTTTTTTCCTTTTATTGGGGAGATGTAACACTGGATGGCAAAATAATTAATGTTCCCTTCAAATTGATCAGAATGACGACAAATCATTAATTGTAACATTATGACATAATAAATTTGGAGGGAAGGTTAATCAATTTACTGTCCAATGTTAAAACTCTGAAGCTATATAAAGAGGTCTACACCTTCCACCTGCCATTGTAGGCCACATCGAGGTGTAAATTCAGAAATTACACAATACACTGTGTATGTTACAAAGGTGTGAATGAGCATAGATAAATTTCCACCTGGATTCCCACTAAGTTTTCAGGTGGTTTTTCCCCTGTGTTGTGTGTAATTTCTTTAAAACACCTGGACTGTGCTGTACTTTCTATCACATTGAAATTTCTAACCATTTTGGGCTAATTCTTTACTCTTTTCCGAACAATAATTTATTATACTTAATACACATATCAGGTTTTGTCCAAAGCTGATCTGACTACAGTCTTTGAATTAATCCAAAGTCCAATCGATGTCTGAGGCTTGTAAAATTGAGATTGTATGCCCACGGGGCTTGTAAACATTTCCTAATTATTTTAAGATTATTGTAGTATGATATAAAGGAGGGGCAAATTCTCACCAAAAATTGATTAAAAGACCACCACCTTCAATTCAGAAAAAAGAGGTTTAAAAAAAATGTTATGAAATTACATGACAGAGCCATGAAAATTCCTGCCCTTTTGGCTTGTATTGAATAAAGTTTATTTCAAAGACATTGGCTATAGAATGTATAATCCTGATCAGGATATATTAGCCCGACCTGGAGACTGACGTATATCCCAATCTGGTCTACGGTCAGATTGGGATGTACTAGATATTCTCGAAGTCGGACCTCCGGGTATTTGATAAAGAGCATTCAGAACACTTGCTGTAGAGCATTGGACTCCATATATATAGAGAGCAATATGTATTCCGGGAGGAATTTTGGTAAAAAGGAGTAATCAAAATATTTTGTCATTCAAATAAGTAAATTCTGAATACATGTTTTACACATTTCCAATCATATTTATAATAAAACCCCTTTAGATATGAAACAGAAGAGCTTACACGTTGTATTGACGCTTTTGAATTTTGAATACATGTTTTACACATTTCCAATCATATTTTATAATAAAACCCCTTTAGATATGATACAGAAAGGCTTACACGTTGTATTGACGCTAACGATAAACCCCGAGTTTTACCCCAACCATCATTGACAGACTCCTCGAGTATCTATGTAGAGCAATAAAAATACTGACGTCACGCCGACTTTGAGAATGTCCTGAACAAGAAAAAATAGCTCCATCAGCTACAGTGTATATCACCTCCATGGGCTTTGAACCCAACCTGATAATATATATAACTGTGTAATGTATACTCTATTACCATAGTAGGTCTTCAAATGATATCAGTAAAAGTGTCATTCGACTATATCAAGGCATCAATCAGCTTTTTACAACGTTATTTTGGTGATTACCGTCATTGCGACTACACTTAATGTGACTTTATGAATACCAACCTACCTAATAGTAAAAATACTGCCATTTTTTTTTCTTCTTTCATTTATTTGACATTTTCAGCCTCTCAAGAATATAAAGTCGAGGAATGTTCACATCTTCTTGACGGTAAAATAAGCAATCTATAATGCAGTTGAGCATTATCTATTTGGCGAAGAACGAATAGAAGCAAATCCCTACATCCTGATTACTGTTTGTTTACTTACTAAAGTGAAAGTACAAAAATAAAACAAAGAACCTACAAAGTTTTAGGTATTCCGAAATTTGTTGCGAAGAAGGAAATATTTCAAGTTAACATTAACACATGTGTAACTATACTGTAAATTGAGCATAATTCTTTATCAATGTCCATTTTACTATTAATTCTCAAAACACGGCTTCAGGTCTCTGCATTTTACTATCAGTTTCTTTTTCTGTTCCGTGATGCTCGAAATAAAATCATATTTCAAAGGTGGAAGGAAGGGAGCTGCTGATTCACTACATCTGTACATGTATGAACAATAGGGATGTACTGGAGCCGTTGTTTCTTGATATCAAACTTTGCTTCCCCCCACCTCTCCCTTAATATCAAATATCATTTCTTATCTGAAAAAAAGAAAAAGAAAGAAAGAAACTCACTTACAAGGAAATGCTTAGTACTTACATGTACAAGGAACATACAAGAAAACGTCTGCTTGATATTTTCAAGGTTTAAACTGTACTTCCCTGATATTTTTTTCCTTAATTTAAGTGAAGAACTTTATTTGTGACAAAACTTTCCTGTTTTTAAAACCATATGTGAAAGGGGAGTCGCGTCAGTATATTTACAATTAAATCTGTTAAAATCACGTGCTACATATTGTTATGGCACTGTATATCTTGGGAGTCTCCAATGAATCTGTGTATATATATATATATATATATATATATATATATATATATATATATATATATATATATATATATATATATATATATATATATATATATATATATATATATATATATATATATATATATATATATATATATATATATATATATATATATATATATATATATATATATATATATATATATATATATGTAAATTCTACTAGCAGCTGGTTTCACAACTTGGTGGTAGATGGGAAGAATGTGTTATGTACGTCCCTGCTTTAAGTAGATGTTTGCTCGGTTGTATGATGCAATTTAGCACCGGGTCCAGCGTCATAAACTGAGAATATACTTAAGTCAAAAAATTCATTTTAATTTATTTCATTATCAAACGTTCAAACAGATTTTAATGCAGAATGGTTTAATTCTATTTATCAGTAGAATAAAACTAAATAAAATCCTAATCCCAGTTATTAGTTCATTGATGAACCGAAGATTATGAATTTTTGACTTAATTAAGTATATTCTCAGTTTATGTCACCGGACCCCGGTCTTCATGAATTCTGCCTCTAGTAGCTGCTCCTAGTGATGAAATGAGGAGGCAGCAGAGTAGCTACTAGTCATTGGATAATGCGGTACATCATAGTGGTCTTTGCTCTTGCTGTTCGTTAGTACAGGCTAGATCTCTTTCTGGTCGGTTTATCAGGGTTGTGACACTACTGGCTGGATTGTAGTTGTAAGTGGTAAATCCTGCTGCTATTCCTTGTACTACAGCTATATATCTGATCGCTGTTCTTCAAAAAAATTGTCCGAATCCCAAACTTGATGTAATATTGTACCTGCGATCTAATGATTGTCTTATGACCACATCTATTCTTGGCGTATGTCGGACATGAGAATGGGGTCTTCAGTTACAAAGGTTTGGATTTGTTTATCGGTCCAAGTTCTCTTTATGGAAGATTATTTATAAATTTTATAATTTGTTTCGTTTGACTGTGCTGCTGTTTGCAGTGAATGGGAAGGTGGGCCCGTAAAACCGATTAACCACATCAACTGAGTGACGTATTATTTTAATTGATCGCCCTAGCTCGGTATCGTAACTGTTATCCAATCGAATATGCCTTTTATGTCGTTTTCTGTGTATAATCATGTTTATATGTGATTTTTGTCAGACACCTTGGTGCGATGTCTTCTGTCTTCCATATGGTGTCAGTGCACTGATGCCATGAGAATTTGTTGGCTAAATAAATTCCGACTTATTTGGCTCTGTTGATGTTGGTGTTGGTTAGCGCTTCTCCATGGATGTAGTATAGAGTTACTAGCCGCTTCCGTTTGGTTAAATACGGATCACCTCTCATTTGTCAGGGTTGAAATATATGAGCCAATCAGAATCCCAACGGTTGAGGATTTTTCTGGAATTGTTTGACATCGGTTTAGAACTGTTTTGGTCAGTCTGTGTTCTGGCTGTGTTTTAACACTGTATTAAGGTCGATAATATATATGCCAGAAATGGTAGAGGCCAAAGACTATTCCCTGAGGGAGTCCGGAATATATATAGGTGCTGTTGCTGAGAAATGGCGCTCCACCTATTCTCTTTGTGTTCGCATTCTTGAAGTCGGTCTGGTCACGTTACCCAAATGGGTCATATTTATAGGGGATAAGTCTCGGGATTTATCATCGCTTTCTACAAAGAATCAGGTAGTTTGAAATCTCATTTTTGCAAACTGTACCGAGTATTAAAATTTAAAGAAGATAATGGGTCAGTCTCCATAAGATTCTCTAATGAATTTCAGCAGTTTAATGACTCATGTAGCTGCTGTGCTTGAAATATGATTCAGGAAAGTTGCATTACGGTCTATGATAAACACCGAGGTTATTCTCTAGGTATTCCTCGGAATTTTTGGATTATTATCTTTGTTCAGGTCTAGTGTGACGTCACTTCGACTTCGAGAATAGATAGGAAACTCCTTATCAAATCTTAAATTGATCCTCAGTCCAAAAGTTCCGCTGTACGTCGGCAAATTCTCTATATAATAGCATGAATCTGGATGTTGTTAATGCCGATATCACTGTCCTGGATTGGTGTGATCATTTGAATTTCACAAGATCGCTTTTTTCTCCCAAGGCTAACACCATTCCGATTTTTTAATGCTACAATAAGTTCACAGGGTGGCTGTGATCGAAATAGCAGGAAATAAATTGACACAGAGCGCAATTGGAACAGCTGCGAAAGCGAATATATATATAGATATGTATATGTATAGATATATGTATAGATATATATAGATAGATAGATATATATCTATACATATATCTATCTATATATATATATATATATATATATATATATATATATATATATATATATATATATATATATATAGATAGATAGATAGATAGATAGATAGATAGATAGATAGCTATACATATATCTATACCTATATATATATATATATATATATATATATATATATATATATATATATATAAATATATATAATTGTTAATCCTAGCAATGTAAAGATTTCGTACATAAATCTTTTCTTGAGATGAATAAAATCTTCTGAGATCACCACCTTCCATTGTGATTCTAATCTCCCGTTAGGCTGTGCTGCGAATATCTTTCAATATACTTCGACTAGACCTATCAGGATAGACTCCGTTGTTAATATAGCTGTAACAGGCAGGAGAAACAGATGTGGCTGGACCAGGAAATCGAACCCAGAACCTTTCGCAATGAAGCCGAACGCTCTTACCATTGATACCGGGGTCCGGCGCCATAAACTGAGAATATACTTAAGTCAAAAATTATTATTCCTCTCTTCATCAATGAATTAATAACCGAGATTTGGATTTTATTTAGTTTTATTCTACTGATAAATAGAAGTAAACCATTCTGCATTAAAATTTATTTGAACGTTTGATAATGGAATAAATTAAAATGAAATTTTTGACTTAAGTATATTCTCAGTTTATGGCGCCGGGCCCGGGACTATATACCCGTTATATACGTCACAATAGCAGTCACAACCCATAAACTAAATAGTCAAATAGAAAATGCCTCTTTTTCATAATTTACCTTCCGAACCAGTAGTGTAGGGTCGGCGGAAGTGTCACGTAGTCATGATCTTGTATACATTGTATACAGAAGAACCGTAAGCTGGGTTTGTTATTACAATATGAAAATATATTTTAAAATGTCGATATGCTCAAGGTGACAATTGGTATTATGAAATAAATATAACATTGTTTACTGGGTGACATGCCATTTATTGTCATCCCTCGGAATGTGAACCTCGATTTCGCCGAGATTGTTATTGTTCTCTCGGGCTTACAAAAGTGAATATGTCTAAGACCCTTATAAGCGGTCCCTCCAAAAACAAAACAAAATGAAAAATATATAAATAAATATATAAAGGATAAAAAAATTCCTCTTTGTGGCACCAATACACAACCCCTCCCCCCCCCCCCCCAAAAAAAACCCATTTAATTTAAAAGAAAGTTTTGCTACGTGGTCTTTGAACGTTAGAATATTAATACTATACTTCCATTAAAAGTTTTCTTCTATGAAGCGTGAAATTTTTCTCTCCGTTTTAACTTCTAAATTAAATATCTGAATAAATTCTATATCAAATTTAACTTGATATTGAATATGACATCGATAAAACAACATGCACCCCACTGTGGCCTCGTTAAGCAAGAGAACAAATGCACGGCAGTGAACTCACCACAGTATTTAACTTCTCACCTGACAGGACCATGGGTAGCATTTAAAACAAGAGCAACGCCTAGCGTGGCATAATACGCCCGTCGCTTAATTCGGACGGGATCAATTCGAATTTGGCATGATTTTCATGAAAAACATCTGACGTTTACTAAAGTTAATTGTGTTTCATAGCATTTTATCATAGGAATAAGTCCAAGGGCAATAACTCCTGCAGAAATAGTCCTATCCATCCCATCGTGGAACTTAACCTGCAAAAAAAACTTGAAATTTTTTAGTACAAGCCAGCCCCCCCCCTCCTAAAATTATAAATTTCTAAAAAAAAAAATGCAGAAAAAGATATTAAAACCCGTAATATATGTGATAGTTGGTACATTTTACTTAATTCATGAGAAATTTCATAATGTTTTTACAAAAAATAAATTTTTAATGAATTTCTGAAAAAAATCTTGAAATTTATAAGTCCAAGGGCCATAAATCCGTCAAAAGTAGGTCAATTGTAACAAAAGTCGAACTGATACTGACGCCGCTTTAAATAAAGCTATAACCCAATTTCAATTCAATATCTTGAAAGACGGCCAAAAAAGTCCGGAAAACATGACCCCGGACGGACGGACGTACGGACAGCGCCATAACATAATACGTCCCGTCTAATGACGGGCGTATAAAAAGGGGTGGTGGGCAAATCTTGAATTTAGTCTCGTTTCGTAGCGTGGTAAAAATTGGATTATGATGGGTCAAACAAGTTGGGACCTCTCTCTCCCCATGCAGTGGCGGATTTAGAGGGGGGGGGACCGGGGGCCTGGGCACCCTCTTTTTGGTAACATATTTACCAGTGAAAATCCAGAGTTTGGCTAATACTCATTTGGGCCCCCCTTTTCGGAAATCCTGGATCCGCCACTGCCATGTCCCGGTTCCTACGGGTCTGGACGAATGGGAAATGTTTATCGGTACATCTGCCGACGGTCAGTAGTCAGTACCCTTTTCCGGACAAGGGAAGGGGGGGTTAGCTTCCTATATATAAAGGTATATACAGACGTGCGACTGGAATGGGGTATACTGTTAAGGCCACCCAATACATTAATGGTTATCATTTTCCCTTCAAATATATACCAATGGGTATATTTCTAGTCATAAAATATAGGAATAGATCAATCATAAATGGAAATTACAAGAGAAGATATTTTTGCACTAGAATCCTTTAATTATATGGAAATTTATTTCTGGTGTCATCTTTCATACGACACTTTTATTGCATATTTCGCAAAGTTTATGTGGAATACGTGATGATTATTCATCAGTATATGAATGGGTATGTTTTGCACTTCGCTCAATATATGAATAGGTAGGGTGCCAGCGACTTCAGCCGCACGTCTGTACCCAAAATCGTTGCAAGTTAATCCACCCCGTATCGCCTGATAATCAGCTTTCTTCCATTACTAAATACTGGTCCCATCATATTGGCAAACGACGAACAGTTGAAGATCCACCAATGAAAATCTAGGATGTAAAAGTGCAATGACGCATTCTATGTTTGTACAGCATACACTGAATAACTCCTCTTTCAAAACAAATTCATTAACAACCGGATAAATCAATGCTCAAGGGCAAAATATAATGAAATTAGAGGGTAATAACGTGAAACCTTGCGCAATTCTTCACCCATACGTGTCCCGATAAACACAGTCTTTTCAATTTGGCCTTTTATCTTTTTTTAAATCCCACCCATCGGATGTCCTTTGAATCTATTGATTCAGATTTTACCTGTAATGGGATTGTTCCGCATGGCATACCTGTACGAAAATGCAGCTGAATATAGTTTACAGATTTCAAAGTTTGTGAAGTTTTACAAGTTGGACTATGTGATATTAAATTCAAAATGGATACCTTAGAGATGGAAGAAAACGCTACCGAAGAGAAGGGGGGTGTCATTGACCCCCAAGCTTTCCAGGTAGTACTAAAAGGAGGAAGCCCCTGGGGATTCACGTTAAAAGGAGGGATTGAAGTGCAGGCCCCCCTTCAAATTTCTCAGGTAGGTCGCAAGTGTAGTTGCATTAATTGCAAGCGAGATTGCCGCATAAGATAGGAAATTTACATGTGACGGAAAATTGGTGTAAATGTGTATAATGGCACTGGTAGAATACGTTGATAAAATCATACACTGATATGTACATTACAAATAGATCTATAGATATTAAGATAACGCTGACAATGTAACATATATAGACATGCAGGCATAGATGATAATGATTTGATATTATCTTACCAAACGGCCCAAGGACAAAAGAAGGGAAGGGGAGTAGCAAAATAAAAAGAAATATTGTTTATGATATATAGAAAAGTAGAGTGTAGTATGGGAGATTGACGATAAAACTTTGTACATTGTAGACATGCAGGCATAGATGATAATGATTTGATATTATCTTACCAAACGGCCCAAGGACAAAAGAAGGGAAGGGGAGTAGCAAAATAAAAAGAAATATTGTTTATGATATATAGAAAAGTAGAGTGTAGTATGGGAGATTGACGATAAAACTTTGTACATTATGTTACATATTGCGAATTTTATGTTATAGTTTCGAATATTTCCTCATTGTCCCCTTTCTATGTGGAGCACCTGCAGGTACAGAGGAACAATTTTATACTACATTGTACGGTAGGTGGGGGGGGGGGGGGGGTCTAAGAATGGACTGGTGAAAAAACTATAGATATTATGGCCAAAATGTATCCCTATTGTAGCCAGGTAATTTGTATTATACTTGGATCCTAAAATCACAGATTAACAACATTTTATAACGCATTCCTGATATTACGTGTTTTAGTGTGAATTTATTATGTATAGTGTGATCATTTGTCATCCATCTCTGTGTTCAATTTCCGTGAGAAGGATATCAATGTCAATGATGAAATATACATAGATGTTTATAATTTGCGTTTAAAGTCACATCAAGTAGATTTCGTGTGAAGATCGAGTAACTTTAGAAGGGACTGGATTTTACCATTACATATCAACTTTTTGTCACGAACACGGGGTCACCCCCTTTTAACCCACCTTTTTTTTAAATAAAAAAGAAAATAGAGGGTGGGTGTTTATTCCAGAATCTTCGTTCCCTTAAATCCATCATTGATTTTATGACGAAAAATGGGATGAAAGTGATTAAGTGTTTTTATGTACACATACTCGTAGACAGTGGATAAGGCCTTTCAAATTAATTCTGCGTAACATCAAGAAGTAGATATAGGACCTATAGAATTTTTTTTGTGTTTCCGACTTTACGTTATTCAACCCCACTAACGACATAGTCACAAGTGAGGTGGTAGGCAGTTTCATGTATAAATAACAACAACAAAAACAACATGATTTGAAAATATATAAATGGATGTACTTAAATTGATTTTATGCCCCCTAATTTGACAAATGATATCTCTTCATTGATTCGCAAAGTCTAAACTGTAGGCATTCAATGTATTTGAAGAGTAAATAAATAAATAAATGAATAGCAAAATTTGGACAAGTAACACATAAAACGTTATTTCCTAGGCTGTACTCTTTACCGAGAATGCCATAGACGTTTTGTATGTATTATCACACTGCGCCGAACGGGGGCGAGAACATATAATGGCTCGGTACGAAATCGCATTCACTACTTGTGGTATACTATATAAATGGGGACATTTGAATAAAAGACAAATTGCTTTAGGTTCACATTAAGCCAGTATCGCGATTTGCCACTGTCTAAAATGTTTTCATGCAGTTTTATTGTTCAAATGAAATTGAAAACTCGACAGAAAAAGATTTGTTACGTGTAAAACGAGAAATCTCGTTCGATAATAACGGGAATTATCCGGAAAAGTTTTTATTTTATTGTATTGCACAATATCTTGTGCTGGGATGTTTAATTTAAACCTTATTTTAGAAATTGGAATTTACGATTATTTTCGTTGCCACCTCTCTTTTTCACTTTTTACGTTTCACGTGTTATTGATCTCTCTCTCTCTCTCTCTCTCTCTCTCTCTCTCTCTCTCTCATTACAGATATTTCCAATATATAAATAGTTTATTCATCGAATGCTGATACAGCATATAGATAAACATATAAATTCAACATATATAATATAACAAGGTTAAATCAGTAAGTTTTATGATAAATTTGCCTGATTTAATGAACATTAATTTCCACCCCATGCCACGAACCTAACTTGGAGCAGCGAGGGATATTTTTTATGAAGCAAATGTAAAACATTTACATACTTTTACGTATACCATTTCATAAAGTAGTAAATATGCATTGTACATGGACGTGTTTTTCGTGCATGTATCCCTCACTAGCAGTTTTTATATGTGTATACACTGTAAACGACGTGGTCGGTGTCACTCTATGATGAGATGGTCAGCTCGTTACCGGCAGGTCCCGGGTTCGATTTCGGCCGTATACACACCGATGCTCTGCTTATTAGATGAGGCATTAATTAGAAACAGTGGTCTCATGTCACTATAGACGTGAAAGATCCCTCGCTACTTCGGGTGGGTCCGTTCCAAAGGTATAAATTTCTATACAATGCAAATGTCGTCATCATATACTTGCAATAATCGTGGAGTTACATAAAACAAGAATCAATCAATCAGTCTGTAAACGACGAAAGGGAAATCAAATATGCTGTTGAAAATGTGAAATATAATAACAAAAGGAAGTGCAAAATATCTTCTTTTCACAGACAGACTTGCGTTGGAACACCATGTTGCATATTTAATGCACAAATCGTCCTTCACTAACTAGGGCGAGGGTATGTTTAGATTCAAAATATCGAGTTTCCACATCACGTGCTGCCATATTTACGCTTGAAATCGTTAACCACATATGCCCGTGCGGGAATTTATTTTTAATGCCTCATCCAAACGACATATATGTAAAGAATAATTGAGGGTTAAAAGCTTCTGTAAAGATTTCCAGTGTTTGTTTGACATTTGTTTACAATATTGAAACTTAAACAAAACACATCCTTAAAGTGCTTCTAAACATGATTGAGACATGGAGGAATAGAATGTACATTATGTTACAGTAAACAATGCTGTCTGAAATCTGATCACCTCACATTATTTAGGAACCAGTGGCTTGAATAGTCAAAGTCCGTTTAAATTCGTACTTGACTTTTTCTCTGATATTCGATACGGTTTCGTAACACAATTTCCTTCGTTTGTGGTCTCCCAGCTGTAAATTGTGTAATGAATTGTAATCGGAAGATAAGAAACTAAAAGAAGCTTCATTCATGACTGACGCTTTGATGATAATACTGCAGCCCTTCTCTTACCTTTATGTCTGTAAAGATGAATTAAAAAGAAGTATTGTGGTTGTGGTTGATGTTCGAAAAGGAAAATATTTACATCCATTTTAGATATTTTCTTTCGTTTGAGGTAGTGTACATTAAATGTTATTCGTATACCTGTACATATGGTCATGTAGTTCTGCCAATGACTTGTCTGAAAATTATGTCGACTTGTCTGAATATCATGTCGACTTGTCTGAAAATCATGTCGACTTGTTATTTAGGACACTAGATGGACTTATCAAATAAATGGACAGAAGTCGACATTACATCTAATAAGTGAAATAATTTTCTGACGTATCCACATAACTTTCTGATAAGTCGACATGATTTTCTGATAAATTGACATAGTTTTTAGCTCACCTCACAAAGTGAGAGGGAGCTTATGCTATCACCTCGTCGTCGGCGTCGGCGTCTCTCCGGGCTTTTACTTGAGAACTATTGTAGCTAGGAAGTTTAAACTTAATATGGATGATGTATCCTTATGTGTAGGTGTGCATGCCTGTTTCAGATTTAGGTCATGACCTATATTTTCCGCTCCAGTGCACATGTTCGGAAAATTTGAGTAAAATGTTAAAAAGTTTTATTTTTTTTTTTTTGAACAGTAAAGAAGTCCAAACTTGCACAAATGATGTATCTATATATGCCAAAATGGATGCTGGGTTCAGATTTAGGTAATGACCTATATTTTCCACTCCAGTGCACATGTTAGGAAAAATTGAGTAAAACGTTAAAAATTTTGTATTTTTATTTGGACAGTTAAAAAGTCCAATCTTGCACAAATGATGTATCTATATATGCAAAAATGGATGCTTGTTTCATTATAAGGTCATGGCCTTTATTTCCGCTCCAGTGCACTTGTTAGGAAAAATTGGGCAAAATGTTAAAATGTTTTATTTTTTCATTTGGACAGCTAGGAAGTCCAAACTTGCACAAATGATGTATCTATGCATGCAAAGAAGGATGCTGGTTTCAGATTTAGGTCATGGCCTATATTTTCCCCTTCGGTGCACTTGTTAGAAAAATTTGAACAAAATGTTAAACATTTTTATTTTTCATTTGAACAGCTAGGAAGTTCAAACTTGCACAATTGATGTAATTACGAATGCAAAGATGCAAGCTTGTTTCAGATCTAGGTCATGGCCAATATATTTTTGCTCCAGTGCACATCTTAGAAAATTTTTATTATCTTTTAAAATTTAGGTATGCTATGAGGTGAGCTTTGTAATCTTTGATTACTCTGTTTTATAAATCGACATAACATCTGACAAGTCGACATTATTTCTAGGAAGTCGACATAATTATCTGGCAGCTTTCGGTAAGATGTGTGCTACCGCTTATAACTGTGGCTTTTGAGTATAAATGTCTTTGTAAAATATGAAAATTGCACTCTGTGTTTTACCTTCGGCAAGACACAATATCGATTGATGGATTATTGTTTACGTCATTCCACGATTCTTTCACGTATATATTGACAGCATCTGCCTGATGCATTGCATAGAAATTTATACTTTTGCAACGGACCCACACGAAGCAGTGAGAGAGTTTTTACGCGCCAAACTTACCGTAGCACGGGACTTATATTATCTCTGTATCATGCGAAAGGCAGGACGTCGGTAAGCCCAAGGGGGAGTCGAAACCGGGTCCTCTCGGTCACCAGCCCAGCGCCTCATCTATTGAACTGCACCGGCTTCTCGAAGCAGTAAAAAGAAATGTCAAGGTCAAAGAATATATGGTCGAGACGCGGTAACAGTTGTGTGGTGTTTTGTTTGATTATTGTTCTACGTCACGTCAATGTTATTTCACTTGCATTGTTACGGTGCAGGCACCTGTCTGATGTATTGCACAGGAATTTAGACCTATACATCCGAATAATTCAAAAGCAGTGAAGATAATTACGTCAGTGTCACATCTACCGCGACACTGGACATCGAATTTTTAAAGATCTCATTTGATAGATAGAACACCGACAAACCACCGTTGGGAATCGAACCCAAGACCTCTCGGTAGCTAGTCCAGCATCTTACCGATTGCACTAGGCCAATTCGATATATGGATTGTTCTTGCATTGAATCGAAATTGGAAGTTTTAAAGCAATGCGGCATCTGTTTATAAGGAAAAAAATACCATGCACAGAAAGGAGAACAAAGTTGTAAAACTGCTGTATATAGTGTTTGAACTTCCACCGTGCATGCATTATGGTTGTCATATGGTGTTTAAACTTGTACATGTACCGTGCATGATGGTGGTGTCATATGGTGTATGCATTTCCATTGTACTGAATGGTTTTGTCATCGGAGTCATTCGAACCCTTTACGTCTTGGTAACGGCCCAAGCACCCTTCATTTACTCTTGTGTGAAAAAGGAAAGTTTTTTTTAACACTAACACAAATACAAAAGGTAAAGTGCACTTCTAAACTTGCAGAAGCTTGTTAAGAATATGATTTTAATGAGAATAAAATCTACACCTTTGCGATCATTAGATGTTGATTTGCGTTTGGTGTATTTCTGAAGCGTTCACACAATTCTTTCAATTGCATTGAAATCATGACCTGCCATAATGTAGGAATTAAATGAAGTGTTGATGGAAGTCGTGTACCTATAGAAAAAGTGTCGCATTGTGAAGCTTTATTGACTGTTTACTGACAGAAAGTGGAGCCCTATTAAAGGATACCTAGGTGATTAGGACGATCTGAAATCAGGGGCGGATCCACGATGTAATACATATCTGGAATAGAGGATTACAAGAATAAAGTTCTAAGGATAGAATAGCCTGAATTTTAGAGGGTTTTTGGGAGGGGTTTGTTGTTTGTTTGGTGTTGTTTTTTTATTTAGGTATGGGGTTTTGTGTTGTTTTGTTTTGTTTTTTTTTTTTGGTTTCTTTGGTGTTGTTTTTTGTTGTTGTTGTTGTTGTTGTTTTGGAGGGGAAGGTATTTTTGAGTTTTGTTTTGGATTTTTTTTTTAGAAAACGGTAAAGATTGCTTTTCCATGAACCTGGTTGTAATCATTGTAATACAAAAATTTAAGTTTATTAAAGTTTATTTAAATTACTTTTGTTAGAGTTAAGCATAATGGTATCCATTTAGCAGTAATCGAAACTTTCATCAACCATGGTCTGTGGCGGCACTTAATGCAAAGATAAAAAAAAGTTGGGAGCATGTTATGATACACCAATAAACTAGGCAGAAATACGCTGGTCTTAATGTAATGTCATTGAGAAATCAAGAGGGGATAACTGGAGTTGCATCTCCCTTGCATTCTTGACAATTCTTGACAATTCTTGATTTGTCAAGCTGGACCACTCTTTTTTGCCAAATTTTAACACCAGAGGTTCGAAACATCCTAGGCACCTTTACCCCTTTTTCCCTTCATTTCCAAAAACTTGCTGATATGCTTTAAATTGACGAACTATACATGATACGTTTAGAACGTTTACAAAAACTATAAATGTCATCTTCTTTGAGCGATATTGCTGAACGAAGAATAATAATGTTTGTTACATGTTCATTTATATCAGTTAATAGAAAGGGATTTGTTTGTTTACAATTTTGATTCGTGTTGTACGTCACACCAGGACTATATGGTGACGGCACCTGCCTGATGCATTGCACAGACATATAGACCTATGTGACAGACCCATCCGAAGCCGCGGGGAGTTTCTTACGTGTCATATCTACCGTGAGACGATATACATTGTTTTTTACTGTCTCATCCGAAACACAGGAAACCGACGAGACACTAGGGGATTCGAGCCCGGTACCTCTTTGTCTCGAGCCAAGCACTTAACCAATTGAGTTACCTTGGCTCTCACTAGTAAGGTAGGACACATTTTATACGTATATGATAGGACACATTTTATACCTATATGGTAGGACACATTTTATACCTGTATACGTATAAAGTATACCGAGTATTTGTGGTTGTATTCTTAGTTGTATCATCTATATTTTGAATAATGCATTTTACATCTGTAACTTTTAAACCGAGTGCCCTTTTCCCCCCTGGTTCCGCGACTGAGTAACCAGATAGGTTACAGGTAAATACACGTGAGGTAGACCAGGAAATGAGTAAGGAGGTCAAAGGTTATTGTTATGCAGCGTGGGATTGTGTGATATTATAATGTTTGCTCAGTAGTATGGATGCGAGGCCAAGCAAACTGGTTTTTTAGTGTCATTAGAATTTACTCAAACTCGCTCACTTAATAATTTTATAAATGTATATACTATATGCGCGGGTCTAGAGGGTTGAACGGGTGGTCTGGACCATTTTAGATTTGGCAAAAAAATTGTTTTCTTGTTAATTTCGTCTTGAAATAATGGAAGTTCACACTCTAAGACGTGGTTGAACCCTCCCTCGGAAAATTTCGTTAGGGGTAGACCCCCTATCAGAAAAAAAATTCGATCAGAATATGTGTTAATCTCTATAGGCCATCCTCTGTCATACGTTGTATCTTAAAATATATACATGACTACATGTATATATAATATGCAAAATCAATACATACGTGGGAATTCGCGGTAAACCTGAGAAGAAAGGTTATCTCAATGACGTGTTTTATATTTCGTTTTTGCTTTGCGCACTTTTAACATTTCCATTGTTCAGGTGACATAATTTTCAATGTTGTGCGTATTTTATATGTAATTCACCTCTTTTCTTATGTAAAACCTCGTCGATTGTGGTCGTTTAGTCATGAAATTTATGTTTGTTGTATGTTTCTTGATCGACGAATCAGTGTTATCGTCAGAATGCCAATTCGGTTCGTCAGCTACATGCGTCCGCTTCGAGTTTTACATATTGTCCATTTCTTTCATGAGAAGGATCCTAAAACATTCCGAATGTATCTTGAGATATGGCGATGCTATCATATGACATATGAAACAATTATGATTGGCCAAAAAAGTGGTGGGGAAAGTGGGGGGGGGGGGGGTGCCAGGCTCTCCCGGTTCCTACGGCCATGGTAAGTGATATTGCGAATTTTTGGTCATATATTACTTATATCGTTGTGAATGCATGGATATCAGCATTTGAATACACTGGAGAAACATATACTGTTGAAATACGTTTTCTGAATTATTTCTCAGTTTAAGCAATAACCGTAGTAAAATTAAAGATCGAAAAATAAGATTCTACTCAGAAACTGAAGATAAATGCCGAGGGGTTTACCCCATGCAAAGTCACCTTAACGTTATATTAACGGGATTCGAACTCACATTTCTTGCAGTACTAGTGGTTCGTAATGTCCTACGTACTTTTTGGTTTGAGTCATCATGTTTGTTGCTACATTAAGTAGAGGAATACGTCACTAGAAAGTTTGTGTAAATACATGTATAAACCATGGTTTAAACGAAGAAAGTGTCATGGCGCCAATTGACCATTTTCCGCCTACTCAATCATGTAGAAATGGAAATCAATATTTCTCCAAATTTTCCCCCACCTTTCCACCATTTTATCACAATTCTCCGCATCTGCTGCACATTGTAATACCTCTAGCGCAAAAGTCCAGGGGAAATACACGCGAAGTACTCTTTGAATGGTATGATCCGTGTGATCTAGTCTATGATTGGTTGAATTTATCTGACTTGACAAACGAAGAAGAACGGTGTTCTATTTGCTCAGACTACGTCTGACAGCATATCTGTCGTCTGATTAAGCTATTTACACGATGTGATATGTAGATGTGCAAGTCACAACTGATAAACCACATCGTGTGCGTATGACCTAACACTCGTTGCGTATGCTGCATATACTTTGAGAAAGCCAGATCGCGAGTTCGATTCCCGCCGTGGACACACCGGTGTCCTGTTGTTTTGGCTGAGAGTAAAACCGAAGTTCCCTCTTATGGAAGACATGCCACGTAAAAGATCCCACACTACTTCGGGTGGGTCCGTTGCAAAGTTATAAATTTCTATGCAATGCATCAGGGAGATGCCGTCACCATTTATGTAAGATAATTATGGATTGACATGAAGCAATAATCAATCAGCCAGTCAATCAGCCAGTCAATCAGACAATCAATCAATCAATCAATATACTTTGTAACGATCTGGGTTCGATCCCTTTTGTCGGTTCTGATTTTCCATAGGACTTATGACCGAACCGAATTCGAATAAGAGGAATTAGACAATTTAATTGAGAACCGCGTTGTTTTGTTAGTGATTGAAGATTTCTTCTCTACAGAGGTTGGGCCCTTTGCATAGGTACCAATTATAAGCCAATATACATTTTTATTTGTGTGCTTGATTTTGGCTTTACGTCATACCAGGATTATTGTACCTACATGGCGGCAGTATCTATTTACCTGATGCAGTAAACAGAATTTTATACGTTAAGAACAACGGGCCGACCCAACTGAAGCAGTGAAGGATATATTACGTGGCACGTCAAAAAGACAGGTCACCGACGAATCATTGTCAAGAATCGAACCTGGGACCTCTCGGTCACGATCCAAGCACCTAACCACTTGAGCTCAAGAACGCCAAGCAGGTGCCGCGACTTTCAATGTGAACCAATTTCAATGTGACATAAAACAATAAAGAACAAAGGAACAATCAAACGTATGCTACTATTAGTCTAAATGGCAGGGAATTGCACTTAAAAACTTCTCTCCCAGAATTCGAAATTGTATCGGAAAATATTTGTGAAAAGTTGGTCTTCATTTGTACTTTATTTTATTAGCACAGCCAATGTTAATGTTACTAAAATAGAATAAAAAAAAATGGTGGTAATCGATTTAAGGCATTTGATGTGGTAATTTTTCGAACAATTCTTGTACAAAACCATTGAGATAAAAGTATTTCTAAGTATTCATGTTCGAATCCAACTGTTGCTGGTCAGTTTTTGTTTTTTAATCTTTGATATTGTTTCCTTTGTCTCTGCCAAAATGGTTACGAAAATTAATATACACTTTTTTTGAACACTGAATATCAAATATCATGTTTGAAGTACGAAGAAACCAGTGATCCGCCAGTTTGCAGGTATCATACTCATTACGTCAGTTTGCAGGTATCATAGTCATTACGTCAGTTGGCGGGTAACATACTCATTACGTCAGTTTGCAGGTATCATACTCATTACGTCAGTTGGCAGGTATCATACTCATTACGTCAGTTGGCGGGTATCATACTCATTACGTCAGTTGGCAGGTATCATACTCATTACGTCAGTTGGCAGGTATCATACTCATTACGTCAGTTGGCGGGTATCATACTCATTACGTCAGTTGGCGGGTATCATACTCATTACGTCAGTTGGCAGGTATCATACTCATTACGTCAGTTTTCTAATTCGTCTGTCATAATGTCACTGACCCTTAGAAAACGGATTTAAATTAAATCGTTATTGTCACAGTTAAACATGTTCTTTTTAGTTCCCGACCGGTAAGACCTGAGGGGACTATTGGTTTTTAGTCCGTCTGTCTGTCCGTTTGTCTGAGACACTTTGGTTTTCAGTTACCAATGAACTTACTGAATTGAAATTTGGTATGTAGCTTAGTATCAATAAGTTACATATCAAGTTCGAGTCTGATCATGACTGACCCATTTTTGGATGAGTTACTGCCCTTGGACTTAGTAAATTTCATGGCTGTCATGGAATCTGATAGGGGACAAGTATTGCTTCAGCAACACTCAATATGCTTGTTATATTTACAGATAGAACCCACGGGCAAAGCAGCAAAAACTGGGAAGTTAAAGCAAGATGACTTTGTACTTAGCATAAATCACGTCAACTGTCAGTCGCTGACAGAATCTGTACAGCTCATACAAGATGCTTTCCGCACACTCACTCTCACTGTTTGGAGGTAAGAAACGTAGTTTTACAATACAAACGTGTCAATAATTATTTTGTCAACAAAGTTATGTCCGTGATGTTCTTTTCATAAAGGACATAGACACCTGTATTGATTTTCATGTATTTTAACCAAGAATAACCGAACAAAATCTTAATTTTTCCTTATGCTATGTATCAGTAATGAGTAATTGATTAAAACGTTCATAGGAAGCGGTGAATATTTTGGAAAATGATGCTTCACATTTTCTCTGCCCGTGCATATTATTCACGGACATTTCATTATTTCCGACTGATGAAATATTTCTCCATTCATTAAAAATATTATATGTAATTTAAGATGCAATGCATCGGAGTCGATTATTCTTAGTGGCTGATTACATTAGAATAAAGATCTAGAGTTTACACAGTCAGAGAGAAGGCAAGGTACACAATATTGCTAAAATTCCTGTGCCCCACTTCATTGATAGGATCATCAATAAAACTTCCATTCTTAGGTCACAGAAAATTTTGTTACCACACAAAAGCCGTTATCATTTCTTGGATCATGAGAGTCTTTCATTCAATCAGTTTTCGAACCTTTAACCAACTAAATAAATGGCCGCAATATATGTTGCAAGGATAAGTGATGTACATTTACCTATGATTTACTGCATATGTTGCAAGGACATAGCCATATCCTAAATACATAGATTGGAAACGGATTTTTGTCATCAATTTTTGCTTTTATTTATTTATTTATTTATTTATTTATTTATTTATTTATTTATATGTGATGACTTATGCCATATCGCTGCGTCGGATGTATTGTATTGCATTGGGTTGGAAGATCAAAGCGAGACAACTCCCACTTCGGTCGTCACATTCTGAAAAGTCAGTTTTATATAGATCTGCACTGTAAAGCACAGGGCGGTAAGAAGTATTTCGTATAGATTTGTAACTATTCCGAGATTCTCTGTCTAACATGGTGAAAAGTCGACCAATGATTAGAAAGGTGGGGAGGGAGTGGACATCCTCGGTTCCTACAGCCCTGAAGCATAACTGAAATTTTTGATATTTGTGTTGAATTGTACATCGTAACCATTATACAGAAACAGGTAATGTAAGTAAGAAATGGAGTTATAAATTAGTTTTTAAACGATCGATTCTTCTTTAAAGATAGAGAGAGAAGAGTAAGGAGAAGAATTGAGCATTGTTGTGGTTTAAATTCGCATAATGTGCAGAACGTTCTTATTCTGTCGTTGGATTACTTTTTATTACACATTTAATAGTAAACTGTGTGTCACTATAGACGCGCATGGATATTGGATTGACAAACAATACACCCATGTCATTGTCGCTAAACAGTTTACGCTAAACCCTTTAAATCAAACTATTTCAACGCTAAACTACTACAATTACGACTCAATTTAAATTTCGAAATTTTGTCACAAAACACTAATTGTCAACTAAAATTAAAAACTTTTATGTCTTTTTTAAAGAGTTTGTGAAATTAATAAATTTCTATTCATCTTCGTAAAGAAATTGTGGAATGTTAAATTGAATGTGAATGTTCAATTGGATAATGTCAAATGGCCTTGAAAATAAGGCGAAGATGTGATTCTCGTTTGAATTCTATAAATTCTATGACGTGACGGTCTGTTCTGGTTTACACGGTGTTTTAAGAATGTTTTGAAAACAGGGCGTTGGAATCGTACGATGGCATTAGATTTTCTCAACGATATTTTGTAAGTTATTTGTATCCTTGATTTTACTGTTTTATTTCGTTTCCCATTTTATTGCCAGTTTCATAAATTTATAATGATGGCTTTCAGGCATTGTCTTGTCAGAAGTCAGTTCTGTTTGTATTGTGACGGCCCCGAGATCAAACCAAGACGAATTCATTTTTAAAAATTAAGAAATATATGACATTTTTTATTTACTTATTTATTTATTTATTTATTTATCTTGGTGCAAAACTATAACAGTTGATGTGAAAAGCGGGCACTTTTAGTCAATGTTCTTGATATATTAACAAGATAAATTTGATGTTAATTAGGGAACGACAAAACAAAATCGAAGTAAAAGATTTTTTTCTCTTCTCGTCGATTCTCGGTTAAGGTCTTTGTGTGTTATATTCTGACTATCTGGCTGTTGAAACAACAATCAATCGGAAAAAGGCATAATATGTATCTAGATTGAGACATACATGTATGTTAAAAGAAAGAAATTCGCATAATAAAAGACATGTCTACGATTGTCATGTTCATATTCCTATACATCGGTGCACTAAGCTAAAATTTCTCTGTACATTTGCTATTTTCACATTTATATACATGTATGATATTTGGTGACAGCAAGGCTTATGACAAATACATTACATAAAGAGGTGTTGACTGGATATTTGTTTGATTGAAAATATTTTAAATCTCTAGCCAGTTAAGTTGTGCTTGATTTTATTCAACATACTTGTAAATATTGTTTACGTTTTATTGAAAAATTTAGGAATAGTGGACAACTCCGATCTCTCTCAAGTCACTGCCCCCCCCCCCTCTCTCTCTCTCTTTCTCTCTCTGTCTCTCTCTCTCTCCAACTTTCCCAACAAAGAGACACCGTTTTTTTCTAAGAATCGAATCAAGTTTTCTCAAGCCGGAGTGTAGAGCTTAACAACCCACCTGGACTTTGCAACTTTTTTCATTGTGCAATCAAAAGTGATATAGTATAATACGGTTTATTTCTTAAGCTGAGCGTTTTCCCTTTACCTCGATCCCGATAAGATATCAATCTTATAATCCTATATGATAACGGTCTTGTGTAGTGTCATATTTCAAATGAAATAATTTATTATATCTATCTTCATGCAAGGATTATCTATCGCTTTTAAATTCTCGTTTTGATCTGACTGATGTCTTGAGATATATTGGGAAGAGTGACGAGAATTCAGGCGAAAGAATCGATTCCTGTGATATTTTCTTTTTTTAACAAAACCATGTCGTGACGGGTTTTGAACGGATTAAGGTCGTAACAAAAATATGACATGTACTGAAGAGAAAAGTTTTGAATGGATGAATGAATGATTAATCGACGAGAACTGGATTTTTATAAAACGTATTTTGGATACGATGCTAACGTATGTGATAGTTCACGTTCAGAATGTATCGACTTCAGTGTACTTTAAAGCGCAATTTGAGACTGAAAATGTTTATAATCATTTTTTTCACAAAAGATTTATGTGACGTAAAAGCAAAGTATCATAGATGGGGACGAACATTTTTATCCATTTATATTCAAGTGTATGAAGAATAGGTAAATTATAGCAACTCCATGTTGTAAAATTGTGATGAACGCATGGCGTTATTGATTATTGATGGGAGAAAATGTTTCGTTTCACTGATTTGTGTATTGGCCAATTGGATAGCGATATCTCTGTGTATTGGTTAGCGGCATCTTTGATGTAATTAGTGTATCGCGTTGCGGAGATGCTGGGTTGCTGCCCGTGATGTTTCTGGTTGATATGGTGAGCGGAAATCAGGATTATCGTTATAGAAATATATTTGATTGAGATGGAATTAATCGTGTGACTTAAGCATTGCGCACGCGTAATTGTAGACCTTTCAGAGATTAGTGACCTTATCATCAATTATGGATCCGCTAATGAATATTTACATGGATACATCCCTTAACAAATTGACGTACTCAATGGCACATTCGTCAATTTTTCATTAATTTCTTATTTAAAGTTCTCGGTGATGAACGACATTGTTCGAATGGAACTTGGAATTGTTGTCTCAGACACTGATTTACGGTGTTTTCATAGAAATCTTGTGAATATGATTTAATCTGAGAATATATGCAATCTCTCTTACTATTCCGAAGATGTAGAATGAAAACCATGGAGATCAGATTTGGTTTGGTTGGCGTAACCAAAATATAGTTTAGTGCTAAATGAGGAAGTAATGGGAGTTTTGATCATTTCCAGTTTCCATGGGTTGCAAAAATTGTGCGATTTATATCGGGTGCCAATGCTAGACCTAATATGTGTGAATGGAGATTGTAATATCGTTAAGCACCTTTGATCATGTACGTGTGTAAATTTCACGTGTCGATTTCAGAAACAAACATCATACTAACTTCCGGTATTTGATGCATCTACGCAGTATGAGTTTATTAATAATGGATTAAAATTTATCGGGAATTTGTATTGTGTTGCGGCACTGCGGGTGACTTTGGGTGTCTATCTGACCAGTAGCCATGGAGTTTGAGAAGAAGGAAAGAAAATGCAAATCTCTGATGGATTTCTTTGTTGACAATCCTCTTGAAGTGTTCAAAATGAAGTATAGAAGGTATATTTTTTTGTAGAACTTTACATGAAAGTGCCTCCATGCTTGATCCAGTCCAGTCTTTGCAGGGTGTCCTGGGGTTCATTTCTCCGTTTATGATTGAGC
Organism: Pteria penguin; assembly: GCA_035048485.1. Lineage (NCBI taxonomy): Eukaryota > Metazoa > Mollusca > Bivalvia > Pterioida > Pteriidae > Pteria > Pteria penguin. Next base: position 35,515,235 of record CM068585.1, on the reverse strand, counting down.
ATTGTTAACAATATGGGGTTGTGTTTAAAAAAAAATGATAAATCCGCATCCATGAATCAGCCGTTGCCCTTCCATTTTTACGTTATCGTGTGAAATGAAATAGGAAATATTTTTAACATATGGCATTTTATTTGTGTTTGCGGAAATCACTTTATCGGGAAGATAGTAAAGTTAGCAAAATTGCAGTTTCATATGGTCGATCAAGCCTTGATTTTTCTGCGAACAATTTATTTTCTCGTGCATTTCATTTATTTCTAGACAGCTTATTGTGAATCAATATTACGGTTACCTCATATATTTATATATAGAAAACAAATCTTACACTTAAGTAAATACCTGGCAGCGCAGGTGATGCAAACCCGCAATTTAAAACCATGATTTCTCACACAAAGAATTTTGTTTCCCAGCTAGATACCATTAATGTGCTATTGGTGTAAGATGGTGACATGTCTTGTTAGTGCGGTGTTGCTTATTAATACAATTAAAAGGGACAAAATATTAAACCAAATAAGAGATCATTTAGTATGAGTGGCCACCACTTAGTAATACAATTAAAAGGGACGAAATATTAAACCAAATAAGAGAGCATTTATTATGACCGACCAAGCCTCTTGGAACCCAGAAACTGAACCACTATACTGCGATTCCATGCTATCAATTTTAGCGCATTCGATTTTGATATCACGATCTTTCGGAAGTTGACTGGGTCTTAAGTGCATCTCAACAAAGCTTTCATTTATGATTTATAACCATTTTTATTCATCATGAATCATTTAGACGAAATCCCTGTCCTTGCGAATTGTTTAAAATTGAAAATGATTAAGTATTGTGTATAATTCCTTCAAATAAAAACAAGGAAGATCGATATGAAGGAAATATATTAATTCTCTCCAATGAGAAAGAAATACTTACGGTGCATTTAAGTTGATATTCGGATGAATACAATAGAGACCATTATGTAATCTAAATTAAAGTATATGCGCTGTTGTCTGTATTATGTTTTATTTGTAATATACCTTGGTTAATGTTTTGAAATTGGCTTGCTTTTCGTCCCTTCTTTTATTCAATTTTCGTATATTTTCATGTGACATTCCTTTACCTTTCCCACTCATTGTCCCCCTTCCCCTAACCTTTTCATTTTTCTCGATTCCCCCATCCACCATCCCGTTCTCCATTTCAAACTCCCATTTTTCTTTTTCTGTTCACGTGAAACTTTCCAACTGAGTATTCGTTTTACATATGTAAATAGTCCGTTTGTTTAAGTACCACACCAGGATTAGTTTGCCTCTACGGTGGCGGCTACGATTTGGTGGGGATGAAAACGACATCTTGACCCGAAAAAAGTCACCAATAATCGGCAGATACACCTACAGACCATGTCACCTGCCAGGACCTTTCCTCAACTTGACATTTTTAAGAGGCAGCGCCGAGTTCCACTACAGCACTGAACAGCTGTCTGTTTCTCCATGCGCGACGTAATTAGTATATATAGATATAGACATAGTTTGTAGTCTATAATCAAAGCACATTATATGCAAGTAGAAGGCTGAGACAGATAAAAAGTATTGATTTTCTCATGTCGTGTGTTCTACCCTATCTCTCATCTATGGTAGAATCAAACTACCGGTAGGTAGCCGGAGCGATGAATAGTGGAAATGGAGTTGTCCTTCTTAGGATAATGTTTCAAATAGTGTCGCATGTCGTCCTTAAATCTAAGCAGGGACGTATATATACATGTACCTTAATATGTACGTCCCTGGTATTCGGTAGTGTTTAATTCTATTGGAGATTTAATTACCTAAAATCTAAAATCTAAAAAGAAAATAAACAAACCCGCAGGTTGTAACTGACAGGTACCGTTACAACATAACAGTATTTGAAGATGCCTTTACAGCGATGACGTTATAAATCGATATCCTAGCAACTAAATTAAGATATATTGGACAATGTCATTTTTGACTTCGTAATACCATTTTAGAGGGTGAGTGGCGTCATATCCTTCATAATGTGCATAAATTCCTACGTTTCTCATCTTCTTTTTACATCAATGTGAATACTCGCAAGATTTATGACCTCTCCATTTCTGTTATCACGTTGTATTGTGTTGTGTAATCGAATAATATGTGGACATCATTCATGAATCTTTTCTTATCTTTTTTTCCGTCTGGAATTTGGATTTTGTCACGTAGATGAATTACATCTTTTGTCTTCTCTACTTTCTTGGACACAAAGCTTGGAAAGTCGAGAAGGTTTCGAGAATCAGGCTTGCTGCTCAAAATGCTACAGCGTAGCACTTATATGCTAAACCATACAATTGAAACATCTTTATCGCAATTGGTTCGAATTCATATGGTAATACGAATCATAAAATAAAATATACATAATAAATAAATGAAAGAGTAAAAACCTTTAAAAGAATAATGCTAAGTTTTGTGAATAAATACTGTTTAATAAAGAGATACGCGTGCATGAATGAATGAATAAATAAATAAATAGATAGATAAAGATAATAAAGTAGTGAGTACATGAATAAATAAATACGACAATAAATGAATATTAATATAGTAAATGAAATGAGCACTTTGGCTTACAAATAATATATATACATATATATGTATACTGCATACTATTTGACTTCAGTAATTCCGTAGTAAAATTAGTAGAGAAGCGAATACAGCATAACACCATAAATTAAAATTTACTTTTCATGCATGACATGTTCACGTTAGTTTGAGTTATTAGATTTCAAAACATCTCGAATCAGTACGCAAAACTGACAAGTAGTATTGTAATTGAAAACCGTCGGGCAAGAAAAATGGAAAGGCAAGCACGTGGAGACTTAGACAAAATCCCATTTAAAGTGCTATTGTTTCGAGAACAATGTCCTCAACTTTGTCCTCTTTTATTTATCTACTTTAAAAAAGTACAATACCATTGTTCTACGTACGGCTCGTTTTTATTCGAATACACAATGTGCAATCTATTGTTATTTTTTCTATTGTAAACCTTCAAAACACAAACTTATAATGCGCTTAGGGTGGTTGGAAGCCTATCGTCTGCTACATTGTGTATTTATGAATGACAGGATCGGGTGGAAGTTAAGATTAAGGGGTTGTTTAAACACGAATCGACTTAATTAGAGTTAATTTGCACGCTGAACACGATCCTTAGGGTATTATTTTTACGACATCCATAATTGACGGAAATCGGCAAGAATGGTAACTGTCGCGACGAAAAATGCTTTCCCGCATTTGTAAAACAACAGTTTTCCGTAAGTTGGAGAAAATTTTGAGCGGAAAAAAGCATAACGCGGGTGATATGGAAAGCCGGAGCCTTCATTGTTTGTTAGGAAGCTACAAGATTACAATAGACTGTAAACAGACCGTGGACGAATTCCTTCGTAAACAATAACGAGACGGACATCTTTGATAAATTTAGTCATTTTTCGATAACATTTATTCGGAATTTACTTTTGGATTAGTTCGCGAAAGAAAACGTTAGTCTTATTTAAAGTTTGTTTACCTTTTTCTTCGAACAGCAGTGATTTTTTATGTCACAACCAAGTTTTGAAATGTACATCATGTTTTGAAATGTGCATCATTTCTGACTTTTGGATTTTAAGGAATTCGTATTGACCAATGGAATGCACGTGCGTTTGGTAATTCATGAAATTGTAGTTGATATTGCATGGTAAGGATATATATTTAAAATGAGTGTTTCGGACAAGCCACCTCGACCCTCGAAGCGGATGATGTTGTCACCCCCGCCAATGAAAGTTATCCATACTCAGCCACCAAACAGTCCGCGACAGAGGGCCAGTTGGTCGGGAGAAGGAGGGTAAGTGCCAAGAAACTGACTCCATTTTATAAATGCCATGAGCTTCAATAGACCAAGGGAGCATACATATACATGGTCATAAGAATAGGGGGTGCAGAGCCCCTCTTCCCCTTTAATGGGGCAGATCATGAACTGATTTTTATCACGTATTGCAACACAACGGAATACAACTTTTGCCCCCCCCCCTCCCCCTCTTAGATCTCTAATTTCCTCCATGGTCTGAAAACGTATTATCTGATTTATTTGCCGTAACACGTAACATTATCAATAAATACATCAATAAGTAAATAAATAGATAAGTAGATAGATAAATAAATATAGGGTAGATACCCGGAATACCGTTATGATAGTCTTGATATTTTCCCGAGTCTTATATTTACATGTTCTTAAAAGTTTCATTATTTGCCATCGTTACCATGAATTTCTGTACCTGTTGTCATGTTACTTTAACTTAAAAATAATGTATCTATTATTCTATTTTTTTTTACGATGTGATGTTACCGTATACTAGCATGTTTATCCACAACACTCTCATTGCCCGAGCAAATTCCGAGTTACCCTGGAATACATGTATATGACTTTAATCATGCTGGTATTAATTCTTTAGTAGAGTGTAAACTATTTTGTGATCTGAAATATCAAACAAATTATTAGATTTGATTAATTTGTATTGAATCATATTATTTGAAAGCTATATTATTTGCTGCACCTCTGAAAGGTATTTCGAAGTTCGATTTTTTCGTATTTCCAGAAAGAATTATACACAATGTATAACTCCAGTTGTGTATTTACTGTACATGTAAGAGTTATTCTGCTTGGATTACTAAAGCGCGAATTTTCTCATGCACCACAGGTGCACTAGAGCAAATGACTCAATTTTCTCACAAAACTTTAGTAAATCATGGGTAAATATCTTGACCTCTCCATTCGCGTTCAAACAGCTTAGGTGCGAACTTAAAATACTTAATACGATTAAAAGATACGAAAAACGATTACTTGGTTCATAAACACGATTAGCTAAAAATGTATGTTGCTTTATATTGATCTGGTTTGATAAATATTCGAAATTTTCGAATTTCCGCTTTTAATAGAAAACAAGACGTCAAGGTATACGTAAAATATCGATTAATTTTTCTTAAGAATGTGCGACGTGCCATTCCGGAATCTGGTTTCCGGGTGGATTTTGAATTTATGTCATAGTTGGCAGTGATACATATCAAAGTAAAAGCTATTTAGTAGACAGTTTAATTTTCGGATCTTTTGATAAACGAAGGCTGTATGTAATTTTTTATACGACCCTTGAACAAGGAAATGGAAAATGTGAAAAAAAATATATAATAACAGCAACGGAACTCAAAACAACATCAAACGTATTTTCTCTTTTCTTTCTGTTTTTTTTTTCTTATGCATCACATTGCTTAGTCTCGTGTTTTGTGCTGTTGACATACCAACGTTTTATTCAAGAAGTCAAATCAATATAGCAATTATATGACAGCAGTACACAACAGTAGGCAGTGTGCGTACTCGGTCACATCGCGCACCTGTACATACAGGTGACTTAATTATAGGTATTGACAATAGATGTTTATAAGTAATGACAACCTTTCAAAGCCTGAATATATGTATGTCTCAATCGATTGAAAATAGGGGTTAATAGAGAGACTCGTCGTATCAAAAAGCTAGATCTTTGTCCAAGACGCGAAGGCTGGTCTGGGATTTACCCGGTTTCCCGTAACTGATGAGAGGGATGAATGCCAGCCCACCTTAAAGCAGACATCCCATATAGAGCTGCTATTCAGTTGTAGATAGTTATACTGTGTTAATGTACATAAAGTATCCAAGTGCACAACGTGAAAGTACATGAGAATGGATGTAGTTGTATTATAACTAATTAAAGTGCTACAGGAAAAGTAATAAGGTATTTTTATCAAACTAACTATATACATTTTGTAAACATGGTGTATTTTGTTGTACCTGAATTATCTTAGTATTTATTGTAGTGCAGTTTGTTTTGTCTTGCAGTCTTGTGCGACAAATTAAGAATGTGCGATATTCATGTACGATTCTTATCTTGATAAATATACAGCGTTATCGGATGTGTACTTTTGGTTCAGGGGGTCGTGAGTTGGAACCATCTAAGGGCCCAGCTGAAAAGTCTTTTGATTGGGTCCTTGTAAGTAACGCACCGATGTGACTTCAAACCCTCTGAGTGACTTGCTAGTGTTAGGGATTATGGTTCGATTCCTGAATAGAGTTTGTCAGAATTGAGTAGTTAGACATAGAGTGTCCGAGGTAATTCTGTAGCTTTTATCAAACATTGATGTGTTGGTGTTAGGAATGCTTGAAATCAAACAGAGTTATTGGCCTTTGGAACTGGAATAAATTTATTTGGGTTCATGGATGATCTTTAAGGTCATAATCTTGAATTCTTTATTGTACCATCTTGCCGGGGCTGGAAGGTCGTGGTTTCGAGTCTGTGGTGTAGTGTAGTGATACCATGGTTATCAGGTCAAGCTCTAGAGCCATAATGGTTTAAACAGTATTTATTTTGATAAAATTACATATCAATATATAAACAAATTGAGTAACAAGCAATAATGCTTATATAAAGCTTTCTCTGTGTACACTGTTTTAAAAGATACAATTTAATAACGCCGACGTGATGTGTAACGCCATTATACTGTTTGGGAGGAACAATAGTCACAAACATATATATACATACACATTCAACCATTTACATACATATGTTTTATATGTACACTTGCACATACATACATGCATGCATACATACATACATACATACATACATACATACATACATACATACATACATACATACATACATACATACATATATACATACATATTTATTAAACCATTTACATACATGTGTTTTATATATATACTTGCGCATATAGCCATTTTGGTGGCTAATTTCAGCTTAAAATGGATTCCATCCATCTTCATTCTCTCAAGGGCGAGACAGAATCAAGCTACATACGAAATCTCAGAATTAAGTATCTCTTTTACGATTTACACCCAGCATACAAATTGAAGTTGATTGATTGATTGATTATTGTTTTACGTCACACCGCGATTATTTCACGTATATTGCAAGGGGCCCATCCGAAGCAGTGAGGGATATTTTACGTGCCACGCCTAACGTGAGACTGGACCTGGGTTTTACCTGTCTCGTCCGAAAGGCAGGACAACTGTTCGCCTAAGGCGGGAGTCGAACCAGGGACCTTTTAATCACGAGCCATGCACCTCATCCATTTGGCCACACCGGCTTCCAAATTGTAGTACACTAGAAGCTTGAGTCTCTAGAATGATGTTGATGATCACAAAAATGAAAACCACTTCGCTAAGGACGGAGAGAGCCTCAGCCTTCGGGTACTACGTCCAGGCTATACCGCTCGCTACAGACGAGGGATATACCCATACATCTCCCAGGAGATTGAAAGAGGACAAGGTCTTCTTATACTCTCCGAGAGTATAAACAATACCGGCCTGTACAGGCCAGAAAACCATTAAGTCCAAAAACTCTCCGAGAGTATGGAATCTCTTCGTCTGAAAAACGATAAAGTCCAACCGACGACAAGAAGAGGTATATAATATAGAGTGATTGAAGAATACAATCAAAAGAGAACACGCATGACTTCGAGACCTCAGGAAAATTAATGTGTCTACGTATAGTTCCTGTGGATTAATAAATATATAAAGAGTGTCTCATAATTCGCATGATTCACTGAAATCAATAGGGGGACTTGGTGTAATGCGATAAAGCCATGTTCCGAGAGTTTATGATCGCTTTTACAAACTTCCATGTGGTGCACTTACGAAACTGTGTCTACAATTTGTGGAACTACCTGTTATTTATGTATGTCGTTTGTTATACCATGTATTGTATGTTCTGTTCATGTGCATTTAAATCAAGTACAGATGAGTTCAGTTTCATTTTCATTTTGGTTGTAAATTTTATTTGAGCAATGTTTTTCTATAAAGTTAGAGCTTTGACCATTTTTATGATTTTTTTTTTTTTGGCAATAAGAACCATGTATTTGTACTATATGATCAGACAACACAATTTACCATGAAGATAAATGCAATTTCAAGGACGTAGAAAAAGAGAACTGGTTCTAAATTATGGTACATGCTTTCATTTAGAACAAATGATTTGATTAAACAGCCGAATTTAGATTCAAAATTTTGAAAGATTATTCCTAAATGGTATTTAAAGTTTGTTTGGTTGGTTTTTTTGTTTGTTTGTTTTTGCTTTTCGTTTTTGTTTGGTTCATTTATTTATTTATTTTATTTTTTTTATTCTTAAAAAATGGTCTAATCATTCATTTAATGAATAATTTCATTGAAGTTGTATGTGTCACCCTCCCCCTTTCCTTTTTTCATAGCACAGCCATGCCGTTGAATTTGAAAATTAAGCATTGTCGGTATATCGGCATATTTGTAGAATATTTATCTAAAATAACATTGTATTTCTGCAATGTTTTGTAAATCCGAATTATGTTGTCGTGGATATTCCTTTTAAGTTCTCATGACATGCGTCCTCAAATCCATTACATACATTTTTAAAAAAGAAACCTCTTTATATTCTTTTTAAGCGTCATTGATTTGCTTGTTTACTAATGTACACATCCCTAAACAAAAAAAAAATTGGGGGTGGGGGGGGGTGGGGGGGGTGGGGTTTAGAGTGTGCAGAAGCCTACAGTATGGCCTCATAGGTTTTATCTATGTGACGACAGGGTGCAGACTTGGTGTAGTGGTTAAGCGCTTGGCTTGCGGCACAGACGATCCGAGTTCGATTCCCGGATTGCGCCACTATGTTTAAAATGTTAGTTATCTCCTGCTGCCACGTCGCGATATAACTGAAAAATAATTGAAAAATAGGGAAAACACCAATCATCGAACATTCCTTTGTAATGGACCCACCTAAAGCAGTGAGGTGTCTTTTACGTGACACCGGAATCCGTGACATGGAGTCCAGGGGTGAGTTTTACTAAAGGTTGTAAGCTCAAATGTAGACGTAAACTTTCCTAAGAAATATTTGCTTCCTCCCTGAAGAGTTCCAAACCTATCATACACCTTTTACAACGTTTACCAATGTAAATACGCATGGACATAGACTTCAGGAAAATTTCAATGGACGTACACGAAAATAGTCGAAAATTTTACGTCTACGTCTGAGCTTACGGCCTATAGTAAAACTCACTCCTGGTCTGTACCGTCTCATCCAAAGGACGTCGGTATAAAGGACGTCGGTATTAAGGACGTCGGTATAAAATGATGTATCCTCTTCGAAAAATTCCACCCGATTGTCGGGCATTGACCAGGGATATCGGATTAGATATCCACTGTGGGACTCCTGGAGCAGCCTGTTCTTTAATCCTCATGGGATGCCTCTTTTAACCATGTGGCATACCTCATTAACCTCTTTGCACACCTCTTTAGATATAATCATTTTACAGAATGATACCTCTTTACATGTCATAGTACGTAAAATCAAAGTCTCGTAATACATTTTTTTCGTCATATTTTTATCCGTGTAAGCCATGATCTACTAGTATACCAGACACATTTCCGTACAAATGGTACCTCTTCAAATCTAATGATTTTAGTTCTTTGAATGCCACGACTAATCCATGTAATGTACCTCGTTAAGGTGGAGGTATACCTCCGTACATCACATGTCCTGTTGATATACCTCTTTTGACCTCCAGGCATTTCTTCTGAAACCTCCTGATCTATGTGTCTTTAAACATTAAGAACTTGAATTCTTAAGACCTAGAGACACCGACCTCCTTTCATCCCCAGTTTCGTAATGAAATCTCCGAACTTTAAGTCACCCACTAAGGTTTATGTCCACTACAGGGGACACAGAGTAATCCCCCTTGGGAGAGTCATTTATCTACGGATGACCATTTAAACAAACAACACTATTGTGGCATTCGAAGAAGAACGCTTTGAAGAAACAGAAATATAATAACGTATTTGAACGTATTATATTGTTGTTTTGTTTTGATGACAGCATTTAAATTTGATTAATGATATTGTTGAGTCTTTGCCGACATTGCTGTTGACACACGTGCACCTGCACTTCACTTACCTGGGTTAACAACAGATAAAGTTTGATTGAAAATTGATAGGTTTTGAACTGTTTAGTGTCTAAATATTTGATGTACAATTTTTTGCTTTTGACGAATAAATAGCTTTTTTAACGTTTTGAGACCAAATATTTGGCTTGAAATTTTCAACAGTATATACATTGTATATGGAAATCGAGGTAATTAATCCAACACTTGAGCGAAAGTTTGCTGATTTTGTAGCAGAGCTAAAGACCGTCAATGATCTTGTTATGGGTAGCCAAAAGTGTAAAAGACTCGTTCTGGTAATCACTGTAATCTTTTTCAAAGTTGTGCTTGATTCCCGGTAGAGACCAAAGGGAATATGTTTTAGTTTACAACGGAACAGATGTAGCGCACCCCGCCTCATTTTAGGGTTGACTTTTGAAATAATACGACATAAAAAGTAATAGCGACTACTCTGGCCACAGAATATGATACAGGTCTTTTGGTTTGAGGTTTGATTTATTTGAAACTTTAAGTCTCCAGAGCTTATCAGTGTGGCATATATGTAGGAAAGATACAATTGACATACACAAATACATACCATCCCCCCTGAAATATTGTTGAAGCGACGTAAAACACCAATCAACCAACCCCCACCACACACACACACCCGTTCTGATTTGTTTCCTATGCCTTTTATCTGTAAAATGTAGGTGATTTTCTGCAGTTTTCAGATCCATTAATCACCTGCTGAGTGTTGCAGCAGACAATGATGAATAACGAAACAAGTGAGCAGTCGTATCGAGAGGAAAAATTATTGTCGTATTCACGTGTTTAACCGTCTGTGGTTGATTTATATTCACGTATTAGTTATAGTTATTATGAACTATTTTATGGTATTTATCTTATAAATATAGACCATGACAGGTAATTCGTAACTTACAAAAAGTTGGGGTCTTGGTATTGTTTTGTTTTGTTTTTGTTTGTATTTTGGGTATATGTATATATATATATATATATATATATATATATATATATATATATATATATATATATATATATATATATATATATATATATATATATGTTTCTATCATTATCCAAACAGTGAAGATCTGCTTCAGAATATGTGTGGTAGTGTCTATAAACAGGAAACATTCCAATGCTTCTAATGAAGAGGTGTTCGGTTGTGATATTATCTATTTAGAACTGAAAATAATTCTCCGCATTTTAAAGTTAACACCGATGAAAATTTATAAACCAATCACGTACAGTAGACGCGGAATCTCATCTTTCAACACCCGGGAATTTATATACCGTCGCATTCCGGATTTTATGTGCTCTAATAAGCTTTAATGATCAGATGTTGTTTGTAAATAATTCAATAAAATTTAGATAAACAGTGTAAAAAATAAGAAAACAGATTTTAACACAAAACCTTTATTTTGTAACCTTGTTAAGTCATGTCATTATATAGCATGAATTTAAAAAAAATTTACGTCTCGGAATAGCCCATAAGTCACGTTCATTTCTTGACAAATAGAATCTTTTCACTTCAGGATTTGTTCACAATGATGTGTGAACATTTGCATTTGATATCTTGTTTACATAAAGTCATAGTTGTCAGATTATAAATCTCTTTCAATGCGATAATCATAAATTTGTTTGTTTGTGAATATCCATGACGAGATGATGTATTTCTAAAAGCAGGGGCCGTGGTTTCCATTCGTATTAACGCCTCGTTATGGCTTTTTCATAGTTATGAAGGGATTGGATATATGCTAATACTACAGACCAAAAATACATAAACTAAGATTTTCTCTTATAAGATTTTCAGTTGTTTGCCTACAATTATTTTACGGTAAATGTTGTAAATGAGATTGATTGATGATTGTTTTACGTCACTCCAGGATTATTTAACGTACATAGTGACCGCATCTCCCTGATACATTGCATAGAAATCCATACCTTTACAGCTGACCCACCCGAAGCATTATGGGATCGTTTACATGCCACCCCTACCGTGACCTCGGTTTTCACTGTCTAATCCGAGAAACAGGACATTGGTTTGTCTACCGCCGGTGTCGAACCCGGAACCTTCGGTCACGTGCAGATCACCTCTTCCACAGAGCTGCACGGGCTTAACAAATAGCGAGAACAAATAGCGAGAACAAATAATAATCCTTATTTAATAAAAATAAAAACTTCAAAGTTTTTCCGATTTCAAATTTGAAACCATTAGTACGACAGTAACTGGAGCAGTGCCACTATGGCACTCGCAACACATCAACATAATGAATTTTCATGGAGCCTTGGACATTGTGGGAGGGGCACAAGCTGTCGGAGGTGGAATAAACTTCACAACACATGTGAGATACTGATTCATACAACGGATTTGTTCTATTTTTATGTAATACCATCTCATTGTAAGAACCTTATCTGGACGATTGCGTGGCGATCTATCGTAAATATTTATCTTTCGTGAATTTATTTCATGTCAGTTTTTTTTCTCTGGTCCTTGACGTCTTACATATAAAGTCAGCTTTTTGTTCACAATGAACCCAGTTATACAAAATTTATTGCTATGTGATGAAAATTAATATATGCAATTTCGGCTATCTTTTGAGGTATTGAAGTGAAACTCGGTATACATGATAAGTAGTAAGTTTCACGGACACAAGAGTTGATGCTCATCTTATAGTAAGGTTTTTCTTTCTTTCTTTCTTTTCTTTTATTTTTTTCCTTTGCTTTTGTAGAAAGTTGTGTTCTTACATTAATTAAGTAGTATGCTAGTTACGTCGCAAGGTCGGCGTTCTTCTTGTCACCCTTGCAGTGCGATGTCACACACGTTTGACTGTCTTGCATCTGACCCATATTCGAATTTACAATTGTGCACTACAAAAAAAAGGTCAATAACCTCCTATTTTCGTGTCGGGGTATGACCGAAAAGTTATCGAAGGTAACGTAGAAAAAAGTTACAAATTACACTTCTTAACTGCGATTGAAATCCGTCATGTTTTAGAAAAATCCGCATCATTCAATGGCTCGGTTGTGTCAGACCTTTGTACTCTCTTCAGTAATGATTGATTGATTGATTGATTTTTGTTTAACGTCACACCACGAATATTTCACGTATATGGTGACGGCATCTGCCTGATGCGGGGCATACAAATTTTGACCTTTGCAACGGACCCACCCAAAGCCGTGAGGGATCTTTAACGTGCCATGCATACCATGACACGGGGCCTCGGTTTTTACTGTCTCATCCGAAAGACAGGACACCGGCATGGCCAGAGCGGGAATCGAACCCCGGCCTCCCGATTAGGAGTCCAGCGCGATACCACTAGGCCACGGCTTCTTCAGTAATGCAACAGCTGATATATATATATATATATATATATATATATATATATATATATATATATTGAGACTTTCGTGAACACGTCATATAATTTTCGGTAAAGAATCGCTTAAAAATTGCGCATATTGACTATGTTAACAATGCGCGCAATACGTCCGAGGTGCGGCTATGCTGCAGTTTTGCATGCATTGTCGATATTGTATGCACAGGTGTTGTACACACAATTGTCTACAGTAAAGATCTATGTTATTTTGGGATCAACAAACCGAAATGCTTAAAATGTGACTTGTATGTTATATCAGTAATGTCAAATGTTACGTATAGACAATCAAAGAGAGAAGATAAGTAATGTTTAAGCTTGTCGGCGTTGATCAATGCTTCTCGGCAGTAGGTCGGAACTTTGATAGTTGTTCAGTTTAGGTGCCACTCTAGTCACATATGCAAAATACCTAAAGATGTGAAGGACGGAGACATCTATTTCTATGTCACTGTTGCATTGATTGATTGATTGATTTTTGTTTTACGTCACACCACGAATATTTCACGTATATGGTGACGGCATCTGCCTGATGCGGAGCATACAAATTTTGACCTTTGCAACGGACCCACCCGAAGCAGTGAGGGATCTTTAACGTACGTTTTTACTGTCTCATCCGAAAGACATGACACCGGCATGACCAGAGCGGGACTCGAACTCCGGCCTCCCGATCAGGAGTCCGACGCGATACCACTAGGCCACACCGGTTTCTGTTGCATTGAAAACGATGTACTAAACATACCGTGGTTAACATTTACCTGTCCCAAACTCAAATTGAAGATCAGATGCAGGAGGGAATATCTCCTGTTTGACCCGATACATCCACGAAGATTGACTAAGACGATTTTGGAAAGTTATGTCTTACTCTCCAAGTGTTTTTGTACCTGTATGAATGCGACAATTGTCTGGTTGGGAAACAAGATCCCTGAGAATGACCACCAACATTCGGTTTAATTATAGCCTGACCTATTTGTCTAACTGCTATGCCGGGAGTTTAACCATAATGTGACCGAGCTAAAAGCGATCTAGCTTACTCTGTCTCAGAGTATTATACCACCAAAAAGAGAGACGAAAATTAACTTTATTTAAAATGTGTTTAAGAACAGTATTTATTGTATTTGCATGGTGTGGTAAGAATTCCTCAACGATTGAATTTGTTTGTTTTGTTTTGTTTTTGTTTTTGTTTTTGTTTTTTTTTGGGGGGGGGGTTTCTTCTTTTTCTTTTTTTTTTTTTTGGGGGGGGGGGGGGGGTTGTGGAACGGTCGTAGTTTCGAATTCCTCAAGAAGCTTTACCACGCCGATGTACTGTTATTAGTCTAAATCATGATGTTAATTCAAAAACGTTTCAACATCGTTATTAAATTGTGAAATATGCACTGGCTTCAGGACATTTCGAGATCAAATAACATAATTTATACATATCTGAATGTATTTATCTGAAGAACTAGTTATCGTGTTCCGTCTTTTGTTATTTGTTATGACCGAACTATTTACTGCAATATTTCGAAATAAACATTAATTTGAAACATGATTAGTGATGTAAAGTGCAGCGTGTTGGATATGTAGATTAGCATGCTAAGTAAGGAAATATGCTTAAAATGGACACAAGAAAATTTAGGAAAGAAAGAACATTTTGATCAACTTATTTTCCTAGGGCCGGCAATTTTTCTTACACAATCTTGTTAGTCATTATATGCATGTAATCTGAAAGAATTTTATTCAGTTAGATTCAGAGATTGACCGTTGATGACCGGGCGGGCTATTTTAAAGTGCTACACTGTAGCATCTCGCTTCTGTCAAGTCTGGGTTTGATCCCCCGACCTCTGGAGATGGGAAGGTTAAGGAATAAACCTGATGAATTTCGATTTTAAAGGGAGAGTACTGCATGATTTTATTTCTAATACAGAATATGACATCAGAGGTATTGGTGAAGTGCTCCTGATTTTATGTTTTACATTTCAGAGTAACAATCACAATTTAACATGGTTCTCTGTGATTAAGGAAACGGTCTTTATGTTTGCTTCTACTCATTACATTATTTTAATCATTTTGTGGCGGCATCCATTGTGAGCGATGCATATACATTTAGATTTGTTCTCACTCTAAGCTTTATATATAAATAACAATCCATGACATCTCAAAATGTGTCACCACTTATAAATTGAATCGAACCAGGGTCTAAAGAGAACTGCACTCTTCAACTCCATCTTGGAAAGGGATTTCAGGGACCGATGCCGTACGCGCATCGTCAACTTTCACCGAATTTTGCAACATTTACACTATTATGTGGACGTTTATACACTGCTATAGGTACGTTAGTATACTGTTTAATTAGCAGAATGTAAATATACTCAGATAACAATCTAATTCCAATAATTAAATAGCATTCTAGGGGTGCATAAGGCATGCAAACGCTATTCAAATAATCGGCATGTGTCCCCTGTCTTCACATCTTTATGTAGATCGTGAAACCTTAACAAAAGGACGATGATATGAAAACCCGTCTGCACAAGACAACACATTCCTCTCATTATTGATTGTATATATTATAGGTAGATTTATAACCACTAATGCTGCAGACGCGCAGGTCAAGGTAAGCATCTGCTGCATTTATATGTCTATGACAAAAACTGAAGTTTTTAAAGATTTTGTTAACGTTTGGGGGTTTTCGACAGCATGATGCTGGTGGCGGCACAATTTTTGTAAATTAAACATTCATGCAATACACAATTCCGAGATAATTTATCATTAACGTGGTGTTAAGTTGATCTTGACATGGCCGTATGAGTATACATTTATATCGTCTCGTCCAAAGGGCAAAGGGGTGGGAGCTGGCGTGGCGGTCAAGAGATTTGTCTACGGTGTGTTTTATTCTGTTCGATTCCTATATTGTGGCATTAAATGTAATAGTGTAGTTAAATCCTGTTTTCATATTACAATAGGAATAAAAGATTGTGAAAAGCAAAGGATACTGGATAAATCATCATTATAGTAAGATACAATTTGTTATATCAACGATTGTGGCAGTTATATTCAGAGTGGTGCTTCGAGGAATGCCTAATAGAATGTGTGTCACCAGAGTCTTGCATAACGAATAACGTGTCACTATGAATGCCAAAAATGTATAGAAACACAAAAGCGTTCCAAATCTGCACGCATGACATTGTTGACGAGGATTCTCGATTTAAATTGTCTCTGTATAATAGACAGACAGAAAATTGTAAAACAATCCAATAAAATCATTACCTACAGGTTGATTCGAATGCAGGTCGCGATTACACTGGACAAACCTGCTATAAAAATGAGTTTATATGACATAAAATACTTGTAAAATAAGAGTGCTACTTCACTTTGTAACAATGACACTCGCAGCATCCAAGTTTACCTGGAAATCACATGTACTTGCAAATGAGGTGTAAGCGATTCCTGCTTGGCTAACCGCACCCACTCCGAATGTTCAGAAACAAAGGACTGTACTTTTGACATGATTTTATGTGGTAACGCAATTCTGAAACACATAAAAAGCAGTTTGCTAAATGATAGCAAATTCACATCGTAGAATATGACTGAAATAAAAACATTTTCTTTATTCTATAAACAGACATGTGAAAGTTGTTGTCCATGAATTTAGGAAATTGTGGGAGGTTTTTTTTTCTCAGTGTACAAGATAACATGCTGTTTTATCAGTCATCGTGACTTTTCTAACCACGACTTTCTTGTGTTTGATTGGCTTTTGTAAGACCTATGTAAATTACCTACATCGCGGACTCAATGTAATATTAACGGTATGCACTTTAATATGAATGTTGAAATATTTCAACATTGTGTATACAACATTGTACTCCCAATCTAAATAAACTTTATAAATACAAGCATTTGTAATCACATTCCAGATATTTCGTTTATCTTGAATTCAGATAACACCCGATAATACTTGTCAAGAATTTTAAAGATTTCGATGTTTAGGTTAAACCCCATGTCAACTCCTTTATCAAGGACCCGGTAAGGAAATAACCTACCAATTAAGGAGGTAAAGACCTCCTTGTCCATTTGTAAAATGTTTATTTCAGCTTTAAACAGGCTTTTCTTTCATTAACCTTTGAAATAAACGGTTGCCTTGGATTTAGGAATCGTTTGAATATAAGTACGAGGTATGTAGTGTGTTTGTAGCATATACAGATATACAGTGCTTGCTGTTTGACTTTCAGCTTCCGACATCGCTATAAATACTGGTCGACATGATTTAGAAAAAAAAGATTCATGATGTGGTGTTCAGTAGCCATTAATATATAAATAAATTAGTATTTAATAAGTAAATAAAAAAGTAAATAAATAAATAGATAAATAAGAATTAGATAAATAAAAAGATTTAAAAAAATAATAGATGAATAAATAAATTGAAATTGTAAGATCAGTACGTACCGGGTAAGTACGTTGAAAATCTATGAACATGTAGACCGTTTTTGTTTAAGGGGTTTGACCAACGTTGTGGGTTTTTTATTTTTATTTTTTTTTTTTTCATAAATTAAGTTTTTGAAATTGAAATGACGTTTCTAAGAGTATGAAGTAAAACCTTGTAAGGTTTTCCGGATGTCGGAAAGGATGCTGATGATGATGATGATGATGATGATCATATTATTAAATATTTAGTACTAACATGTTCATGCATAATGTTAGTCCTGGTGTAGTGGTTTAGCGCTTGGCCTTCCGTGCAGAAGATCCAAGTTCAATTCCTGCACTGCACCATAATGATTAATTAAGGGATTTGTTTCCGCCTGCTATCATATCCCACTTTCATTGAAAAATGGTTGAATACGACGTATACTCCAATCAACCAACACACAACCATCATGCGTATAATTTCTGAAATTTTAATCATGCCAATAAATCCTTTAAAACATGTATGCAATTTAAGAAATTGTACAATATTGTAATAAACAAATTTACTTCAATGCGACTGAAGTTATAATATCAATTGAGTTAAAAGGGAAAATTATCATATAGTTTTCAGTTTTATTCATTTACTTATTTATTTATTTATTTGTTTGTGTATTTATTTATTTATTTATTTATTTATTTACTTATTGTTTCTTACCGATATCGTAAGTATATCAAATAGCAAGATAATGCCAAAATTCTTTGTAGTGTCAACATTTTAGATTTCATATCGCACATAAAAAACTCAGATCATGAAGGAAGAGATTGATCAACGTTTAGCCTCCAATTATGATAACAACAGAAATACAGAATTTAAACTATTTTGTAAATGGCAGCGCGATTGTAAGATGATGTGAATTGATAAATCCTATAACAAACACCACGTGTCCGGCTAGAACTAGCTCCCGTTGCGTTATCTTTTGACCTCTGTCATCTTTGAACCGCTATCACCTAACATCTTTGACCTTTGACCTGTAATCTCGAACCTTTAACAAAAGACAAAAAACAATACGTGGTCACTGACTGCTTATATCGATTTACATCGCGCAATTTTCTTATTTACTGACTTGTGTCATATAGTTTAAAAACTCCTCCGTTTGACTTACTTGAATTTCAAGGTCGGTAATTTGATGAAGTACAAAATGAAGTTGTGCGAGAAATCTTATTTAAAAATAGGTTGTTTTGTGAACTAAAAATACAATATTCATAGTCTTCATTTATAGTTTTACCCTGCATCTATTGCAGTTCCAGAGGTTTGTGGAGAAATTGGCTTGCACTACATATTAACAATTTTGGTTTGTGTATATACCCTTCGCATTGGAGAATCTTTGGCGCAAGTTAGGTTCAAACCTGATCTTCGTTTCTCTTCACCGTCCCAACATTATACATTTTGTATGATTCCGGTCTGCGAATGGAGCGCGCACTCGTGGTCAGTGGACATAAGTTCGATTCCATGTCTAGAACGGAGACTCCAGTATAATACATGTCATCCCGTATCAAGGGATTTATAGACAGGTCCATATGCGCTTGGGAAGGGATTGCTATATGTCATTGCAAATCAAGTGCATACTTTATCAATAAAATACCGAAATTAGACGATGATTACAGAGTGACGTATTTTTAAAGCAAAAGGTCAAGGTTATGAATCTTGTGATAATGTTACAAGCAGCTGTCAATGATATTCACTTCAGACATTAATGTTTGTTAAATTTCCATGTTTACGTCATGCTCTTGTGTTATCTTCTTATTGAAATTTAGATGGTCGTAACCGGTTTTTCGTTTTAGTTTTTGTTATTACGTAATGCAAAATTTCAATGTGTGAGATAGATTTATTATTTCATCGTGGTCTAAGGAAATATTTATACTTCAGTTTTGTCTTATGTATGGATAATTTCAGCGTCGAGTTCCTCCAGATTTTAAAGAGTTTTCAGTAGGGCATAAACGGAGGAGATTGTACATGTATTTGATTATTGCCAATTACATGATCACAGGTATTTGAAGCTCTGTAAGTCCACAACAAACATCTATTATGCCCCTACAGGGGTATACACCAAAGAAAAAAGAATATTTAGTCGTGTGCCCAATATACTTGGAGTACCGACCTTGATGTCCTGTTTCTTGATCGCTGTTTTTTTCTATTGAAAGGATACAGTGCTTAGGCCAGGCTTTGTATATAATATTATACTAAAATCTACTCCCTCGCCCCCAAAACCTACAAAAAAACACCACAAAAAACCAAAACAAAAACAAAACAAAACACCCCCCACCCCCCCCCCCCCCCAAAAAAAAACCCCCCAAAAAACAAAAGATATTACAGTGTTGAAAAATCAAAAGGATTGTAATATATAAAACTTATATTCAGAAGAGATATGTCTCGGAATGTTCTACAGTGTCACTGTTTTGACAACAATTTCTTTACCTTCACATTAACATATCCCTCAACCCACTTTCATCACAGGCAAAAAACAAAGCTAAAATTTATGCACTCAGTTGAAAAAAGATCCCACTTTCCAATAATTCTATTATGAAAACAAAATTATTTTTCATTCCATGTGGTTCAATTTTAATGTTTCAACAGAACATCCCCCTTTCAATTTTATCCTTTCATATTCAGGATCTCACAATAAATAACATTTGCGCCTGAATAATTTTCCCAGTCCACATTGTTAAGATCCCTTACCTATTCACCTGGCTATTATCAAATTATGCAAATCAATATTGATATTTCTACACCCGTTCCGCTCGCGGATACCATAATGTCACTTTTAAGCCGGTTATATCAAGCAAAAGTCAAAATTCAACACACGATTTGATGCCATAATATATTTTTAGATCTTTTTTTTCGAATCAGAGAGAGCCGGCATCTTAAAAGTGAAACAGACACATTCGCGTTGTAATTTAGCGTGATAAGAAATTAAGATATGCTTAAAACAGTAGAGTATTACTTTCAACGGTGAATTTCTTATCTTGAATGGTTGTGAATGATGCTTACGTTTTATTTGAATGTGAAGGGAAGTGGTATAATTTAGATAAAGTTTCTTCATTTCGGAAAGGTGGAGAATAAAACAAATGAAGTGTTGATAATACTCTCGGATCTTAGTTTTATTTGAGGCGGAACTTTGATATTAACATGGAGTTTTGGCTTATTGATCCCAATAAGATGAGGTATGTACATTGTATTTGCACATTGTTTCTACTATGGCATGTTTAGTTTTAATCAGTGTTATATCTAAGATTCTGAAATGGCGGGCGTGACTAGTCGACAAGAGCTCTAATCCCTCTTGGGCTTTTGATTTCCGGCAGGCATACTCTTCCTGGGTGCCTGCTTTCCGATAGGCATACTCCTTCTGAGTGCCTCATCTTTGGAAGGAATACTTCCTCCTCCTAGGCGCATGAACTTCGACAGGCATACTCCTCCTGGGCGCCTAATTTTCGACAGACATAGTCCTCCCAGGCTCCAGATCTCCGACAGGCATAGTCCTCCAGGGCGTCTGATCACCGGCAGGCATATATACTCCTCGTGGGCCGTAATTTCCGACAGGCATAGTCCTCCTAGGCTCCTGATCTCCGACAGGCATAGACCTCCTGGGTGTCTGATCATCGGCAGGCATACTCCTCCTTTGTGCCTGATCTCCGGTAAGAATACTTACTCTTCCAAGGCGCCTGATCTCCGACAGGAATACTTACTCTTCCAAGGCGCCTGATCTCCGACAGGAATGCTTACTCCATCCTGGGCGCCTGATTTTAGAGAGGGATTCTTACTACTCCTGTACTACTGATCTCCTACTGGGATACTTACTACTCCTGTACTACTGATCTCCTACAGGGATACTTGCTACTCCTGTACTACTGATCTCCTACAGGGATACTTACTACTCCTGTACTACTGATCTCCTACAGGGATACTTACTACTCCTGTACTACTGATCTCCTACAGGGATACTTACTACTCCTATACTACTGATCTGCTACAGGGATACTACTCCTGTACTACTGATCTGCTACAGGGATACTACTCCTGTACTACTGATCTGCTACAGGGATACTACTCCTGTACTACTGATCTGCTACAGGGATACTTACTACTCCTGTACTACTGATCTCCTACAGGGATACTTACTACTTCTGTACTACTGATCTCCTACAGGGATACTTACTACTCCTGTACTACTGATCTCCTACAGGGATACTTACTACTCCTGTACTACTGATCTCCTACAGGGATGCTTACTACTCCTGTACTACTGATCTCCTACAGGGATGCTTACTACTCCTGTACTACTGATCTCCTACAGGGATGCTTACTACTCCTGTACTACTGATCTCCTACAGGGATACTTACTACTCCTGTACTACTGATCTCCTACAGGGATACTTACTACTCCTGTACTACTGTTCGCCTACAGGGATACTTACTACTCCTGTACTACTGATCTCCTACAGGGATACTTACTACTCCTGTACTCCTGATCTCCTACAGAGATACTTACTACTCCTGTACTACTGATCTCCTACAGGGATACTTACTACTCCTGTACTACTGATCTCCTACAGGGATACTTACTACTCCTGTACTGCTGATCTCCTACAGGGATACTTACTACTGCTGTACTCCTGTATCCTACAGGGATACTTACTGCTCCTGTACTACTGATCTCCTACAGGGATACTTACTACTCCTGTACTACTGATCTCCTACAGGGATACTTACTACTCCTGTACTACTGATCTCCTACAGGGATACTTACTACTCCTGTACTCCTGTATCCTACAGGGATACTTACTACTCCTGTACTACTGATCTCCTACAGAGATACTTACTACTCCTGTACTACTGATCTCCTACAGGGATACTTACTACTCCTGTACTACTGATCTCCTACAGGGATACTTACTACTCCTGTACTACTGATCTCCTACAGGGATACTTACTACTCCTGTACTACTGATCTCCTACAGGGATACTTACTACTTCTGTACTACTGATCTCCTACAGGGATACTTACTACTCCTGTACTACTGATCTCCTACAGGGGTACTTACTACTCCTGTACTACTGATCTCCTACAGGGATACTTACTACTCCTGTACTACTGATCTCCTACAGGGATACTTACTACTTCTGTACTACTGATCTCCTACAGGGATACTTATTACTCCTGTACTCCTGTATCCTACAGGGATACTTACTACTCCTGTACTACTGATCTCCTACAGGGATACTTACTACTCCTGTACTACTGATCTCCTACAGGGATACTTACTACTCCTGTACTACTGTTCGCCTACAGGGATACTTACTACTCCTGTACTACTGATCTCCTACAGGGATACTTACTACTTCTGTACTACTGATCTCCTACAGGGATACTTACTACTTCTGTACTACTGATCTCCTACAGGGATACTTATTACTCCTGTACTCCTGTATCCTACAGGGATACTTACTACTCCTGTACTACTGATCTCCTACAGGGATACTTACTACTCCTGTACTCCTGTATCCTACAGGGATACTTACTACTCCTGTACTACTGATCTCCTACAGGGATACTTATTACTCCTGTACTCCTGTATCCTACAGGGATACTTACTACTCCTGTACTACTGATCTCCTACAGGGATACTTATTACTCCTGTACTCCTGTATCCTACAGGGATACTTACTACTCCTGTACTACTGATCTCCTACAGGGATACTTACTACTCCTGTACTACTGTTCGCCTACAGGGATACTTACTACTCCTGTACTACTGATCTCCTACAGGGATACTTACTACTCCTGTACTACTGATCTCCTACAGGGATACTTATTACTCCTGTGCTACTGGTCTCTGGCAAGGACACTTATACTTACTTGGCGCTTGATCATCGGCAAGGATATTTAGTTGTCATGGGCGCCTGATATCCAGCAAGGACACCTACTCTACCCGGGCGCCTGATCTCCGTCAGAAATACTTACTCCTACTGGGTGCCTGATCCACGGCAGGAATTCTTACTCCTACACGCTACATGTACCTCAATACAGTGCAATTTTCCAGTTTGTTTTTCCTACGAAGTTGCTAGGGGCGGGTCCTTGTCAGGCTTCTGTGTAAAAGATTGGTACTTTCAGCCACCGTATAAGGTCATGACAGATATGCAGATTATTCAGTACAGCGTTGATATAATCATAATCTCCGGTAATGGAAGTTTGAAAATGTAGGTGGCAGTGTGCTCCTGTACAGCTTATGATGTGGAGCCCTGTAAACTCCGGGAAACCATTCCTGATAGTGATAAGGATATAGTGAGGTGCGTATCATCGAATTCGCTGGAAGAGATTTTCTCTATACGCAAGAAATCATATTTCGTCACTCGTAACTTGTAAAATATTCAGGTGCACCGATAAATGATAACAATCAAATAAAAGCCTTTTGATATGTTGTTGTTGTTAAAGATTGGTTGCATTTTGTAGGTCCGTCTTTGTCATGTACTGAAAGGTCATCTAAAAATGTAATCACACGTCTTAACCCCCGTGAAGACTGGATAAGCTTAAACACCAAAAAAGAACAAAGAATCGAAACAAGATTTATACTCCGTCTCTAATCTGACTATTTAGACACCTGTGGCCATTTCCCTTAATATACATCCTCATGTAAATACCTAGAGTTGTCCCCCTTTGTTATTTTCAACGGAAACAATTAAAGTTCAAAGACAAATCTGATAATCGTTCAGAAGGTGTAGAGAGCGCCACTCTCGCAGGTGTGTTTTATAACCAGGAGATGTGTCTGGGGTGAATGTAGTGACTGATATGGTGGGTAACCTTAATTACTCCTTCTTTTTTCGGCAAAAAAAAAAGAGAAAGACTAACAACCCCCCCCCCCCCCCAAAAAAAAAATTAAAAGAAAAAGAAAAGCAAAACAAAAACTGAAAGGTGAAGACGGTGCCCGTGAAAAGGAAAGTTCGGGTACGTTGTATATCCTAGCTATTCTCAAAAACTTTGATCCTCATAACCTCATAGTGAGGGGTGGGGTGTCTCCAGACATGAAAAAGTAAAAACTAGAAACAACAATACAATGTAAAGCATTCTGGTTAAATTTCAGATTTATAGATAGATTAAAGAATGTGTTTCACTTTGTACTACTTGTGTCCAGATTCATGTGGCTTAAACGTGTTTCATATGTAGAAAATGCTTTACGTATGTAAGAGTAAGTTTTATGTCGTTTTTCGGGAGTTGGGTAAATATTTTGGGCATTGGATATTATAGAGAATCAAGAATGACAGCTCTGATTTAATGGAACTTATTATCTGTTTATTTAGTGAGAGTAGTTCTCTGAAAATAAATTAAGATTTTTAAAAATTCTTGTCTTATAGTGAATCTTTGTTAGATGTTACACCAAGACTGTTGTACTTACAGGGTGATAACATTCGTATGTACAAATATTTCCACTTTCGCAACTGACCCACCCAAAATGTGAGCAAATCTTGTACGTACCAACGTCCGATGTGACACTGAACCGCATATCTTTATGTCTATTCCGAAAGATAGAACATGGACGAATCCTCTAATTTTTGGGATTTTGCACCATTTTGCTCGAGAGTTTTTGTGGAGGACCCTGAGACCACACGCCCCTCAGATGGCTCCGCATTCCCGGCAGTAACCACTCTGGATTTGCCACCGTATTCGAATGGATAGTTAAAATCCACCTTATATTTTCTTTTGACGTGTACGTTGACATCGTAGTCTTACGTTTTTGACATTCTCCGTTGCAGTTCTCTCCAGTAAAACGTAAACAAAGGTCAAGGTCATTGATATGCAGAGATATCATGCAGCGCTCTTCTATTGTCAGCACTGGTTTGTCTTTGTAGATTGAATTTCATAGCCGTCGGATTTTGAAAGATATTTCAGTATGGTACATTTTGCTTATTTATTTCAAAATAGACTTGTTTATAGATGTTTATTTATGTCTCAGAAGACACGAAAAAACATGTCCTGTACCAGTCGTCCTGGCTTCCCATGGTGTACTTATTCAGTAAACATTTCGTTCAAAAGACCTTGTTACATAATCGTTAAATGTGTTATCATACATCAAGAATTCAGTTTAAATCTGATAAAAGTCCTTAAGTATTTGATATTCAAATCTTCATATCTAAAGGAGTTTAATCTCATTTGAAAATAGTCAAAATCGACACTTGAAGCTTTACTGCCCATAGAATTAGAGGCATGCGCAGGGGAACATTCATTTTGACTTTTTTCGGGGATGGGTTTAGAAAAAGATTTAAAGGGGTACGCGACCTTAATTGTTAACCATGATGTCGAACGATTTTGACATAACTCAAGGAGGTAATTTTTCAAACGGAATGGAAAAGTGTTCAAACCCAGATACCCTTACCTGCATAGCGTATTCATTATGTTTCTGTAAAATTACATTTATTTCAAAACTGCACGCGACCAAACATTTATTCAGGTTGCCATGATTTGTCAACGTTAACATTTCTGGAACAGTTCATGCGAGTTTAGAGTGTAATGTAGTTATTGAATGCTACGAAGGGCAACTGTTATAGTGCTGGGAGGCCTTGGCACATGTTGGCGGTGGTGAACCTTGGTATTCATGTGAGCTGAAACCTTACACAGTCGTGTGAAATCACCACCACGGAAACAAAGACACTGTGGAATATGGTTTGTGAAAAGTCCAGTTCGTATCTCATTACTATGAAAGTCAGCAGAAGGATGAGAGATTTCCACCCCCCTTTCCCGTCCCCCTTACTTATACAGTAAGCGACATCACGAATTAATATGAATCTAAAAAGAAAAGGAAGCCCTTACCTAGAATGATTTCGCTAGTGAAGTATTCAATCGAGAGACTGTGACAGCCATGGCTTGTAAATATACCAATATTAGCTATATGTATAGCGTGTACCCAGGGATAAATTTTAAATTAAATTTCATTAAACTGTAATTCTCAGTACATTATTTCAATGTAATACATATATTATCATATTGCATTATATGGCAGCTGTAACATCTTTAATAACAGCAGGACATTTTCATCGTTTTCCTTATCTGTGTTAAGAATGCCTTCTACTGTACATTGTATGTATCCATATGTACTTGCGGCAGGAATCCCCGTAAGCTAGCGTCACTGCGGTAGATTTGTTAATCAGCAAAGCGCGTTGTGTCATCGGATTTTGGTTACATGTACATGTATCTGCAAGTGTTCATAGGCAATATGGCATACTATCTCCATATGGCATGTTATCTAAGAATTCATATTCGGCATGGCCAAGGCATTATACTTAATCATGATGGTCCAATTCTTCTTTCTGGTAGTTGAGAGAGAGAGAGAGGTCTGTAAACAACCCTGCTGAAAAGGGAGGATTATTCCCCCTTTTAATCTCCGCTAGAGGAAATCGCCCCCTTACAGCACCTCTTTTGAACCTCAATCATGACATCCAGCAGTTCAGAGGTAGGGTCAATGTAACTCATTAATGAAAAATTCTGCATTCAAATTCAGCCTTATAAGTTTAATTACTTGTGCCATTTTTAAAATAACGCGCTGAGATGTATTGAGATATGAGGGTGATAACGTCTTATCTCCGAATGCATGAGATAATCTATCTACAACATGGCCCGTACCCGAGATATAATCAGACAAAACAAAATGTGACAAAAGTACAACCATTAGAAGAAAACAACATTTCTAACAATTAGAGACAAGAGATTCTGCAGCGTCATGTTCTGATTTTGTCTGTGATAAACATAATATGGAAAAAGTCTGTTTAATGATTTCATTTGGGGTTTTTTTGTTTTTGTTCAAGGCACCTGAATGTATTGAGTGTGCGTTTTCTTTGGGATTGAGGTCTTTAAATTGAACTACATCAGTTTGAATTTACAGATTTTTTTTTCAAATTTCTCTTTATTTTATTTTTTAATATAGTACATGTTTTATTCCACTTTCAAAAATTTCTTATTTATATTTCAAATTATTGGCATCAGCAACACATCAATCATCAATTTGACACCAATCTTTTCTTTAGGATATTAACAAAAATTAATTGTAATATACAAATATAGTTGTTACTGTTTCGCTGTGACACTAACAAAAATAATAAACTATGCAGTACTTTGTCCCTCTGACACTCGCAACAACGGTTCATTGCCATCTGTAATTCAGGGCAGTTTGACTAACTGCACCCGTCATGGATAACCAATTATCCGATATTCGAATATCCGATTCTCGTCAGAAGCATATCTATCTGATCGTGTTAGGTAAATGCCAATCTCCAAAGCAGAGTTGTCGTTCCTTTACAACACACACACACACCTCTGCCAACGTCTCAGGTTTTACAAGATTTTTGTAAAATCAGAGTTTTGCCTCTAGACGATATGACTTGGTCTTCAATGACTTTATTATTTTAATTTAAAGCATTTATCATGTTACATTGAGTTTTAATCGGGCTTCTACAAGAAATAAACCCCGAATTTATACCGCTCTATATTTTCTCAGCGAACTTATGTAATACAGTTTGTCAATAACACTATCATTTGCACCTCATTGTCTAATTTTTGCCCAGATAACTTGAATACGATGACATTTTTTTCCCAAAACACGCAAAACAGTCTATATTTTCTGCCTTCTGACTAGGGACTACTTTCAGTAGTTGGCATAGATTAAAGGGAGTGCAAGGACCGTAACTCTGCTTTGGAGATTGGGTAAATGCCTCATCTTTGTCAAAACACGATATTCATATAAAGATGATGTTCGAATATAGGACACAAGTGTAAATCCTTTATTTTTCATGTGGCTTTATTGTCCCGAGGATCTGACGTCGGATGCAATATTGAAATTTAATCATATAAATACATTTATACATAAACCACATTTAATACATGTATATTGACAACAGCGTTAAAGATAAAGTATTATTGTCGAATGCTTTAGAAAGTAGTCGAATGATGCTCGTAAGTGTAAGCAAAATTAAAATTCTCGTGAATAGAGCGTGATTTACAGTAGGATTAAAATATGTGGAAATGGAATTCTAATAACGGAGAGTAATAATAACCAACAAATACAAAGTTTATAAAGATCCTTTCGAAGGCGGATAAATGTAAATACTCTTTCAATCGCTCTCTTACGCGGCTTTGTCCTGGAACAAGTAAATTGCTGAAGGGTAAGTTAGAATATTATATTGAAATAAGATCCTCATTAATGGAATTTCTACTTAACGACTGGACAAACGGACTTGAAGTAGACATAATTATTTGTCAGTAGAAATCTCATGTTTGATAACAGACTCTGAAGTGTTTGAAAACCGATTTCTAATTAAAGAAACAGTAACGCTGTTTTAATCCGATACGACTTGAAAAAGATCCAACGTATTCAAAATCAATTGTCTGTCTATAGACATACCGATATTAAGGTCGGCTAAGGGGATAACCGGCAACTTAAATCGGGATCGGGATTCTTTACAAATTAACCTTTGAGGTAGTATACACACGCATGTGTAAGGTTGTAAGGTGAAATGTTTAAGCTAGAAGAAGTTCAAGTTTTAGCTGACTCTGTAGTTCTCTTTATGATTTATTTTCTGTTTGTTTTGGATATTTATTTTTATTCGTTTGGCGTCTTATGAAATTTTTCGAGTGTAATTGTTTATTTTTCTTCTAATAATTGCTCTAAAAGGATGTTGGTTGGTTGGTTGATTGGTGTTTTACGTCGCTTTCAACAATATTTCAGTTATATCGCGACATGGAAGCAGGAGGTTACCAACCTCTTATACATAGTTGCGCAACCCGGGAATCGAACCCGGATCGTCGGCGCCGCAAGACAGCGCTTAACCACTACACCACGCCTGCCCCTGCTCTAAAAGGAAGGACTGCTACTTGTTTAATATTAACACATTTATATCTTTATTTCATTTATAATAACCCATTATGGAGTTATGGACCTTGTATCATATGCTGCATCTGACCTACTTTCCCCGCTTGAGTGACTCGGTAAAGAAGTTTGTGTTAGCTCAGTATTGAACAGATCTGTCTACGTCTTATCTAGACATCCTATTAACAAATCCCAATTTGAATTGACTATATCACTGTATTTTTGAAGTAAAATTTCATGCTATAAACGCGGAAAATCGACTTCCTGTATCTGAAATTATGCTGTTGAAGTGAGCTATGTAGTCTTTGATTACCCAATGATTTATTTTACATTTGCTATTACGAATTTCATGTATTTAGAAATTTGACTTCTATGTGAAAACAATGCAATTTGCTCTTATTACAATTTACTAGACTGGACATTCATTGATCACAGAAAACCATTGATAAGCACAGGTGCCCGGAAAGAGCGATGATCTCCTGGTGGGCAGACGAACCCACTGTTAATGTCCGAAAATATAGACGACACAAAGATATCTTAATACTATAACACAGTGGAAAGACATCCACTTTAATTAAAACGGGTCATAATTACAGTTCGTTGGTTGGTCGGTTGATTCTCTTTCAACAAATTTTCAGTTGTATCGCGACATGGAAGCAGGAGGTAACCAACCTTTTAAACATAGTGGCGCAACCTGGGAATCAAATCCGGATCGTCGGCGCCGCAAGCCAAGCGCTTAACCATAATGACAGTTGGTATTTTTCATACCTTGTATTTAGTGTAGCGGCAAAACTCGTCGGAAGAAGCATCTTTTGACCAATACAACTAGTGTATCATTGCAATTAATGATACAACTATTTTAATGTGATTCTCTTTGCATGAATTTCGTTAGAAAATGTTTCTTTATTTCATTCTGCCCGTATATACAGGCTTATTAAGCTCTTACTACAATAATGTAACCTTCACTACTCATTCCTATTTTGACATTAACCCGACAACTGAAAGCGTCAAAATAGCAATGAATCGGGTAGGGGTATATTATTGAAACTAACTGAACCCAAACTCTTGACCTTACTGTTTCTAAATAAACATTTTGGTACGTAAAGAACGCATGTTTCTAGGGGCAGGTTGGTCCATTGGTATGACATTGGAATTCGAACCTGAGGACAGGGGTTCGAATCCAGGTGTGGGCTCGTATTATTCTTCGGTGATTTATCGTCATCTGTGTCCTTGTTTGACTTTGGGTGGATACAGTATAAACCGGGACGTGGTGTCTCGCTATCCGTTGGCATGTAAAGGTCCCTCGGTAATTCGGATAGGTCCGTAACAAGGGGCAGAATAATGACGTACACTGTCAAACAGGTGCCGCCACTATATAGGTGCAGTTAACTTCGAGTGGCGTAATACAATTACAAAAAAGCAAACAAAGAAAAAAGAACAAAACAACCCCAACCCCGATCCTCCCTTCCAAAAAAAAACATCATCAACAAAAAAAACCCAAAACAAACAAACAAACAAACAAACAAACAAACAAACAAACAAAAATAAAGCAAAAGATTCTTATTACGGAGAATCTTTATCCTTTAAACAATCCCTTCCCAAAATAAAACAACAACAACAACATCAACAACAACAACAACAACACCCCAAACAAACAAATAGAACAATAAACCAGAAGATTCTAATTATGGAGAGTCGTTAGCCTTTAAACAATCCCTTCCCAAAATAAAAAAAAAACAACATCAACAACAACAACAACAACAACACCCCAAACAAACAAATAGAACAATAAACCAGAAGATTCTAATTATGGAGAGTCGTTAGCCTTTAAACAATCCCTTCCCAAAATTAAAAAAACAACAACAACAACAACAACAACAACAACACCCAAACAAACAAATAGAACAATAAACCAGAAGATTCTAATTATGGAGAGTCGTTAGCCTTTAACCTAGATTTATGAATGTTCATCAAGCCTGACTCCGTAGATTCTTGACTCGAGTACAGAATTTCGAGATAGATAGATAAATGATTATGGGCTATGGATACGTTGGCAAGTTAATAAACCATGTTTTATTCACACAGAGTTGATACCTTACTTTCTAGTGTTGCTAAAAGAATTGGCATATAAATTTTCTGGTGAGAATAATTTTGAGATTTTGACGATATCCAAATTCGATTTCACATTGGAACTTACCTTTAATTTAGTATAGAAAGTGTATTGTTCTCGTTTTGTTTGGAGTTTGATTTCATATCAAATGTTTTGAAACCTGGGAACTTAACTGCTCGTTGGTGTAAATACTTTATTTTAACTCTATCGTTATCTGATATATCTTGTAATTCATTCATTGGAATTACTCGTGCAAGAAATTGAGGGAGAGAATTTCAACTTATAGTGTTACTTCATTGAGGCACAAAACTTGATGGTCATCTGAGGTCAGAGGTCATGACTGATAACGAAAATCAATGGTCACCTTTCTAACATGAATATACAAGACCACAGTGTTTCAAGTCCAAATGTGAAAACAAGATGATTTTATTTGAAGAAATATTTCTTTACGTTTGATTTCGTAATTTTGATTTTGAAAAGAACTTCAATTTCGATTACATTAGCACTTTTCTACTTTTTCTAAATTGAGAGTTATTGGAATTTTATATGGCTACTGGAATTTGAAACGTTGACTATGGAATTCAAGGACGGGAGCAAAATAGAGAAATATTGCTAGATAAACACTACATTATCTTGGATAATCAAAGTTGGCCAAATTCTAATTGAAAATAAAACAGAAACGTTTTAAACATGGTCTGTCTGTGTTTTTTAAATATGAAGCGAAGAAGAACCTTGCTTCAAAAGTGCACAAATACAAAAAGAACAAAGACACGTGTCTGTCATCAATGGATACTTTATGTCACTTGAAAGGCGGCCGAGTGTCCAAAAAATGATAGAGCGCGAACTTCACCAAAATTTTGAAAGGCCTTGCTACGTTTACGCACGATGTAAACAATCAATGCATAAAGCAAACGAGATCGGGATGTTTGATAAATTAAATTTACAACAATGGCGATGATTTCATAATTTGATAAACATTTAAAATGTGTTATGTAAATCACTTTAACACCGTGGACATAGTTTGAAGGACTATTATATTGTCTGTAGCGTAGAGACAGATACTTGACTGTACTATATTTTGATGTCGGCCAGACTTTTGGAGTCTTTTGGCATCGGAAATACTTTAAAACAATGCCGGATTAGCTCATAATGTGACTGCCCTGTGTGTGACATCTGAAACGATATTTTAAAGCAATAGTCAACAAAAATCCCGGAACATTGGCGATCGTTTTTCATTACTCATGTGTATTCATGTATTCATGTATTAATGGAGTTTTACTAGGAAGATATCTTAGTGCGAGCTCTCTTCATAACAAATATGTTCTGTTCTAGTGTAGTGGATTTGGTGTATCTTCTTGTTAATGTATCTACATTAATGGGTAATATCATGTGAAATATGTGACGAATTTATTCCTATACCCACTAGAATGTCGAAGAAAAGAAATCAGAGCTTTGATTACGCTTCCTATTGGAAGGATATCAGGTAACATTGCTGTAATAGGACAAATGGTGTTTGTGTATTGACTAAATTTAGTTCCATATATACCATACAAATTACATAATGTATTCTTTTTCTTCACCTCTAGTTTAACCCCAATGGCGGCACATGTTCGTTGCGTGTCGGTAAATGTTGAATCTCGATTTCTTCTGTCTCGCTGCAGGAACAGATAGAGAGACATACAATAAAATCACTCTAGCGACATGCCGACAAAAACAAAAAAGAAAAAAGAGGAGTTACTGGCTCAGTTATGTGGCATAAGTCACCATGAAGCTATACAATACATTTACGAATGTAGGCTACTAGTATCTAATATATACTGGAACAGAGGTCATCCGTTGCGAAAATGCACATCACGGTGATCACGTCATCACGTGGCCGTATTTTGCTATATGGTTAATAGAAAGTTACGTGTTCGAATTTCTCTGTATTCTTGTATATGTCCGGTATTTGTCCGTTTGCATCAAACTATGAATAACTTAAAATCTGAGTAACAATAACAAAGTTCAAATCTTGTGACAATATATGTTAATAGGATTGGTTGATTGGTAGGAAGCGATTGATTATACACAATTTTAGCAACTGTGATATGTAATTGGATGGGAAACATCACATGACCTTTCCCGATGAAATTACATCATTAACTGACAAAAATCACCATAGGGTGCAGCACCTTCAAAACAGTTTTCAAAGATTATAAAAGTACATATAACCTAATACCAAGGGCATGAACAAGCAAAATATATCTACATACAAAGGAATTCTTAAGATAAATTAATAAAGAAATTCAAAAACGAAAAAGATTAGGCACTTTTTGATGAAACGGCCTAATGGAGCGCATATATCTAGATGTGAGGGGAAAATTACTTTGACCTATTAAAACAATTGTGCATGAATGCAAAGCCCATAAACCATCTACTCGGTAATTACACTCCAGTCTTCTATATCGTTTGTATCCTTCATTGCACATGTCTATTTTTTCTTTCATAGGATGTCATGTACAAGATAACGTAGTTTATTATGATAATCAATTTTAGATTACCGGCTCATTTTCTTGTCTGTTGCGTCAAAACGGCTCCAATGTTTACGAAAACAAGCTTGCTATTTTCAACGAGTCGGCGATTTATACTTTGACAGTTTAAAAAATCTTTATAACTGTAACGCGTGTGTGTGTGTATGTGTGTGTGTGTGCAACAGCGAAAGATTTTCCCAAAAGAAACATATGGCGATTTTACCACATATTATTCTCCATGTAAATGCGAGTGATTTTCTTCTCCAAGATTACAAGTATTTTGTATATTTCAGCGTGTGTAACTACAATCTTAAAGCATAGCATAAATACAAAGTGTAGCGGGTGTGGCTCAGTGGATGGGGTGCTCGACTCGAGACCAGGGGTTTCCGGGTTCAAGTTCCACCATGGACACACCGGTGTCCTGTCGTTCGGATGAGACAGTGAAAACCAAATTCCCATGGCACGTTAAAGATCCTTCACTGTCTCGGGTGGGTCCGTCGCAAAGCTAGGAATTTCTATTCAGTTCATCAGGTAGATGTCTCATCACATGTGAATTAGTCATGGAATGACGTAAAACAATAATCAATCAAAAATAGAAAGTGATTGTCAGCTAAACGCTGATGCTGTTTGACACTCGATGAACTGAAGTGGTCAGCTAGGTCATGCTCTGATGGAATAATCTCGCGGTAACCGTGATGGTCATTTAGAAAGTACATCTAGGGTGGCTGAAACCAAAATTCAAACGGTATTCTTAGAACGGGCCTGAAATGTCAAGAATAATTTAACTGTCACTTGCTAGGTGGTCGAAAGCTTGTCAAAATCTGAAACTTGCATAACAGTCTGAACGGCCTATCCCTTAACGTGTATTAAAACGTACTATTTGCTTACACTGGCAATGTCGTCTCGATATAGATGAAATATTCTTTAATGTAACGAAACGATCAAATATATCATTTAGGTATCAAGTTAGGTTTTGGGTAAAAAGAAATCCCCGCTGTATAATTCTGGTAAATGAGTGATTTCTTGTATATTTCCAGGGGGACGTCCAAGTTAGAGTCGAGTGTGAAGATTCTACGGTCCTCTTCTTTCCTACAACGAGCCAGGGAAGTCCAAGAGAGGGAAAGACAACGACTAGGTTTACAGGACGACTCTATAGTTCACAATGATAGCAAAATGAGGCAGCGGACGCGGCGGATAGAAAGTTTCCAGTAAGTACCGGAAGTAGAAAAATTTGCATCAGAGGGTGACATGCGGAATTAGTGCCAAATGCATTGAAGTTTATCATTTGTAGTTTGTATGAAAACGCATGTGTCAACTTTAAGATACGAATCTGTATCTTAGATATGAAACATTTCTATACCGTTTGAAAGAAAAGTTAGAAGGGCGTGGCACATAAACCAATTTAGAATGCATAAAAGATATCCTTACCTTTCATTTCATGTCAGTTTTACAAACTCGGTGAATTGAAATAGATATTTAAATGAAAGTGTATTCATTTGATTTCTATTAAACCATAGAAAATGCATTCTTTCTGGAATTTTACAGATTTCTAATATTATTCTATATAGTTTTTGATAAGTTTAGGTGCAAGTGCGCCTATATCAGGAGATTAACTAGCCGAGGTCTAAGGCCTGCTGTTCCGACCAAAGTGTTACGATTTGTAGTGAGATTTACTGAGATTTACTGACTACTGACATTTTCTATTGAAATGTTTCAGTTATTATAGAATGAGTTGTTGACAGTGGTAACACGTGGCATTTATTTAAAGTGCAATTTGTATTAAAGAATTTTCTTTTACTCATCTAATGACCTTCAAATGTGTGTAAAATCACACTAATAGTGCCAGTGGTACGAGGGACCTCGGCCGAACAAAATCTTCATTCGAATAAAAATAGATGGCAATCTCAACTATCCATAAAATGCTGTTCACTCATGTTCTAAAAGACCGAAAAATTTAACGACTTAAAACATGCAATGGTAAAATCAGTACAGCAACAAACATAAATTTCAGTCTTTTACTTTTTTACGTTCTAAACTTCATGACCTTGTCGAATATAGTACAAAAAAGGGAAATCAAAGTTTTGAGTAGACAGATCGAAAACTAATACGTTGTTTGTACAAGCGGTGCACTGTAGTCTACGTAAATGGGATTTTTATTAAATGTCATGTTTCTTATTTAACCTTAAAAGATATTATTTTGTACCGAAAGGCAATTCGATTTGAATGACATACATGCATACTATTGAAGAAAATTATAATACACGCTTAACTTCATTGGTGCACTGTTAATTTGAAAAGACAAAAAAGTAGACCACAATGTCGTCTTTTGTTACCATGGTGTAATGATTTGTTTGTTTATGATTTCCCCAAATGTTAAACAAAAGAATGAGTGGAATAAAGTTTTTGCGCTTTGCAGATACTATTCACTATGTATGTTTAACTGGGTAAATAAAAATACCACATTTCAATTAAAACAATGTTACATGATTTTGTAAATTCATCAACCATGAAAATATTCAAGATAATGTTATTATGTTATAAGAAATTGACCGTATGATAACACTTATATATCTAAGTTTCTAAAGCCCCGTATAAAACAGGTTTAATATCAGTATCGCACAAGACAAATTTAGATATCAAAACTCATACTGTGTAAAAAAAAAAAGAGATTAAAGTGCTTGTAATGTCTACTGAAACAAAGCCGCGTGCTTGTTTTCGGCTAGCACCGTGAAATCTATTCATGATGGTATTTAATGTCTTTATGCACACAATATTGTTACATATAATCGTATTGTATGTAAGTAACCAGAGAGGTTTGAACTTGATGGCGGATGACAGACATATTGTCTTTTGATATGATTGGAGGGTTTCCAGATTTTATCGGAAGATGTACCCCAAACGAGTTGTGGTAGTGTTTTGTATGCGGTTTATGTAATGACGTGGGACACACTGGTGAGTGAGTTCATTGGACACGTGATTGTAAAACTGTGGGTCGGTTGTGTTTTTGAGGCACACTCGTGACAAAAGTTGGATCGGTATGTTTAAGAAACAGTTTTGCACAGTGGTAGATCAGGTTATATCGTTTACTCGACAATTATTACAAATGATGCCAACACACACACACACACACACACACACACACACACACCTGAATATTATTTTACCTTGACGCTTTGCTGGGTTGTTTTACTTTGGTTTTTCGATATTTATGGCTTGTCGTGTTGAAGGGCTTTTGTATATATATTATGTCGTTAAAGTCGAAGTAAAGTTGAATCTCTTTTTTAATATCCTGTACATCTTGAATATTCCTTTTCTATCCTTGATACAGATTTGGTGTGTACTTACAGTCGTGATGATTGTAAGAATGACAAGATTCGAACCAACAACCTTCAGCTTATAATCATGAATACCAATGGTTCATAAAAGCTTTTTAATAAATATTCCATGCGGTATTTCAAACGGATTTTATCAATTTTTTCAAATAGGAAAGAAAATTTAGCTTAGCTTCTGTCAAAACCGGTTAGAATACAAACCACAAAATTATATTATAGCGATTGGTTTCTGACTGCAGTAAATCTTTGAATAATACATACATTTCTGAGCATCTGTAGCAAATATTCCATGTGTTTGTAATATGTAATAACATATTGGCGTCAAAAGTAATAATTTACATACTCAATAGTTCAAATGGTAGAGAAATCGTATGATTTAATGTCATTTTCTCGGAATCTTGTATAGGGATACTCCGTTTTTGTAACATCTATACTGCCAGAGTGAAGAATATATTGCAACACCAGATGTTTTCGGTTAATCTACGTTAATTGGCATCATTTTCTCATAAAAATCATATTAAGTAGCACAACGTCTGCTCAAGACACCAGTGTGGAATGATTATTAACTTCAAAAATCTATCAAAATGTCTATTTTGGAGAGAAAATTTGGCAAAGATTGAATTCTAATTCTAGAGAAATTGACTATGAAAACACTCCAATAGATTATGTGGGAGGATTAAGCGAAATTCCAGTCGTATAAATTGAAATATTTTTTCTGTTACATGAAACAACTTAAAATGAAGAATTGCTGTGATACAAACGGCTAATTAAGTACGAATTTCCGTGTTACGAAATGGCTAATTACTCTTAGATTTATGACTCTAATGTGTTTTACAGTCCCGGCTCGGAGGAAAGAGGATCGAAACGGTATTAAGATTTCTAGATGTTTTGCTTTTCTTGACATAAATTGAATTTTAATTGTTTTTATGATGTGGTCGTATTGCTTTTTTGAATATGTTGTTTGTTTATTTTGCTTCCAATTTAATTTTGTTTTTATGCATTGTGTAAGTTATCTTTTTTTTGAAATACTAACACGATCGTTATGTCTAAAATCATTTCCACTCATGACTATTAGATAAACAGAGATAGGCGAGTGTCAGACTATCTTCTAAATCTTTTACGAATAATTAACAACTATTTGACAAATGATGTGGAGCGGACCCTTATCAGCCACCTCTATACAATACATTTATAATATAGCAATAGATATTATGATTACATATAAAGATGAAACATACTATAAAGGTCAAATTTATGGAAACATTTTGTCCTGAACATAGCTATAATGACATTAACGGAACAGCAACCATATAGACAATGGTTTAAAATATAAAGCTAAAAATAGGTGACGAATTTAGATTCAAAAGAAGTAGATTTAGGTTCGATCCCGGAATGTGCCCTTTTGTTTAAACGGTCGGTTTCCTCCTTTTGATGTGTTGGAATTTGATTCAGAGTTTTCAAAGCGACATAAATATTCTCAAATAAATCCGTCTATCCATCCATCAATTCACTCATTCATCCGTCTGTCATTCCATCCATCCATCTATCCATCCGTCCAGCAATCTATCCATCCATCCATCAAACATGCAAGCAAGCAACTAACGCTGTACTGTTTACAACTCAACTGACTCCTTCGCATCTGAATCCCGGACACATTGTTTTTACCTTGTTTTTACCTGGTGATTGGTCAGTTCAATCTAGAACACAATATAAAACCAATAACGTGTAAGTACACAGTTTCTCTTACTATAAGGTCATAGATAATACACTTGCAACAATGACGTCACTTCACCAAAGAGATTCCTATTATATTTCTGTCTATCTATACTTTCATTATTTCCCCAAGCACCTGAGTATATTATTAATGTAGATTATAGAAAGGTGTGTATTTCTCATCTACCATTTAATAATCACACCAGATACTCCGAATTCGCATTTAACGCAAACGAGATTTACAGCCAACAAGGCGGTGGTTTAGTTTCTTCTTTGACGCCCAGATTTGATGGCGTCTGAAATAGAGCCTTCTAAAATTGCTTCTCTATCAATAAATAATTAAGTCATGGACAAGACAATCTCACGTGTAAACTGTAAAAAGTGACTTAGGTACCGGAATGCGGGTCAAAAGGTGCAAATCAGGTAGCCGATATTTACATTGTCAACAACGAAGTGATGCCGTGTTGATGGAAGGCTTTTGGTGCTTATTATATGGAACGTGGTCCAGACTTTTGTTTCCATGGGATGTAAAACTTACATTGTTGTAAATTTCATTAGATTTAAAACAAGGTTTATGGAAAGAAATGGGAAGTTATGGTAACGAATATGTATGTGAGGTTTTGGAACAGTGTTTTAGGGAATATTTGCATTTGACGATTGTATTTCCGAGGAACCCACATGCAGGGGATTTTATTTTGTTCCGGATGTGTAATTTATAGTGTATGTATACAAGAAGTTCGGAATTTGTGTGTAATCAGGGGGTGAAGTTTTTGAGATCTTATGACGGTAAAGTAGGTTTGTCTTTGCGAACAGGATGAAAAACTGTTATATGTAAAATGGTGACAAAATTTTAAATTTAAAAAAAAGTTTCAGGAATTTGTATATATAAAAAAACTACTTCATCATGGGATTAAATGGTTCACATACAGTTTCAAGTGATACTTTGGAATTATCCACTAGAAGTTGCCATAGTAATGGAGAAAATCATTTATAGTAAGTGAACTCAGTGTATGACTTTGCAATATGCCAGATGTAAACCTGTAATTTTGAAATTTTAAGAGACTTATTTTTCATATTTTGCACATAAAACTACAATTTATATTTACAATAAGGTCTTGTTATAGAGATTAAATTTTAGAAATGGAAAACTATTCCCATGAAATGCTCTAATTGGAATCCATCTCAACAGGGGTTCATTTCATCAATGGGATAATTTTCAATAAACTTCATTCCAGTGTCAATTAATTTGAATAAAAACATAGTTATATATCCATCAGATCTGTCAGTTCGGAGAAAATTGTATATCATCAATTTTGAGGGAGTTGACATGGCATTTTAACAATAAATATAAGGTCCTTAGTGTATTAACAGATCCATTACGGTCACAATTTTAAAATGGGTGTCTTTGCGGTTTAAATCACATAAATGTAAGTGAATGCAGGATATCAGTATGGATAGGAAAATAAATAAAACGTAAGTAAGAGAAACCCTATATCAAAATATATCTATGGGAGATACAGATTTCGGGGAGGGGTGTTGTTTTATAACCACACCTTCCATTACGACCATCAGTATTAAACGGTCACTTGCACTGAACAGTATTTTTTATGTTTTACGATAAAATCAATAGGTATTGAGAAGTCATACATCTGTAGTCGCCGTATTCCCCCGCTTTATTCACGGCTTAGGAGAATATTTACTTTAGTTTCGTCTTATGATATAGAATATCAAAGCTTTGATTTTCTTAAAACCCTTCCTGTATTCGCGGTCGAATAACGTCCGACCTGCTGACCGCAATGATCAGGAATGTTATTAGATTTTGATTATAATTTGGGGAGGTTTTATTAATGAAAGGGACAACTAAGAGCTTCTGAAGTCTGGACGCGTTTCATTGTTCAGTGAAAGTTTGATATATTTTATGAATTTTTGATTTGTCACGATGTACTTCGATCACAACAACCATGGTGACGTTAATTGTGGGGTTTAAGATACGCTCATCTGCATGCCATTGTGGTGGAAAAGTGGATTAAAACGTCGAAAATGTCTGCTCGATTGTAGTTTATTAAAAGGACATTAAACGCAACGGCATTCTTGATTAAATTCTTTATTAAATATTTTCAAATATGGGAGGAAAAGTTGGATGTGTCTCTAGTAATTTCTATGCATATTTGTGTATCTTTTCAAATAGGGTTTTTGGGGACAGCATAGCTTAGTTGGCACTGTGCTTGTCTTAAATCCCGCAGGTCCTGTGTTCGAGCCTTCCCGACGACACACTGGTGTCTTGTCTTTCGGATGAAACAGTAAAATGAAAACATATACCCCTTGCCATCGTACACGATGGTACGTACAAAAAATCGCTCACTGCTGTTGCAGAGGTCAAAATTTCCGTGCAGTGCGTGAGGTTGATGACATAGGAGAGAAATAATGATGGTCCTACGCAAAGCAGCAAACAAAAATCTTCCCACGTGATGTCACACTACTAGCATTACTGGCAATGCCTGTCTAGACCTTAAAATATTTTCGCGCAGCGATAGCAAGCAAGTGCAGGTAACTCCAGTCTACTTGCATTAGCGGTCATGTTGGGTTACAACTCTCGGGCTTTTCCCATTACTACGATGTAAACTTCATTAAATTTTAGAGACATTTACTGTCAAGGCAGATTTCGTGAATTAATCAGTGTATATAATCAATCACTTGAAAATTTTCAGTAAAACATTTAGATGTACAATGCTATCACATTACAAAATTAAGTTAAATCAAACTTTTGTATGGGCAGTGATGGAGAGAGTCCGAAAGTTGTATTCCAGTGAGAGAGATAACTCTAGCTGGCGATAATTTGAGGAAGACAAGGTTGTATGGGAGCTCTCTATTCCGAGCCTGTCCTTTACGGGCGCATTTTCACAATGTTTCATCCATCGGATGTACACACAAGTTGTGTAAATACCCCATCCAGACTCGAACTCGAGACCTTACGGCTAGGGGGTCAACGCCCTCTTCGACCACACAAAGCCAGACATTGAAAAGAACCACTGGGGTCTAGAATAACAATATTGAATGTTTACATACATCATATATTTTCTGTATTATACATTAAGTATTGGTGAATTACAGAGTATGTATTATGTATTTGTAAATTATATATATCAAAACGTATTGTAAATACTCCTTATACTTCATCATAAAGTGTGAAATTGGAAACATTTAAATCAATTGGCGCGTGATTAGTCGTGATTTTCATTGTACTATAAAGGTCAAAAGTTGAAAACTGTGTGTATTCCGAGGCTTAATTGGAAAGTTATTCTACATGCATGATAAAAGGTGTATAGGTTCGACAAATTTGGGCTGTGATTTTCCATGTTTGCCACTGTTTGTCATTTGAATTTACAAGGCGCCCTGTCGAGTCAGGAATTTACACACATCAAAACATGGGGTATATTGACAGAAAAAAGCATTTTGGTAAGTCAATATTATCCGGAGATTAGTGGTAACTTGTCTGTGGTATGGATGCTTCCTTAAATATTTGAAGAAGTTAGTAGAGAATATAACTGTAATATTTGATATGTGATTTTACGATTTTTTTAAGGTGTGGTCTAGCTTTAGGGGGTATTCCATAAAGGGGTTGTTGTGAAGAAGCACCCAACAGCTCAGTGTTTAACGGAAAGATTAAAAACAAAAGATCCCGTTTCTCTTGGTGTTTCCTAAAATGTGTCGCAGGAAAATAATTTGATGTTGAAAATTTGGCGATGCTGTCAAAGGGGCAGATCATTGTAAAATGTGATATACATTCAAGTTATGTTCAAAGATTTTCTTGATAAAGAGCCCTTGGGTTCGAATCTTGTCGTCCGCATACGATTTTTTTTTTTGTTTTCTTCCGTTCTCATCAAATCGAGTACACGCGCACATGAAATAACTCATCATTTGCTAGATTCCGTCCAGCAAAGATCATCAAAGTTTGACATGAACTTACATGAGTAGCATTTATAACCACCCCCACCACCATCCCCCCCCCCCCCAATAAATGAGGATCGAAATTTGAGTTTATGCATTCCATTTAAGGGTAATGCGATGACAGTTGTTGGTTGGTTGATTGGTGTTTTACGTCGCTTTCAACAATTTTTCAGTTATATTGCGACATGGAAGTAGGAGGTTACCAACCACTTAAACATGGTGGCGCAATCCGGGGATCGAACCCGGATCGCCGACGCTGCAAGCCAAAGCGCTTAACCACTACACCAAGCCTGCCCCTAATGCGATGACAGAGTTATTCAATATTTTCATATGGAACTATGTTAAAAAATAAAGCTGGATTCACAATATGGAAATTTTTATTACATTATTAAATTTGCTTGACACTTTTGTTATAAATAGTATTGTCTGTGTCTCATACTATATGCTTTTATACGTATAGGTATGCAGCTAGGTCGATATCTTCTCGTGCTTGTATATTGCTGGGAAGTAATTGATTTGATACTGTACTTCTTCCCGAGTGCACCGATTTCAATTAATAGTTTGGCAGGTTTAAATTA
Organism: Pteria penguin; assembly: GCA_035048485.1. Taxonomy (NCBI): domain Eukaryota; kingdom Metazoa; phylum Mollusca; class Bivalvia; order Pterioida; family Pteriidae; genus Pteria; species Pteria penguin. Next base: position 35,471,436 of record CM068585.1, on the reverse strand, counting down.
ATTATTTTATACAATATATACCCAGTAAACTTGTATTATATTCATATCAAGGGGAAATAAATCAGCAAAAACGCACTGGATTAATACTTTATTTCCGAACAAAATGAAATTTACATCAAGTGAATTGCATGGCGAGGGCGGAACCCTTTATGTTAGTAGTATAGAAGACAAACATTAAAATTTTCAAAAACTAATGGATTATGAAAATTGGGAAAGAATTTACATTAAATTGAAGTCATCTCAGCATGTTTATATCAAAAAAGGACCATTAGTCGTAGATTATGTTCCTGGGGAAAGGAAATTCGATTTCATTTTTGAAATATTAAAATTTCACACACCTGGTCTTTCTATTTAACATGCTGGATATTACTTCACCAATGTAGCGTTTCACTATTATTATTGCTATTAAAGTGAAAATTTCAAATTATTTTCATAAATTTTCCATAAAGTAGTGTATGTTTTGCTTTAGATCGAATCACGTGCATATATCCTTGATATCGCTCAAATTAAATCAAACCATGCACAGGTATATATCGTTTTAATTATGTAACTTAACGGACGGATAACTGGATGGCTAACAAACTAAAAATGTTCAAACCTATCATCTGAATCTATAACAAGTGAAGTGAGTAGAAAAAGGGGGTTACAGCCCTAAAGTTGGTGGAAAATTACTTTTTTCGCACAATTTTCTGACAAAGAGGTATTGCAACTCCGGCACCCACACCTCTCCCCCCCCCCTTTTCTAAATCCGCTTATAGTTGGTAAACAGATTCTTTCTGAGAGACTGATTGCGATAAGTACTGATGTTGATGCTTGTCTGTGATCTGTGAACTCATGAGCCGGTGTAACCCGGTGGCTTGTGACCGGGAGGCTTGGGTTCGACTCCAGCCATGGGTACACCGGTGTCCTTGTCTTTCGGATAAGACAGTAAAAACTGAGGTCCCGTGTCGCGGTAGGCGTGGCACGTAAAAGATCCCTCACTGCTTCGGAGGATCTGCTGCAAAGGTATAAATTTGTACGCAATGAATCAGGCAGATGCCGTCACCGTATACGTGAAATACATTGTAACCGTGGAGTGACGTAAAACAAGAATCAATCAGTCAATCAATCAGTCTGTAAACTCATCCTTTCTACAATCTGGGTCCAGTTGTTCAAAACTTTAATAACTGATTAAGAAGTCAGTCTGCTTTATTTAAACCGTTTTTACTGAAAATAGATATAAATGATCATGTTGCTCGATCGAGCAACAAGATTAGTATCTAACATTAAGGTCTTTCCTAAAGCTACTATAATAAGTTACAAATATTTATAGCAAGGACTTGTTTATAAGTCCTTGTTTATAGTATGGCTAACATGGAAATATATACAGTTCATGCCAAATATAAATTAAAGAATATTAGAAAATTGTAAAATGTATAAATCATTATATTATGTTTGTTTTCCTAGGTAGATAACCAGATACATACTTTAAGTATTTTATAGTCGGAATACCTACCCCCCCCCCCTTTTTTTTTTCTAAAATCGATGACGGTTAGGAGAACGGGGGAGGGCTGGTTTTAATTAGACTGGGATTAAAGTTTGATAGACATGTACAATGAGTTGGATTTATTATAAAGATACTGTTATAAATCAGTTCACAGACTGTTGAGTAGATTTGCTAAAATCCTTCTATTTTATTTTTTGATTTTCTAGCTTAAAAAAGAGAAAGAGTTTTTGTTTTTAATGAGTAAAAGGAATTACTCGTGTTCTCTAATGATATTTATTTTCTATTGGATCAAAATAATGAAATAACAATAATACAAGGACTTGAGCTAGTCTACTGTTAAGTAATGCGACACCTTCGTACTATTATACATCTACACTGGATACGAAATTGCGGCTCATTTATCCCTACTTAATGGTTCTTTCCGGATACATTCTTAACCAAACGGATCTGTCAATACACTGTCATTAACTATATACGTTACAAGTCAACAAGATGCAGTTAAAAACTATGACTAACTCTAAAATTAATGCTTTAAAATCAAGACAAAGTATTGATTACAAATTTGTTTATGAACATTTTGTTCACATTGTCACGTGATATTTACTGCTCATGTCAAAACGACCTCTAGGATTTAAATAAATAATAGATTGATTGTTTTTGTTATTCAGTCATTTGTAAATAGCAAGTTGTGAAAATTTCACAAACAATTAGATATCTTTGATATGTGCGTGCATTATTATTAAAAGCGATAAAGGGCAAACCACCCAACAAACCAAGCGAGTTGATTTGAGTAATTGTTTTGTGTAACCGAAAGTTAATTTCGCAATCTGTGATCAAAATGGTTCATTATAAAATTTACTAGGCTTACACAGAGATATACAACACATGTCTGTCTTACATTGGTCCAGTCTTCTGTTGAATTATGACTTGATAGTCGAGCGAATAAGTGTATTGAATAAAAAACAAGTAATCAATATGCAAACATTGGAATAAATCATATCAAAAATGTATCCGTTCAAATTATTTCTTTCTCTGACCTTTACTGCACCCGAGAACCTTTTAATGCAAGCGTAGACACTATTGTGCATTCGCCCCTGGCCACACGTCTTTGTCACACCTGCTATGGTTCACTGACTACGTCACGACTTGCGGTGTCGTGCTCTCTCATCCGTGACGATCTACCTTTTTTCTTCCTTCAACAGTTGATTCGTCTCTCGATGAGCAAAGACCACGTTGTTCTTTGTTTGATATGAAGTGTATTTGTATACAATAATTTGTATTTCATGGTGACAGCTGGATTTTGTTCTTTTTTTTCTCTTCGGCGCATGTGATAATATTTTAACTCTTAGTGATATTTGTTTAACGAATTCTGTTTTGGACTTTACACGGATTTGAGTATAGAACCTGTTGACGATTTTTCACTTCTCTGTTATAAGGTATGTTCTACTTTTGGCAAATATGTCATAATTCTCTTTGAGACAGGTGTGTCGATTTCATTTAGTAGAACTAATATGTATACAAAAGGTAGGGTGTTTCTGTCTGCTGTAAATAGCCCAATAAGGATGAACCTATCGATATTTTATATCTACTACAGTAATGACTAATGTAGATCATGAACTATCGATAAAATATTGTGTAGTGTGGTATAGAAATACATATACATATACTCGTATGAGTGGGGAATCCAGGATTTCCGAAAAGGGAGGGCCCGCATGTGTATTAGCCAAACTACTCAGCCATTTTTTGGTGCAAAATCTGGATTTTTACTAGTAAAAATGTGGCCAAAAAGGGGGGGGGGGTTGCGGCCCCCCCTCTAAATCCGCCACTGCGTATAGCATAGGCATATCTCTCTCTTTCTCTCTCTATCTTAATTTCCATTGATTGATTGATTACTGTTTAACGTCACTCCACGATTAATTTAAGTATATGGTGACGGCATCAACCTGATGCATTGTATAGAAAATTATGCCCATGTAACGGCTACCGTGACACGCAACCTCGGTTTTAACTGTTTTATCCGAAAGACAGGGCACCGGTGGACCCATGGCTGGAGTCGAATCCGGGACCTTTCGGTCATGAGACAAGCACTTCATCCTCTGAGCCACACCGGTTTCTCTTGATTTCCATGGCGAGGAATTTGGTCGGAAAGAATGCGATATTTCATCTTGTATACAGATTAACACTGATTTCTATGATCACACACTGTCTTACTGTCATAACCGAGTGATATTTGTGATTGGATATACTTACCCACCTTTTTATGGATACAGTAGTGGCTCGACCCCATCCCTTCTAGTGGTTTCATAGTTTCGTACTTCGATATGTAGATATTGTTAGATATTATTTGAGGACAGAAAAAATGGGAGAGTAGTTTGACACACAAGCAGGTATTAAAGAAGTGTGTCTACTCATTGGATGAAGAATGACTTGAAGTGCCAAGTTAGAGCCTGTACAGATTGATCGAAAGACACATAGGGTTTGTCATATGTCAGTCCGTCTGTTACCACCCCCTTCCATTTTTACCGTCGGGGGAAATATGCTTCAAAACATATGTTACCTTAAAACCTTGAGAGAGAGAGAGAGAGAGAGAGAGAGAGAGAGAGAGAGAGAGAGAGAAGAAAAGTCCATCTGCATATCTTCTTTCAGAAATATGCAGATGGACGTCCCATTCTAATTTTCTTCGAGAAATATATTTGTTTACTGAAAAGTTGTCTAGTTTAAAAACCCCTATGTCATATGTCTCTCAGTAGGAGCACCTGCTCAGATGAGGATGTCGGTATCAGGTCAAATTTCGGAGCTCGCTTGTAACTACCTGTAATATGACCACTCTAGTGAAAATTGCAGAACGAGATAAAAGACGTAACTATGTAAAATGGATATATGTGGACGCTCATTTAATATTATTTCAATTTGAACTGGATTTTTTCACCAAATTGCCAGTCGAATAAAAATTATCCATTTTATTCTGACTTTATGTATAAAATCATGAGAGGAGAGTTAGCTTTGGTTATATGGGGTGCTTGCACTGCTTTCAAGACTTTTTTTCAGTCAAGTGAGAACATTTGATATAGGATGTTGACGGTATCGGATAATCCCCCTTGTAGTGACTGAATTCGTTGGTTGGTTGGTTGATTGGTGTTTTACGTCGCTTTTAACAATATTTCAGTTATATCGCGAAGCAGGAGGTTACCAACCTCTTAAACATAGTGGCGCATCCCGGGAATCGAACCCGGATCGTCGGCGCCGCAAGCCAAGCGCTTAACCACTACATCAAGCCTGCCCCCTTGACTGAATTCGAAAACCGGAGCCAGCATCAAAACCTGATCGTGTCCTCTTTAAGAATACGTATTATTTTATAGAATGGACTATATATCTCATTTTCTAAGTTCCAGTTCTTCAAATTCCCAAATTAGTCTACATAACATGTATGCAAAAAGACATTAAATTGTCAGGAGAATTTGCTCTCATGCATGTATGGCAATTACTCGCATGTAAATATTATATTTTTGTCAAGGTTTTTTCCCAAAATAGATGACACACTGAGAGGCTATTGAGAAAGAATACGTCTTACATACAATCATAAAGTCAACACCATAACGTGTTTATACGACGTTATGATGGGAAGTGGTTTTTGACGACCTTAAAGATTTAGCCCTGACAAAGGGGCTTGACCATAAATTCCTCGCATGACAATGGGAGCTTTAGGTGTCATATGGGATCTTGAGTTGAGTTTTGACAAAAAGATTCTGGCCGTCCAGAAAAAAAACCCACTCTAGTACAAGGTCTTTGTATGGGAAAAAGATTCTTCAAGATCTTCAAAGGGATTAAATGATTTTTTTTCCAAAGAAAATCTTACCCAAAGTAAGCATGAAGCAATCAAAATTGAACCGTATTTTTCCTTCCCACCTCCTTTTGCTTTGGTAAATAGTTTGTATTTAGGTACGCTTCTGGTATATACATGTATGTCATGTGGTTAAACGTATTCTGTGTTTTACAAGAAAATTCTGTCCAACCACTGGAAACTGCCTAATCATTATTACTTGGGTTATACTCGGTAGCTCATCGGTTTGCAGTCTTTTGGATGAAGTAATTACTCTCGTAAAAATTTCCATATCAAAATCAATTTTGGCACATAAAGATCTTTATTGCTGCTGATGGATACATTATATAAGTAAGAAAAAAAGTTGCACAACTTTTGCTGTCGTTATGCAAAAAAAAAAAAAAAAATACTGAATGCAGTGTTAAATATTAAGTGAGCAAACCTTGATATATTTTATGTGTTTTTTATACTCTAGGCTACCAATAGAAATAGAGAATGTTCAGTAAAATAAATTTTTATCTTACAAAAAAGTATTAAAATAAATCTATTCTCACGAATGCGGACATTGCCCGTGGGGAGATAGACCGCGTTATAAGGTCTTGTTCAACACCTTAAAGGAAAGTCTGATGTAATGTGATCCAAAAGAAAACATTAACATGGCCATTAATTTTATATGGAGGCAAGATTGGTCTGACATCTAACCTCTTCGTGTCAAAACAAACTGGTCTAGGCTACTGATCTTTGTATTTGTTTTCACAAAATCCTCAAATATTATGTATTAAGGAAAACACTCGAGAATGATTGGTCTCGTGATTTTAGCGTACTTGCTAAACGGGGTTTCTCTTTTTTTCGGTCTGTAGGTCGTAGACCAAAACCTAATTTGCATATTTGGCTAAGCACTGTCTGCGTAATGTAGATCATACAATATTTGCATACTTTTCACAACAAAGACATAAAAAGGATGATGACCGGAAACAAGGAGTTATATCATTGACCCTTAACTGGTTTATAAATATATCGCCTATATATGAAATGTGAGAGGTTTTATTTGACAATAGTTACATGTTTGTTGTCTAGTAAATATTAGTTGTTTACCTTATTTGTATAAGAAAGGTACTGTTTAATTAATGTTTACGAATCAATGAATATAAATCTCCAGCGAGAAGTGTATATACAAAATTATTATTATATTGTTACCTCATTCTGGCATACATTACGTTTGTTTGCCTATCATACCTACACGTATATGTGTTGTTCTTAGGGAAGAAAAGGGGGCCAATGATCCAGAGATAATTCACACCACTTATAAGTTTGTATATTGTTTGATGATAAATTTTCATTAACTCTTTACTTCGACCTTATAGTGCAGGCGTATTTAGTGCGAGCTTCAATATTCGACATTAACGTCCAGATAATTCCTTGCTGTACTCAAGTACAAGTACTTGCAATACGAACCGGTCATCTGAAGGATTTATGTGTTTAGGAAAGGAGTTTTGATTGCTAATAGGTCAAAAGCACCGCACTGGAACTCTGTGTGATCTGGTTTTTTTTCTGACAAAAGTAGGAGAAACGTTGTGCTTCTTTCCAAGGTCGGTAGGTTTATCTGTTTACTCCGTCATACGTCGGTACAGGTCCTCCGTCGGTAAAGTTCTTCTTGTAATCCATTCACATCAGTCACCAAATACTTTCTAGCGTCATAGGTCGGTGGTTTCCCCTTGTAACTCTATTTATATCTGTCACCACTTGCCACCGTCATAGGTCGGCGGTTTTCTGCTTTATTTTATTCATTGTCCTCCGTCACTAAATACTTGCCATCGTAATTGAGGTGATATTATTTTGGTGTAGCGTTAAGCTAAAGTTATCGGTTAGTATTTAGATCATGTTGTGAGAGAGGTGAGGTGAAAATATTGACAACTTTAGCTTGAGGTCAAGGTCATCTGACGAGAACATGAAGTTTATTTCACTTAATGTCGTATCATTTTGTTAACAAATCTCCTTGGATACTGTTCGCTTCTTCAAGAAGCAAACCGTTTGTTTGTCATCTGAGGACAAGTAAATATGTGTACTATTGCAAATTTATATCAATACTAAGATGTGATTCACATCTTTGGGTTGTTCGGCAAGGGGACTGCGCAGTTGTTTTACAGTTTGTAACTTTTACGTATAAGATTCTTCAAGTTCCCCTCCAAATTTCCGTATCCTCTTCTTGGTGCCATGCCATTACTTGGTTGTCCGGGAGGTGTACAAGATACATCCTGTTGAATTGCTGTGTGTGTATCTTTTAGACATTCAAGTTTACTTTGTAGACGGCCTTTGCACTCGGTGAGATTTCCTTATGACTTTCTATCGCCTTTGTGTAATGCAAGCAAATTAGCTCCTTAAATATTTAGGTTCTTGCTGTTGCTCCAGATAACAAAATACGTATAGCGAGAGGGGTCCTTGTCAGTATTTGGAACTATTTGCAGTATACACTGATTCAAGAACAAAAATATGTATGGCATAAAACAAGGTCACCTTCTTTCAAAACGGACATCAAAGTACCAACCCATAGTCGAAATAGGAATTGTGTGTGTAGGTGTTGGTGTGTGCGTGTAGGTGTGCGTGTATGTGTGTGTGTGTGCGAGAGGGGGATGGGTGGGGTGGGGGTATTACGTCATAATAAAAATAATGTTACGTTAAACTGTAGCTCCGCTCTTTCCACAAATACAGGTAAGATGTGCCCACTTTTGATTTGCTTCCTTCGCCCTTTTAACAGAAACATTTCATCTAAAAGTAAAAAAAGATTAGTTCACTTACCACTCTAAAACATATATATTGAAGACTCTCAATAGTGAATATGGATTACATAATACACGAAAACTAATATGGAAAAGTGTCAAGAGAAAATCTATTTCTAACTCGGATTAAGTTCTGCATTATATAGTTATGTGACAAGTATGTAATTTGCAACCGTCGAAATAAATTAACGAATTTATGTTAATTTATGCTGTAGAAATTGATTTCCTCGTGCTTTTGTGCACATTCCGATAGATAAACGTCACGTGCACTTTTGGAAAGAAAAAAAAAATAAAAAACATGACGGCCATTTTCAAAGATAGTTCCTCGTCATGATTTATTGTTCCCTTGTCTTTCGCGTCGACGCCTTAAGTGCTTGTTTCAATCCTGTCACCATGGCTTGCAATACACAGGAAGTTTAATTCTTTTCACGTGAATCACAATTTCGTCTCGTCTCTCTCGTGTTAAGACTTTTTAACATTTACATAACATGACGTTAATTTCAACATTAATTTCTTATTTGTAAATCTGTAATGATTAATTTTTTAGTGATAGTTTAAACAAGACTGCTAACGATTAAATTGTCGCTTTTTTGACAGTTACCTATTTTCGAAATAGGGATGTATAAATATTTGATTTATAGTAACTTTATGGCAAATCTTTTAATGCCCTTTTTGTAAATAATGAACGTACAGGAAATGAGTTCCCTTCTGGTTGAAAAAGGGGGGGGGGGGGGGGCCCCCAGGTTGGGGTAATGTCGGAATTTGACACCTTTGCCTATTGAAGTAGTTCCAATGTATATATATATATATATATATATATATATATATATATATATATATATATATATATATATATATATATATATATATATATATATATATATGGTTATATGTATATCAAAATTGTTGTAAATTGGACAAATGAATTTGATACATAAGTCAATAATTATTGATTGATTGTTGTTTAACGTCACTCCACGGATATGGTGACGGCATCTGCCTGATGCATTGCATAGAAATATATACCGGTATCTTTGAAACGGAAACACCCGAAGCTACGCGCCACGCCTCACGTGACACGGAGCCTCGATTTTTACTGTCTCATTCGAAATACAGGGCGCCGGTGCGCCCACAGCGGGAATCGAACACGGGACTTTTCGGTCACGAATCAAGCACCTAGTCCACTGAGCCACACTGGCCAAGTCAATAAATAAGTTGTTATGATAAATCTGCCAAGAACAAAAATTCATTATGTACAACATGGAACTTTGTTTCATATGGGTTTTTTTTTTCGAAAGAAAGGAATATACTTTAAGATTAAAAAAGGGATCAAACTACATATAGTTTAGTCCTGAAGTAAATTTGGCTGCACTGAAAGTATGTGCTTCAAATAAAAATGTATTTACTGAATAATATTTGTGGTATTTTAGCGTCATACATTTGTGAAACGGAGTGGAAAGAATATAGATATAACTTACCATATTACATAAAGTTTACGTTTATAAATGCATTAAATCTTGTCTCAATACTGCACCTATGGATCAATGTAGAAGGCTGATGAAATAATATCCATAGGTAGTTTTCACTTAGCGAAAATTCACAGGAGTTATCTCCCGCTGTCAGCCATTTTGTGGGTCAGAAGGTGATGTTTTGTGCTTTAATCAACAAAAATACAGACTGTATTTCTTTAAAATCATATTTGAAAATATAAATTTCTTACAAACCAGTAAGTATTTAGATAAAATGTATTTCAAAAATGTTAATTTTGTTGCAAAATTATGAAAACCCTCTCCACACAAAGGTTTTAAAATTGGTAATACTATGAATGAAAATCTCTTCTTTCACCCAAAACATGGCTGTCTGCAGGAGGTAACTCTGTAGGAGGTAACTCCAATAAATTTTGACTCAGTGAAAACTATCTTTTGACTAAGATATACAAATGATCAACAGAAAATAGTAATCAACAAAATATTTACATGACATTACATTCGTACCGATGTTCTTGTACACAAGACTTTGGCTATATAATGCATTGAAACAATTACGAGCTTATGGAGAAAATTTTTCTTCGAGGAAATACAAACCCAGATACATGAATGTAAATGCAGAGCCGTAGAAAGCATTTCAAAAGTGAGTATGGGGGCAAACTTTGAAATTGATTTAGTTTTGTTGCGTGATAAAAATTGGTCAATGATCGACCAAAACAGTGTCCCTCACTCCATGCATGGTTCATACGGGCCTGATATGCATTATCAATGTGAACAAATTCCTTATTTTGGACGTTACGTTTTCATTTTACTCGATCACGTGATAAAAATAGGACCAACACTGGTAACTCAGTCATGTGTTCAGAAAACATGATTGGATTGCACTCAAAATTCTAATAATTTCTTATTACGAGATCAGTGATGGTTTAGATACAGTTGACATTTTATCACGTGGTTACTAATGGCTCGGAGAAAGTGTATTGAAAAACAATGGTGATAATTGAATTCAAAGATGTCAGAACTTGATCACGTGACTAGAGACTTCCGACGTCATTAGTGATATATGACAGACCTGCAAAGAGAATCTTCGGCATCAATACAAACGATTTTCTTTATATCAATTATATATTACTACGTCTCGCTAGCGGTAAAATGTCATTTGTTATTGTGCACCCTCTGAACTGCATCTTTGCATTAATTAATCATAAAAGACGCTAAATAGGTGTGAATTATGGAAGATTTATGGGTGCGGGAATTGATCATTTGCCTGTGTCGTTAAGTCCGTACACGTGTACAAACAGCTTTGTTGTCATACTAAAATTTAATTTTTACCATGTAGATTGTAAGTTGTCTCGTTTGTGTGAGAAGTTTTGTTTGTTTTGATGTAATAGGAGTTTTGTTGGGGCTTTTGTTTTTATTAGGATAGAACGTTGTTATATTTGAACGAAAGAACTAGGTTATGTTTGTTATAAAGGATCCGTATCATGCTTGAGCATATGTATTTCAATATAGACGAATCCCACATTCAATCGCAGAACAATTGAACGGGTAAAAAGGAAAAAAAAAGTTTATACAATACTTACTGCGAACACAATATGATGATCTGTACATAAGTCAAACTCAATTGTCCAAATACCATATAAACGAATGTCATACAAACCCATTAAATCGGAAGAGCAAATTAAAAAAAGGAACCAAAAGAACATGTACATGTGTATGAGGAACATATGTCAATCCCCGAAACGCAGGAGATCAGGTTCCCGAGGAGAATCAGCATCTCCTGCTTGCTACTTACATCCGTCACTGACGTCCAGGAGAAATCCTTGCTCTGTAACTTTCTATTGTTAAGATTGACATTGAACCTTAGCAAAGCAAACTCCAAATTCAGTGGCGCATCTTTGGACGTAAAAGGGGAACGACTCTTCCTATACGAGGCTAAACTAGTAGTAAAAATCCATATTCTCCTCGACCGGAAGTTATAAGGTGAAAGATCCTTTTCTGAAATTAAACCAAAACGAGATAGTATTAAAATTGTAATAGTATTATATGGGATATGGTGATTAGTTGTATCTTGATTATCATTTGCATTTAGAGCAGTAGCAGCTCAATTGGCTAGGTGCTTAGCTTGTGATCTAGAGGTCTCAGGTTCGAATCCAACAGGTGGCATGTCGATGTCATGTCTTTCGAAAGATACACGTTTTAAGAGATTCGGTTTGATGTCACGGTAGATTTGGCAAGAAAGAAGTTGGACCGTTACGTAGATCTAAATTTCTCTGCATTATTCTTTTCTGCATTAGGCAGATGTCGTCACCATATAAGTGCAATAACTTTGGAGTGACGTAAAGCAAGAATCCGAAAAAAAGGTCTTTCGCAGTTATACTATATACTAGTATATATTGCTCGGTACCTTATGTCCGCAACGTACATTCCTGGATGAGGAAACTCCAATGAGCTGTGGACATTATATAGCGAAAGAATTTATTTCCACAATTCGTATACATTAATTATTTCGTTTGAATATGAAAAACATACCTCTTCATTTTATTTTTTTGTGCACATTTACCCTTGAGATAAGTTTCAACATGATTTCATGTATAGACAAGGGCTAAAAGGCATTTGAAGTTTTCACACCGGAAATATCAGGATCTTAACATCTTAACATCCCGAACCTCTCCCTAATTGATTGCATGTTGGTAGAATGTTTTGTGGGTCTGTTTTAAAATATCTGTGTTGCGCATTGGCTCGTATGGTACCTCCGTCCCCATTTAGGATCTGAACACTTTACAATACAATGTGACTTGTATTTGAAACCACGACAGTGAAAGTTTGGAGTTATAGATATGCAATTTTTATTTCGATTTTTCCGCGCTGATTGAGGTTTTATGCAATAGAAATAATTGAGATACGATCTTGTAACGGTACCATTACATGAATTTATTTGATTTCTTTATAGATATATTGTTGTTTGGGTTGTAATATTAAGAAACGCAAAGTAGACATTTTGTTTGTTTTACGAAATATTTTCTGTAATTTATATTTGCTACCGTTATGGTTAATGGCATCAGAAAATTATGTCATTTTAAAGTACAGGATTGCCACGTTACAGAAAAAAATCGATCGGCTTGTTTTGTAACATCTATTCACCTATTACTTCATCTGTCCTCTCTTCATTTATCTTTTTATTTCTTCATTTAATCTTACTCTTTTTTTTTTTGAGGGGGGGGGGGGGTTATCTGGGTATTTCTTTTTCTTCTATTATTTATTCATTTTTATTTATTTATTTATATATTGCTAAGAGCTATTGAAGTAATATAACCAACTTTATTTATGAATTTATTTATTAATTCGTTTTATTATCTGATAATGTTGCCTTCCTTTGCTTTTTCGGCATGATATTTCCAATTTCGACAGAGACCCCTTAGTTAATTAATTCCATACATATCAAACTAAAATACAATAATGTTCTCATTTCCCTATCCATTGTGCCATGATTGTAAAGTAAACTAGCTTGGAAGTCTCCTCTTACGGCAGAGTTACGAATGCAAATAAAGGGATATTTAAAATAAATCACTCTGTGTGCTGAAAATGTCTAAATAGCATGGCGTAAATCGAGAACTTCCACAACATGATTTGAGCCGGGAGGGTAGAAGAAAAGATGTTACGACTCTATTCATGTTGACTTTTAAAGATTTAAAATAAAAGAATCACATTTAAGTAGCTAAACTTTGCGTAATTAAACAGCAAATCCCAATATTGTTACATCACCGGGCTTTTTACCTGTGTGGCAGAAATCACCTTTCGTTATGAATCCTGTCTCTCCCTATCGTATAAATAGACTAGACCATGTTTGATATGAAATAGCTTTCAGCCGGACTATATCAAAAGCATACCTAGGGAGTTAAGGTAACTTGACACAGGTAAGCGGAAAACATTCGTGGTATTTTAGATTCAAACATCAAGGAAAACAGGAGTAAATTCAAATTCGGTGATTCTCGGATGATCGAAGTATTTGGATATATCTATAGTGTGGAAGGATCGAGGGTTTATAAGGACGTTAGAGGAACAGTAATCAGATCGATTTCGTTACACTGTGACGAAGGTAGGTGTGTTCCGATGTAGATTTCCGATTACATGTGTTGAGTTTCTTTACGACAACAAATGAATTATGACCCCAAACGGTTACTGTATGAAGTTAGGCAACCCCTTCCTTACTGCTTGTATTGTTAACGGTGGTCAGCTGTTTATTTTGTTAACGTAGATGTTGTGGTCAGATTGTTTTGACCAGTCTGTACGACACCATTTCTCAATAAAGATAGGTGTTAATTAAAAAGACGGGTTGTATCACGTGAGAAGTGGAGACTGACGAGAGGCTAGACGGTCGTGTTGATGGTGGTGGGCCGGGGATTTTGATATCAGAAGTGTAATAATTCACCCGTGTAAAAATTGACACAGTAGTCACTTGTACATATGAAACTGGTTATTAATAAAACTGAATAATCATAAATGTATGGATAGTGTTTGGGCCAAGTCAAATGGTGATAACACGGTAGTTTCTTATAGTGGTGATTTAACGGGTACAGAAAGGGAGGGGGCAGTGTCCCAATTGTTTGCCCATACATGCACATTGTATTTGGACAATTTTCGGCCAGTCACACAAATTTTGCCTTTAGTGCCTTCTGGATAATGTAGTGCTGGATCTACTACTGGCATAGATCTGTGAGGACAGAACCCGGTAAGTGTATCAACACTGGCTTTGGGGAATAAAGGAAAAGGGGGTGTTAATTAAATAAGTAATTTATTTATACTTTTGCTACATTTCGAATACATTTGAAATTTTACATGTAACTTGATGATGACGCATTACGTAGATGTGCTTAGATTAATTTTAACCCCCTTTCTTCTCCTGTATGTTTTGATATGCGATTTAGTTACCCCTATCACTTATCGCAGTTCGGATAAATTTAACCCGTTTCATTTCGTCATTTAGAATGAAGCGTTTTAAGAGGGGTGTGCTCCAATACCGATAGGGTTCAATTCAAGATCATGTTGACGTTAGGATTTATATTTTCCACATACATGTATTCAGAGTGTTTTAATGTAATCCTCTCTTCAAAATTTGTTCTTTACGGCAATATGAAGATGTTTAAGTATATTGCGACAGAGTTTATATTTAGATAGGTGTTGAGAGTTACAGGGTATTTTGGGAAACAACAGAAAAAACGTCTGTCTAAACAGACTAGAAACTGCAAAAAGAACATAATTCAACTTGTCTATTACTTGCTTTGTCGTTAACCTCTTGTATTTCAAGTGCCTACGAAAACCTCCTCCCCAAGAAAAGTGTCAGTGTCCATATGCCACATGAGACATTGGAGTTGTTTATTTAAAGTATGGCGAAGGAAAATAGTCAGATAAAATTACTTTCTTTCCCAGACTCTTCCTTCTCTCATCGTGCATTTCATGATCGAATAAAACTTCACTTTCAATATACATGTGCATGCTTCCATTACGTTTCTGCTTAGAATTTTTGCATTTCGCATTTAACTGCAGAATATTCCAATTCCATATTCCAACTAGCCTTAGAGTTTTACCTTTTGAAGTTATCAGATAGGCATTTGTTATCTACAGTCATTTCTGAATGGACATTTGTTATCTACAGTCATTTCTGAATTAATTTCATAAATTCACATTCAAGTCTATTTTCAAAAATTAATTGTATCAATTCATTGCGTGTAAAAGCAAGCACTGAGGAGGTGTTGATTTTTTATTGACCCCTTGAAAGTCGATATTTTGAATCAAATTCCAATGAGGGTTTTGTGGTATCTCAACAACAGCCACATTCACGAATATCATAAATTGAATTAGTCGGCATGCCAAGTCTGATCGAATTCCGATCAGGGTATTTAATTGCTCCATATGGAATGTTAGATCAACTCATCAGATGGTCTTGGAGATATCCTGTCACTGAAAATAGCAGGTGCGAAATCCGTGTAGGAAAATGACCGTCCTGTAATGCTCACAGCAATGTATGAAAGAAGGAGCTATACCAATAGGGGAGATGCAGACCAGATTTTTATTAGAGATAATACAAATAATTATCCGGCCAGAAAGATAACAATTATAGTTTCCGTTTAGGTTTTTTGTCCATCTTTTTAATTTATTATATTACACAAGGACGGACTGTTGCCGCTGTGACATTTGTGTTTCTTGCAACTATTTTTCTGTCGTATTTTACATCAATATCGTATTTCTAAATATAATAAGATTTGTTGAAAACAAGGTACTGAAACTGGTTCCGCCCATGAATAAATACTGACGGATGGCTGGGAGCAGTGCATAAACCGAAAGCCAGTCATTCAGTGTAATGTAGTATAGTATATACATGTATCACAGTGATCCCCCTCAACCTGTACACATTCCATTTTTTAAAGGGCTTGGATATCTCATTGCCTTGCCGTGTACGAATACATTTTGCGGCGTAGCACTATATCATTTTTAAAAGTCCTCGTGTGAAATCTTAACACTCTGCATAACATTTCGTGATGGGTCTGAGCCCAGATTGGTGGTTTAAAGAGTGTTCTGTACATTTTGTCGCAATATCTATCCACCTCTTCGCATTCTTTCTATTTGATGAGCAAATATTTTGGCAAGAAGAGAAAGAGATTGCAAATAGTTTGTAACGCAATATATTTTCAGACCTACATTTAATTTACTTGCGCCTATAATTTTTCATCATTTTGCGCGGGATGAGTAGATAGGAAAGGTCTTGTGCCGTCTTTCTGTACTTTAAGGAATATGCAGATCAAGACCTTCGTAGATGGGTGAGTATTGACAGAGAGGTGTTTTGATGAAGTTTTATTTGAACAAAATTTTCAATACTTTTTTATATCATGGACTGATGTAGAAAGTTATTGATCATTTCTGAATGTGAAAACTATGGCACGCGTGATTTGTAATCAGGAATGCTGCATTCGAACTTGTCATGTGTATATTGTATCCCGTGTGGGCTATAGTATTTCCTCATGAAATAAATTTAGGAAAGTGTTGACCGCATCACGTGCCGTGTTTTTTTTCTCCACTGTCTTTTTATTGAAGGCATATGTTATCACAAGGAAGGGGATTGCGTTTAAAACTTTTTATGGTATTAATAAGGTGTCGTTACATAATTCAATTGGGCCTTCGTGTTACTGACATGATTCAAGTGGATTTTCGTGCTACCGACATAATTCAAGTGGGCCTTCGTGCTGACATAATTCAAGTGGGCCTTCGTGTGGACATAATTCAAGTGGGCCTTCGTGCTGACATAATTCAAGTGGGCCTTCTTGCTGACATAATTCAAGTGGGCCTTCGTGCTGACATAATTCAAGTGGGCCTTCGTGCTGACATAATTCAAGTGGGCCTTCTTGTTGACATAATTCAAGTGGGCCTTCGTGCTACTGACACGATTCAATTGGGCCTTCTTGTGTCTGATATAAATGAAGTGGGTCTTCGCGCTACTGACATTATTCAAGTGGGCCTTCGTGTTACTTACATATGATGAAACTGGTTTTTTTTTCAATTTTCAAAGGTGTCTGTACCTTCTCATTTGGGAATTTTTTGTCCCGTTTGCGTAATACTATAAGATCAATGTTTGGGATAAATTTACACAAATTTTGGGAAAAATAAATGAAATTTCCAATGGGAAGGGTCCTTATAACAGACCTGATTTGAAGGGAAAAAACCCCAAATAAACAATGCATGTAGATGGAAATATATAACTCAAATTTGCTTTCTAGGTTGTCTTGTGTCAATTTGAGTTTTTTTTAAGAACCAATGAAATGTATTGGAAACAGACCGCGGAATGTAATCGAGAAGGAAGCACATTACAAAGAAAATAATAAGGGCCTCACAAGAGGGGTTAGTTTGAGACGAGTAAAGCTCGCAGATATATTGTACTCATCCTGAAGATACCCACGTGTGAGGTCGCCACTCTTTCATGTCTTTGTATAAGTTGCCTTTTCTTTGATGGAAGGTGGCCATGCACTTGTTGTGCTGCTAGTCTCTGATCGCTTGAATTGACAGTCGGTTCAAAACGTCATAAATAATGTAGAATTACATACTCCCCGAACAGGATTTAATATTTGTGGGTAACTTGTACATATAAATGTAGTGAGTGTTTTTATGAGTACCTTATACTTTTTAAAACGTGTTGTTATATATTCAGGTCCAGTAACTACATCTTACTGCACATGTATATTTTCTTGTTTTTATTTTTTTTTGGGGGGGGGGGGGTGCTATGCATCTGCTTGACTTGTATGTAAGTGTTGATATATCCTTGTTTTAAATTTTTGTGGCCACAAAACATTCTTTGCAGTATAGCGTTGACACAAGTTTAATTTGACAGTGCTATGGCATCTTAGGCGAACGAGCCTAGCCAAGCAGGAGACGCATTCTCCGGATGGGCGTCTTGTCTCGCCATTGTTTTTCAGGGATCCTCATGTTGGGTGTGTTGTTGTCAGTGCCACACTCACATAGCGTCAGGCACCTTCGTTTTTCTCAGATGTACTGCGGAAGTATACCATTAAGAGATACTTTATGGAATATAGTACTTTGCGATAAGCAGTCACCTTGGTTACATGAATGGACATTTCGCTTCAGTAGATCTATAGTATCCGAGCGTAATAGACCGATTTGGTAGCTTAACCAATTAAAACTTGATTTATTATGTGTATGTACAGGATGGATCCAACACTTTAAAGCGCGGAGGAAAAACCAAAGCGGTAAAAAAAACTAGCAATTTTAATGTAATTTGAAGTCCTTTTTGCATATATTTATAGATAATGTCATAAAGTTTTTTCTTTGGTCAAAATCCAGATGAAATACCCCTTACTCTGAAAAATTTCACAGAAACACTTCTGAATCCGTTAGTAAGTGTAGATTTACGATTTGTTTTGTGTAAATGGAGTGCGTGCAACATCTTGAAATGAAATTCATTATTCAGATACAGGTATTGATTTGTAAAGGTCTGTGATGAGGCGGTGTCCATGAGCCGTTTGTAAGTCAACTGATAAAGTGCGCATTCAGCATGGAGACTTAAGGGGAATAAGTGTGGTAAAACAAACATCGGGTGTAGATATTGACATTATAGTATCTATAGAGGATGCCCGATATGACAGGACCGTTTTAAAGTTCCAGTTTATTACTTTCGTTAGTGGAAGTAGAAGCGGGAAGGGGGATTGCTCCTTTTGTTAATGTCGAATTGTAAACATTTAAAATTCTAGATGCAATTGTTTGTAAATAATGGTGTTTCTGAACTGCTCTGCCTGTCTAAACTTGGTTCATCCCCTGTTGGTGAGCACATACAGATTTCGTAAATGGAATGCAAAGTTTAGTATAGATGTTTTGATTTTCCCCACCTTAATTCTACATGACGAGACGTCTCAAACTGTGCTGTTGTTGGTCGATTCATCCGTATGACATAATCGAGAGAAACCCCATCATTATCGGAAAGCACAACCGATACTTTTCATGACAGAGATCATTCGGAATTTATTGGCTGGTACCCTCATAGTTCAGAAGGTCAGTGAAGAAATGTCGAAGTAGCGACATTGTGTGTACTTTTGCCGGTCTACTGTCCGCTTTTGAGTAGATCACGCTTCCATATTGATTCATACTCAATTGCGCCCTTTATGGCGGCTGTCACTTTAACAAATTACCGCTTTTATGCCCGGTTTGACTAAAGAGAACTTGTCGAATAGCGACTTCGACCTTCGTCTGTGTCAAAATTCAATCAGGACGACCTAGCTTTCATGAAAGCATCTGAAATTAAAATTAGCCTTTCTATCCATGTTGCACATCAATAAAACATGGACGTCTAGTGCTTTTATGATGTAAGTATTTTGAAAGTGAGTAAATTACATGCAGGAATTTTAGAATGGCATTTGATAACGGTGAATTGACATGAAATCCATGTTAACGTGCTTAGGCACTATGCAGAGATATTTTTGAAGTTGACAAGGCATAAAATCGTTTGACATATCCTCACCTGTCATTCCTGTTATTTATATGAATTGACTAGACAAAAAATCAGATTTTCACTTGCCTAAAATCTCCTTTGTTTCGCTATGTCGTCAAGATTGAATTGTTTGTACTCGGTAAAACAAAGATGACACTCGACTTGTCTCCTCAGAGCAGAGTTAAGCAAGGATGACAGTGCAATATTCTAGGGATAACATAAAAATATGATATTCTAAAGCTAATTTAAATATGTAATCATTTCATAAAGTATGGAATGAAATCAGTATAACATTTCCGTCCATGCATGCTTATCTCTACCAGAGGGCGCTTGGGAAGTGGGCATGCATGCGCCCTCTGGTAGAAATCGCATGAGTTCATGTCTTCGCCAAGGATAGGATGTGTAATAAATAGTATGTGGGATAAATGGTTGTGTTTTCTGTCAATGTACTTCAAAACTCAAATAGACATTTTGATATGGATTGAGTCACAAGACAGCAAGAAGTTTCCGTGCACCAGACTATACACAGACTGAGATAAGAACTTAATACATGTATGTAAACCTTTAATTTGGAGCAAAGTTTCTTTCATTATTACCGGGTATTTTCTTTGAATATATAAACGAATGTGATTTTGAAGTAAGTAATCAATTTACCGATCCATTTAGCACAAAATTTTATTGTATTGACGTCATTTAAGGTCTGACAAGTAGAACTTTAGATTACGACGTCACCAATATATAACAATAGAAAGCCCGTTAAAGGCCATTGATCGAAGTATGAATCTGCGAACACGCACGGAAACACACGAAGAGTTCCGAATGCGGAGTTAATGCAATGTCATGAGTCTAAAGATGGTGACGTTCGATATTTGGATTTGATGGGAAAAAGAGGATGACAATAAGCTACGAGAGGTCGAATTGGAGCCACGATGTGTAGCTAGCACGATCGTGTGAGCGAGTATAACACACTGCCTTATCAAAAGCACGGGGTGTAAAAACAGCAATAAACAGATCTGATAAATATTTTATATCTATTCTGTAACACAGCTCTTTATCAATAACCAGGGATGTGAAGTAGTTTATCGTTTACCTTGTAGGTATAGGTTATGATCAATCCAAACAAACATTTAATGGAGCGAATCTACTTGGAGCAAAATGTCTTCATTTAGAGTACGTAAATTTCAAACGAGAACAGGATTTGGAATGCATTACCTAAATTTGATATTTGTATAGTAAGGGGTTCTTTGTACTTTGAGTTGCAGTGCCTCAGTGGCGATCCAGGATTTCCACATTTGTATCAGCCAAGCTACTCGGCCATTTTTTTCGTGCCAAATCTGGATTTTTACTGATACATATGTGGCAAAAACGGGGGGGGGGGGGGGGGGCGCCTGTAAGTCCGCCACTGTGCCTCTTAGAAAGAAGTTTCTGAATTATAAATAACAACTCTCCGAATAAAAGTGTTATCAAGCCCCATTCGCTTTCACTGATTTCTGAATTTTGCCATTTCCTGACATTTAATATTGAATAATTCAAAGAGAGCATATGAGAATTTGGCAGAATTTGGAATGTAACATCTTTCATATGTTCACTTCTAATTATCCAAATTTAGAAAACAATACGAGAGAGAGAGAAACTTTTCACAACTTTTTTCCCCTTCAGACACACACAAAGACGGCTTGCATGTTCACAACATCCATTGGAACAGTAGGTAATTCATTCCACTTTGTAATTGTTTACACACATCTACATATGTTATAGTGTATTGATATGACAACCAAGTTTACGGCCGTGTTAATAGCCGATCATGTAATAACTCATTTAGCCAAGGCAGAAAGTCGACATGAAATCACTAATACCCTGAGCGTCTCTCGGTCACGGCGATCGTAAATCGCTAGCCAACATAGGTCCTGCCGGAAGTTTTATTATCGTTTGTATACTATGTATAAATGATATTTACAAGCATGTAGGTATCACTCTAATGCATCTTGTTTCGCATCTCCTACACGGTGTTTTGACCTATGTTTACTGTGTTAAGAGATGACCAGATCGTTGTAAATGCCCTACTTCTGCGTAGGGGAAGCGGATGTGACTGTCCCACGGGTGAAGTGTACCCGGGTCCGGCGCCATAAACTGAGAATATACGCATGTCAAAAATTCATATTCTTCTGTTCATCAATGAATTAATAACTGGGTTTTATTCGACGGATAAATAAAATTAAGCCATTCTGCATTAAAATTTATTTGAACTTGTGATAATGGAATAAATTAAAATGAAATTTTTGACTTAAGTATATTCTCAGTTTATGGCGCCGGACCCTGGGAATATTGTGGACGTTAATGCTCATCACATGTTGTATTTAGACGTAAACCTTCTGCACGTACATATTAATTTCTATTTTTACTGTGTTTTCTTTGTCGATAAATCTATCATAGCAAACAATTTCATTGCTCTCTAAATATGAAAAGTGCATTTTTAGTGGACCAGACAATATTACCTAAAAAACGTGTTCGAGATATATATAAGTTCTCAAATATTTTGTGGTGGCAGTTTTTAGTTCATAAATCATTGCTAATTCCTTTGCATCTCATTCTCTTTCCGGAATCAAACATATGCAAAATTTGATTTCATTTTTTAACTCTTCTAAATTTTCATGTAAGCTAACATATGTCATTAGGACAGTCTTTGCACTTTTGTATTAAGATCAGCAAAGGAAAAAGGTGAAGTTGTAAGGCGATAACAGATAGACTATTGCAAACGGTCGAGACAGTCCTTTAAACGCCATTCCGCCTCGGACATTCCTGATGTATCTATTTCATATTATGGGAAATCCTGCGAACGACTGCATTACGCTGACCACACCGGTCTGAGAACTCTTTCTGTCTAAAATCAAATTGAAGCTCAGTTTAATCACGCGAGAAACCCGCGCCAGGATTAGGAGCACCGGACAATGCAGTGTTGTAACAGGCAAGGCCGGAATCCTCTTACTGTAAGGGTCACGGTTAGGACAAGATTTAAGAGTCAAAAAGAAAGAATCTTGTGTATACTTTGTTTATATTAAATACTATTATGTTGTATTTACAAGGGGTACACTAATAATTAATCCGAATTATATGTTGATATTAATTTTTGTACGTGCATGCAGAGCCGTTTGTTGCTCCCAGCGCCCACTTTTGTACTTGATAGCCCTGAAAAAAACCCCTACGCATATATCAATACAAAATCCTATATTCACTTTGACGTGAGTTGCAAAATATTGTCGTCTAAAGAGTGCGTCAAATCGTAACTGGTAGTTGACATTAAGTTGGATTTTTACATTCATAGACAAAAACGGCATGTACGTATTACAGGTCAGTTTGTTTGATATATTTTTTTTTGTGCTGTTTTCTATCAGACTCCCGTGATGAATTTTGATAAATGATTTACCTTAGCTTTTAAGCAGTATATGGGATGACTCAAATTTTGATGAATTGTTTTCTATTAGGAAATCAGTTACTCATTAATTTTACACATATTTGTGTAAACCACTAACGGATGGGATACGAGATCCGGGTCAGTATTTGATAGTCATATAGAAATGGTGTTTAATATCAAAGTGTTGGGAGAAGGTTCCTTTCATTTAATCAGAGACATATATACTTATTTACTACTGTGTATATATGTCTCTGATTTAATATACTGTCAGTAAACTATTCCCTTTACTTTCTATAGATAGGGGTCTCTAGATTCTGATAAATACATTTCTGTTGCAAATCTTCTTGTAGAGAGAAAGAAAGAAGCGAAGAAAGGACAGGACGCTCTTTTCAATAATTTAATCTCTACATCTACACATTCTTTTCTTTAAAAAAAATTACGCACATAATTATAAATATTATTAGTAGGATGAAACACTCTATGTCCACATATGTTCGGCCACTTAGACACTTGGACGGAGGATTTCTTTTCATTTCTTTGAAAATGCGTGTAATTATAGAATCACAACTTCGTAAGCTTGTTTAGTATACCGTTTCCGAAAAAAAGATTATTCTCATATTTTCTCCTTGAATACCTTACGAAATTGTTTACATAAAGGCATGTGTTTACACGTCTATACACGACTCGGTAGCCATACAATCATTACCATGAACGATAATAAATATTGCGTTTCTCTTGATGAGCCGCAAAAATCATTTCCTTGTGGGACAACGTGCATAAAATTCTCGTAAACCCATCATCGCACATGGCCTTCCTGCATGTGAACGTGGACGAAGATTGCATATGCAGAATGACCACCTTTCCATCACAGTGGTATTTAATTGTCATACACTTACATACACATCAGCATTTGATAGTAGTATGGTATTAATAGACATGAACTCTATAATTATCTCATGTTGACAATATTTTACCTCTCCAAAAACGATGGGCCATTTTTTCGTTAATATTTATTCTAAGATTTCAACTTCATACCGTGATGGTTTCTTTAATTTGATGACCAGTATTTGGCAGTAGAGAGAAACCAGATATACTCGATAAAACCCAACAACCAGTTGGCAAACTATCGAACCTCATTTTGCTCAGAACAGGATTCTAACCCAGATTTGAATTTTGATTTAGGCGATAGTTCACCACGATGTTTCAGCCCAGCGATTAAGCCATCTTTGACACCAATGTCTCAAAGTCGAACGTAGTAGTAATTCTGAAATGGTGAGGTCGTGCATGGAAGAAGACAGAAAACCATGTACATAACAATACACACTGAATCTTGTATAGACATGCATGCTAACGTGAAAAGATTTGCAAATTGGCAATGTGCAGTTGGAATGATATACAAATATTTGAGACGCAAATATGTGTTAAAGCAAGTTGGAGCTTTATATTATATAGACATTGTTTATTTTCCTGCGCATTTGTTTAGTTTTACTGATTTAATCGATTGGATATCTATAATTAAATTTAAATATGAATTCCTTTCTTTGCTTCGCATTTTATGCACGCTCATCTTGGTCGAAAAACGAGGCAGTGGTTAAATTAGTGGTGTGAATGAAGTGAGGTAGTCATAGATTCAAATCTTATTAATGCATAAGTGTTCATCACACATTTTGTTTTCGTTAGACTTGGCTTAAGATATACCATGTTTCGAGTAAGTTATCTGCCATCTATAGGCTATATGGAAATGCCACAGCCATAGTTTGCAACTTTGTATCCTCTCTACATGGATAAAAAATCGGCACACGAAAAGAAAAAAGAAATAACATATATCTATATGTTATTACTAAATAGTTCATGTTTGAAATTTTATCCAGGTCAACTTGATTAATAAATTCCAGCCATTGTCATGGTAATTCATGTTTCAATTGATCATTCTCTCATGAATTTAAGTTAAAAAATATTCATATTAATTCGATATGTATAGAAGATTTGTGTTATTGGTTTAAGAATTCCAATATACGGAAATACGATACAGTTCATGCGTTAGCTACATTCAGAAATCTTTGAAAGTATTGAATATCAGAATGAACTAACTGCACATTACCTTATTTGGAAATTTGAGTGCAAACAGTTTTGCAATTAAATTGATAGGGTTAATAATTTAAAATGAATTAGGTTTTGAAATTAAAAGAAGATCCGTGTTCCTTTAATAAATGATATACACGTAGATAAAAAGATTATTTGCACTTTAATAAAAGATCTTGTTACAAATTAGTGTTGCACAATCAAAATACTTGCCCCTAGTTTAATATGTTTTTCTGGAAAAAAATATCTAATTTTAAAAGCACACCGGACGAATTTCAATTTCAGTTTATATGTTTACATTGTTGTTTCTATACTGGATTGACGTAAGTGATTCGATGTGAAGAATGCACCTTGGGTGACTAGAGATAATGCGATTGTCTTTATCTAGCGTATACAAGTAAGGGGACGAAATGGAACCCTGGCGAATCCCTTTGTCAGCGGTAGATAATGATGTTGTAGGTGACAATGACCTCTAGGGAATAATACTGATACACGTGATAGCCTCCCGATGATCTCCTTAAATCCTGTATTACATAACAGAGTATACCTGCGGCTGTCCATGTAGTGGACTTTCACATGCTGTACAGTCATAACCGGGTGATTTTCTTGATATTACGGTCTTTTATTTGCGGGTATTGTTCGCACTACTAGCTGTGAAACATTTATTATACATGGAGTTTTAGCGACGCATAGCGTTTCTTGTGGTAACGTGTCTTGATCGTTGACAGAAAATATCATTAGAATAAAGTTATGAGGACTTATAGCGGTGGATATTTTTATTGTGGAAGTTTAGAACTATTTAATGGTAAGATCAAAATTTACTTTTGTAACAATCAGAAAAAAGAGATCACCATTGAGCTATCCGGGCGGATACCCGTCCGTCACACTTTGAAAGGAGTCCAGAATAAAATAGTCGTATGTGGATTCCATTTATAATTATACATTTTACTCTAGTGCATTTGATACAACACAATAAGGCTTGAGAGGCTAGATTTGATTTTAAAAGGAAAGTGAAAAAGGGGGATTTAAGTGGACGATATTCTGTGACAACACTCATGTATCAAACATTTTCAGTACTTTTCATTTCCTTTCATATACAGACTTGAAACTACCCTGACCTTGGACACATTTTCCTATGTAGACTTCTAGATCCACCCCTGGGATGATTTGAGTCAGTATGTGATTCGTCTGTTTAGATTAAGATAATAACATTGATGTTGGTTTATCGCTTGTTTACAGTATGTGTGTAGCAACCTCGCCTCTGTTACATCACAGACACTTCTGCAGATATCGAAAACTTAATGCATGAACATGGATACATACTTATAGTACATTGAGGCTTATATGCGGGTATGTGACGTGTGCATATATAGATGGTTTTTTCGGATTATGTACAACTACAGGCGATTATAATAAAATCATGCTTGACTTGAGACTTTTATTATATATGCTACGGCGATGATCAAGTAAGATGTGATAGAAATATTTGAATGAATAGATACATAATTAATCTTTGCTATGAATGCATGTATTTGTTAGGATTGAATTCTTTATTTTTTATCTCTTGCCTAATGAGCAGTGGGGCTTTTCAGGGCCTCTTATCGTCCTGCCAGATATCGGTCTTATGCTCTGACCAGTAAGAAATCATACGTAGCGATACGAACAGGATACCTATAGAAGGTCTGAGAGGTGTTGAGGGTTTTGTGCTTTCCTCCACCAGAACGCTGCATGATCATGACTACCATTATCATGTAAATAACTCACGAATTAACTCACCCACCCCACCTAAAACAAAGAAGAAAAACATAACCAAGAATCGAAAGGTATTGATTAAAAAATTCTGGATTAGAAACGGTGTCGAATTTTAGTCGCCCAAATCTTCCCTTTTTTCCAAGTGGATTTACGTAAGAACATTCTGTTATTTTTCCCTTTGGGCTACATTTATGTATTTGTACCTTTGGTCCCATTTGTGCTCATGTTCTGAAATTCGATTTTGTCCTATTTGTGTATTGACATGCCAATCTGAAGTATATTTTATCCACTCTTGAGTTAAGGCTTTTTGACAAATGGTGACTTGGGCTATTCTTACCCACGTCTATGTTTAATAAACGTGTTCTGACACCCCGGTTATTGATATAATACTTAAGATCTCGTTCACCAGATTACAATAGGGATCCTTTTCAAAACTTCTGGATTATCAATATTTACATACTTGCGATTTCTAATTTGAAATTAATTTGAAAGGAAAACGATATGTACGTACTAGGGATGAAAGATCTTAGTAAGTAAAAGGGTTTTCAAATCTGTAATTACACGTGTATAGTTTTGAAATTTGAATTAAGAATACCAAGTATGCAAATTTTAAGATTTGTTAGATGCGCTATAGTTTTCGATCAGTGCATAGAGCCACTGCGGTTGGGGGCCGTTGTGTTTTAGTTTTTAGACATCGACAAAGCGTGGGTTCGATCCCATATCCACTTTATAAAGTGGTCCTCTTATTATTTTGAAGAAGATGGGTAACCAGTCTTGTTTGTTTTTCGATACTATATTTAACACACAGGCCTTGCAGTCACCAGGATATGACTTCTCTACATGTATGTTCACATAGATAAGAAACGTATGGGAATTCCTGTGATTTGCCTCTCTGTGTCTTATGTCTATGTCTCTATGTTCTTTGTACTACAATCTTCGCTTGTGAAATGCATGTTCCGAGTGGAGATGGAATCGGAACGTACATGTATACTTGGCCAGTGAAAGCGGGTACCACATTTCACTTTAGATCGTCAAAAAGAGTGACGTCAGTTCAAACTCTAACTGATATAACTGGTTCGGGAAGCTGAAAATTGATTTGCAAATTGTCTATGCATTGTGTGTTTATCGTCCTGCTATTCATTATATTATGGGATTGTAACTGCCATTGGTTATTGCATATACCCGAAACAAAAGCAAGAGGAGACAGGTGTGTAAATTATATTGCTTTGCGATCGCACGTATAGTTACCAACATTTAGTAGGTAAAAGACGGGCGATTACACTGTCGTCTGCGTCGGCATATACTTACCTATTATATCAATATTCGATTGAAAGAAGCCTTTGTGGAGATTTTGGTTGATGTATTATTTAAATTTGAGGGCATGATGTATGTTTGTTCGTTACGTAATTTTTACGAAATCTTCCCAAGATTTTGACGATAGGTCGGTATGAATGGGGAGTTAAAAGAATGCGAATTGTGCACTGAACGGCAGCTCTCCAATTGTCGTCTGCTAACCCTGGCTGACTTGTCTTGATGAGAAATGTTCTGTTTTGAAAAGAGATTGAATTAAGTTTTGAAACTGGATATTATAAGATTTTGTCGTTTTGTACTTTTGAATTTATGGTCTTGTATATGAATAGGATTGTATGCAATAAAAGCACATATTGGAAGTTCTTATCAATGGAACATGTACATTGCATTGAGAAGTGGGACGTTTGAGAAGGGTCACTTCTGTTGTGAATAGGGGCATGGATATTTGAAGCATCGAACAAACTGTTAAGTTTTAACATGGTCAGTGTATGTTATAACTAGTCCTTTGAATGTATACTTTTTATCTCTGTTTTTCTGAAATTGTATTAAATTATTTGAACATAATACATGTTGAATTGTACATGTAAAGTATATGATTATATATATGTATATGCACAATGTAAATGTTTCATGTACGTGTCGGTGTCTTTATTTCATCATAAAACCAAATTGACAAAAACAAGTACATGTATTCAAGAAGTTTTATCAATGAAATTGCATGCAATTTAGAATATTGACTGCAAGGACATACTTTGTTTCCTAATTGATGTTTTCTACATGTTTGTTTTTCCATTTTTAGTGGAAGGTCCAATAGATTAAGGCATTCCTCCAGTAGTACGTCTACGTCTTCACAACAAGAACAACCGTCTCCAAGGACACCACTGTCACCACGGACACCAGATTTGTCATATCACCATGACGACCAAGGACATAACAAGGTCAAACTCATGGAAAATGTCGGCAAAGAGAAGTTGAAAGGATGGGGTACTTTTCAGGTATGTATATTTACATATTAACAACCATGTGTATAATTTGAAGATTAGTTATCTTTTTTTTTTGGTACCATATATAGCACCATCGACATTACCACGGACTGCCCATGGTCCCCTTCCTTTTTATATTAATGAACATTATAATATTGGTATAGTTAATTTGTCTCTAATAAACAGTAAAATTATCATTAGTCACTTTATTTTTGACACTGTTCAGTATATAATCTGTACCTTTTATTCATAGGATTTGTCTCAAAAACAGAAGAACTTGTCCAACAGTAGCCATGACAGTAGTTCAACCAATCAGAATGCAGCTTATAAATCTTCAGGATTTCCGTCTCCTGCAATGTCTTCCTCAATGCTCAATATGACAGATCAGTTATATAGTAACCAAGGCAACAGACAACCGCCATCGCCTAGGTTACATATGAAGGCGGGTCCTGATGATACAGACAATTTCAAACAAACGGGAAGTACATCTGGAATGATTGATCCCCGAACTGGATTATCGTATCCAGCTGGGTATCATCGAATTGGCTGGTCAAGCCAAATGGGCAATAAAGAGAATTTAGTGCAAACAGGGTACAATGCTTTTAAAACTAGTGAAGAATTGAAAAATTCAAATTCGGATTTAAGAAGGTCTTTACCGACTCCACAGATGAAACCATATTTACATGATTATCAGAACATAGGTGATTTTAAATCTTCTCTGAGTGATGCAGATTATAAGGCAGACTTAGAACTGCAGAAAATTTCTTCAAGCGCGTCTACTCAGAATTATGACCCCCGCCCAATGTGCTCGCCTCCGGCACCACCTGTGCGAGATGTGTCGAGTATGAAAGCTGTTCACCTCCAGACTCACGAAAAATATCCATCGTGGCCAGTGACACAGCCGAGTTTAGAGTCTGAGGGTCCAGAGCCTATCTCGTCTCCGAAGTTTCATCCACAGTTGGGAACTGTTAAAGAAAGAAATAACAGTCCAAGTTCAGATAGGAAAGGGGACGATTATAAACGGAACGCTAGTGATCCTGGTTTTAAGAAAACTTATCCATTCAGAAGTTTTATTAAGCGTCCAAAACCCTCTGATGGAGAGACTAAAACTAGTAAAGATGTGCAGAAAGAAAACGAAGAGAAGATGGATAATTTCTTTAATTCCATGCCAGGTTATCCACAACCTCATATGGACCAGGATGGGCACCGGATTGGGGATGAGAAATATAGCGTTCCATCTCCACCGGAAAGGGAAGAGCAATCACCGGACACAAAAACATTATCCGAAAAAATTGCGTCTATTGTTCGACCGCATCACGATGTGGGATATTCAAGGGAGCAGGGGTACAATGTGGACCAAAGGAGGAGAAGCGATAGGAGAGTAAGTCCTCATCGACATCCTGTGGACAATAAAATGGGTGATGTGTACAGTCGCGGAGGTGCAAGTACGAACGATTCGTCACAACAAAAAGGACAAACGTTAGTTGATACAAGTACTAGTCCTTTACAAAGTCCGACAACCTCGAAATTTATGAGTCCGAATTCTGCCTCTCAACTGTTTAATATGCCGAAAGAAAAACTGAGTGAAAGTGTGACACATAATCGGTCTTATATTGTGAAACAAATGGTATGCTATAATACGGGAACGCAAACGGAAGCAGTGCAAGTTTCTCCAAATAAGGATAGCATTTACCCAGAGAATTCCATACAGGCGCGTACAAGCTCGGAGAGCGAAAAGGAACATGGATACAATGACCCAGCAAAGCGAAATGTTTCTAGAAACATTGATGTAAGACGGTCAAGCTCTAGGGCTGACCGTTATAACGGAAATGACCAAAGGTTGAAAGAAAATCGAAAAAATGTCGGAGATAACGAGGAATTGTCTCCGCAGTATAATGAATATCCAGCAAGTATGGCGCCAATGTTGAGGAAACTTACTCACGAGTATTACCGGGATAGGTTACACAAACCTTCCAGTGATAAACGTTTGTCATCATCGTCAAGTCAGGAGAGTAACTTACGGAGTCCAGGATCTGATTACCCATTACCCTTCAGCCAATATGGCGGTATGAGGGAGGCTGAGTCATACAATAGTGTAGTGATACATCCGGATGGGAATTCGTCTCCACTTGGGAGAGATTATCAGGAAATCAGGTCTAGTGTCATTGAGTCGCATCACGACTTTGGAACGGATGGGGATCGAAATTCAAACATGTCTACTGAACCGAAGTCCTCGTTCAAACCTGGCCGCCATAGTTTGGACCCTTCCATGATTTCACCAAAATATCCACTAATAACTACTGCAAGTAAGTCGTTACAAGATTCCAGATACAGTTCCGAAGCCAACCTGCAATCGCCAAGTCATAGTGGCTCACGTGATCATACTCGAAGTATGATGTCACTTTCGAGCAAACATTCCAAATCCAGCTCCGTGTCGGAGACCGTGATCTCTCGTGCGTCAAAACCTAGTTTTGAATCATCTCCTCCCTCTCATCCTCAGAGTTCATCTGATACAAGGTCATCGGCTAGTTCGCACTATAGTTCAGACAGTTCACCATATGTGGGTCAAGGTCAAGGTCAAGACCAGGTCAAAAGTCGTAGGGAATCCACAGATTCCGTGTTTGTTGATTCGCCATCATACCGAGGTCCCTTGACACCTGAAGCGTCTCCAGGACCAAAGCGTCCGAGTGATTTAAACGTACAGCCGCCTACAAGGGCTATGGGTAGGACAGCTTCTATGAAAAAGGCCTACGGCACTTACGATGATTTCGAAAGGTCAATGCCATCAGTCCACAGACGACAAGAAAGCGATCTGTCCTCAAATGCTTCCCAGCCTACTCCTACGAATGCGCCTCATGTGCGATCTCTGTCCCAATCAGACTATTTGCCAATGGACCAATACCGTAGAATGCAAATGGAGAATCCTAAGATGACGCTGATTAGGGAGGATTCATCAGAAATGAAGTGGGAGGAGGTAGTGCGGAAATCGCGAAACGGTCGAAATATTTCTACGTCTTCTTCCGAAAAAGAATCCAATTATGCTAATGTTGACATCCATAAACAAGGTGGTATTGATGGTGCGAAATTAGAAGGATATCAACACGTTGATAGTTACAATAGAGCACGAAATGAAGGTCGTTCTGGTGCAAATCTTAAACGAACAAATTCAGAACAGGTTCGACCCATGAAAGAAAGAAATTTGTCAGAGAGAAGTAGGGTGGAACATAATTTGAATAACAATAATTCAACAAATGCATTCAGTGATAAAAAGGATGCATATCCACCAAATAAAATGTCCAACGTTGACCAAGTGTCAAGTTCAAGGTCAGACCTGCGACCTGCTCCTCACCTTGAAATAGGTCAAAGGTTGAGTTCGGGTTCTGATAATAATTCCATCGTGTCTAGTGCTGCGTTATTAACTCAAAATGTGAATTCAACCTATGTGCAATCTCATCCACAGTCCCTTGGTGACCTTCAGCAGAGGTCAGATGGACTATCAAAGGAAACTGAGGGCAGAGGTGTGGACTCTCTGACTTCTCCCTTGTTTCCAACACGGCCAGGGTCCGACTCAAATCATTCCAATAGTCATTCGCCAAATTCTGATTCGAGTTTGAAAGCAGTACAACGAAATGCAGTACAAGACTATATAGAACGTGTCACAAAAAAGAAATTATCGGACAGTGGAGAGGAAGATCAAAGTGCTTCAAAAGATGCGCCGTTATTCAGTGATGTAGAAAAATCGTATGATGGCTCCAAACTCACCCCGACGGAGTCATTCCGACAGAAATATGGCCATCGCGCAGAACGTGCTGAAAGTTTACGAAGATCCCGATCCATTACATCTAAAGATTCGTCGGAGTATATGGAAATGAAGAAACCGGAGAAGCCGCATCCTCAAACCGAATGGAGCAGAATTAGATCTCAGACAGGTGGCAGTCG
This sequence comes from Pteria penguin, assembly GCA_035048485.1. Classification (NCBI taxonomy): domain Eukaryota; kingdom Metazoa; phylum Mollusca; class Bivalvia; order Pterioida; family Pteriidae; genus Pteria; species Pteria penguin. The sequence goes on along the minus strand of CM068585.1, from coordinate 35,438,396 downwards.
CCCGCATTCTATTGGTTCGGATTCGAGCTTAGTAGATCCATATGCGGTTACTCTTCTGTCTCCATTGAAAGATTTCCCGTCTGATAAACATCAAAGGAGTCAGAGTGATTCTATCTCTGGTTCACAGGTAAGCTATATTTACTGACATTGTTGGTTCTAGATATCTAGCGAAAAACCACTGATTTATATTTAGATATATAAGTCCTTGGAAAAACTAAGATTAAAAGGGTTAATTTACTTAATCAAAAGTTTAACGATATTATCTTAAATGGTCCAGGAATATATCTCTGATCACTGGTCAAAATCTACTTGAGCATATATATGCATATACATTAAATATACACGGATGCACGGTTTTGTTATGAAAGAAAGATAACTCTCATATTCTTGTCATGAAAATGTTACGGGAGCTAACTCTAATCTCTTTGTAGTTACTAAATGGGAGACTGCCTTCTTCACACGATCAGTCTGCAACGGAGGAAGAAGATTGGTGAGTTTTTGTTTTTGTTTGTTTTACAAACCATTAGATCAGAATCATGGTATGATAATACTTTACAATAATTACAAGACCCCCTTTTTATACAAAAAAAAAAAAGAACGAGAAAAGAGATCGGGCTCGGCTGCGCTGAGAAAACCCCTTCTGGTATTTTTTAATTTTTTTTTATTATTTATTTATTTTTTTGCTTAAAAGTATAGTTTTATACGCCCGTATTAAAATGTGAGCGTATTGTGCTAAACCGATGCGGTCCGTCTATTTGTCAATTTGTCCTTCCATCCCCACAATTTTGACCGCGCTTCTCCTTAACCATGATAGGTATAAATCTTTTGTGATGATGTATGAAAGGGTCTGACTATGAAGATGGGTTTTAAACTGGGGTCTGCTCCCCCCTGGTCAGGAATCATTTCAAATACCGGGATGTATCATACACCCGTTAACTGAAACCTATTTTTCCTGAGATTTCGTTTTTAGATTTAGGAGCCTAACAATTCTACATCTCTCTTCGATCTTAAGGATTATTTTAAATAAAGTTATTTTTTTCTTCTCTCCATTTTATCTTGAATAGAAAATGCATTTTTTGCATGATAGTAGATTTGAGGAAATCTTTTTCATATCAAAATTTTCTCTTCGGACTTTCATAGCTTACACAGTATCCAAAAATATTGTGTATGTAATTTAGGAAACAAATATTTGACGTATGCTGTACGAATACATTTATTGTCATGGTATAATTAATTGGATTTCATTAGTTTCTAAAAGAGGTGTATACTACGATGGGTGTTGATAAATGGGATGGTCAAGTCACGTGATAATACCTTGCCCACGTGAATCCAGTACATGGGGTCTTGTATCTCGCTTGCGACTCCAGTCGGAACACCATCGCCATTTTATACAAATCACTGGTTTGCGTGCGGAAATGGACGAGTTGTTACGATTGTTGCGACTCATATGGACACTTTCTTATCATTAGGTCTATAGGTCTGTTTATGTCTGTCAGTCTGTCTCTCCGTCCGTCTGTCCGTCTGTCTCTACGTCTATCTGTAACATATTTTTAATTACCTTCGCTGGCGACACATTATATACTCAGAACAGCACGTCCTAGTTTTCAACGACCCCATTGTATATGTGTTACAGATTTGTGACACGGTATAATTGTTTAAAAGTATTTGTAAGTGTGAGAGAACGGAGAAATGCAAGATGTTTAAGTGTTTATCTCTTGTTCTTACAAGAAGTGCTCTTGACCAGGTCATCACGAAGTTTCTGTATATAATGATGTTAGGAAAGTCATAGAGGAGCGTCTGAATAACTGCATTTATGTTTGATCCAACAGACAGTCGTGGCATACTCTATGCACTTCACTTTTTAAGATACAAAAGGCTTTATCACCAGAAATAGAACGTGTAGATTGCGATAGGACCCTCAGCTTGCATATGCTCAGTTCGCTTCGTTTTTCTCATATACTTGTAATGGTACATATAAGTAATATAATTTATACGAGATGCAGAAATGAAGTATGAATTAAATGGCGAGGTTTGAAAACAAAGGCACATGAGTATTAGCTCGGTTTTGTCTGAAATTTATTATTTCACAGTTTTAATTTAAAGAGTAAGCTTAAGAATGGCATGATAAAACTAGTCTTTTTTGGCATGGTTGATGAAGAATTTGAATAAACTCATTGGATTCTGTTTCGCATTCTCTTTAGTTGTGTCTCGTGAACCAAACACCGTCTGTCTGGAAGCTAAGGCGACTCTGGTTTTCTCTTTAATTTTTCATAATGGATATCTAGTCTGCTCTTTGTAAGGATGTTCGGAAAAAAGGGGGTGGTGGATCTAAAAATAAAGATAGTGCTTAAAACGAAACCTACAGAGCATGTCAAATAAAACAAAAATTAGAGGGGAAAATCAAACTCATAAACCTAAAAACAAAACAAACGAATTCTTTTCAGTTCCGATCGAAAACTTAACAATTATAAAGAATTTACATGCATAATAGGCATTAGAATCAAGATATTATACGTTTGTTTATTAAACATTCACTTTATGGACACTTGACCTGGTCTTGATAACTTGTATTTAAACCAATCTACTCCTACATAGGGGGCTAGGTTAATATTGAATCACACTGCGTACCTTGCTAGTGTATAAAGGCATTTGTTTGCAAACATGAACATGTGAAATACACTAAATAATACCATTAAGGTTCTCCCTCTCTCTCTCTCTCGGTGACAGTGTATGCTATGGCGAGTTTTCCTTTCAACACTGATCGACCGTCATAGCTCATTGTGTAGCGTGCTATGTTGAAGACCAAGATTAAAGTCCCGTGTTCGAATCCAACTAGAATGTAGTTGTCGTCTTGTCTTTGTGATGAGACAGTATAAACTGAGGTTCAGTGTCTCGGTTAGTTTTCATGTAAAAGAATCCCTCGCTGTTTATGACAGGAACCGAGGAAGATATAGGTGTAGCAAGAGAACGTTGTCGCCATATACTTGAAGAGAGAGAGAAGTGGGGGGGGGGTGATCCTGATTCAGTTCCAGAGTCGTGCAACTATAGTTATGAATTTGATAATTTTCTGCTTAATTGTCTTTTTACCTAAATCACAGGCAATCAACCTACAAAAGCAAAGGACTATACAGACAGTATATATACATGTAAAATGGGTTCTAATGTTTTTATGGTTTTTTGGTCCATTATCTATGGTTATAAGGGAGATATATAAAATTTGACATACGCACTATGCACGCGGGCACACAGTGACAAGATAATAGCTAATGATGTGTATGTTGCACTCGTAGAAGGGCGCAGTGTACCTGGGGGAAGTACACGTAGGTACTGTATGTGGTCATCAGCTCGCGTTTGATGTGCGACAGGTGCAGTATATGTTTATGGTATTCTTAAAGGGTCAACAGGTCCGGCATGAACATGTTTACGTCATGCCTTGTTTACGTTGGTCAGTGTTGTTGTGTGGAAGTGCAAATGCGAAAGGGAGTGAGGGTGCATTCTATTACTCTTTTTCGTTATTTACTAAGCCCTGTACATCATAATGACAAAATCTTATTTTGAAGCTTATATTTACTGCGATAAACATGTATTTTAGTTAATACAGTTCATTGCGGATCGGTGGAGGGAAAAAGGGGGTTGTTAGTGTATGTATCCGTACTACATCCTCCACTTTGTATACACTACCCTCCATAAGTAAGTACCCACCTCAGGAATTTTCTATAAAGACAACAAATAAGAGATAACAATAAGTCAATATTTTAGGTTGTTAGATTTTAACTGATAGAATGTTGGGAGATGCAGAACACTTGTCTAACACATGCCTAAACATATTCAAGCTGTGATAAGGGCAAGAGGAGGGGTACACAAAATAATAGACTGAAATGTGCATTATAGATTAGTATTGCATTTGTACATGATTTTTAAAAAATTAAAAAATGTTCTGTTAAACTTCACTTTTTCATTATAAAACATGTTCTTGCATTGATTATAAAAAGCAAAATACCTGAATTATTTCTAATTCTTTCATTTTTGTCAAATTAATTCCAAAAATATGAAAAATATAAGATTGTGTACTTATTTATGGAAGGTAGTGTACATCACATAGACGGGAGAAGTCGATATCGATTATGTATTAATATATAATTCAGTGACATCGTGTTTAATTATTCATTATAGTAAACAGGAAGACGGAAGTAATCAAAATAAATATTGGTCACAGAACCTTGTATGAGTCAGGAGATGGATATAAGATGACCAGCACCCTCTATCGTTTGATTGATCTCTGAGTGATTCACTCCCATTTTAATTTGGATCAATACAGAGTTTATTATTCCTTTAAATATGTATTAATGGGTCGAGCTAGATATTAAAATGAGCAAATCTGTCACTTACAGTCTGACATAATTGACTGGTTTAGCATATTGAGGTCTTAATTAAGACGCTTGCGACTACCTTTCAGTGAGACTGTGTTGTAGAAAGAATTTTACACTTTCTTATAATGACATAGTGGTACATTCCGGTGATCGAACTCAAAACCGTTCATCCATAAACCAGCCTTGCCGCAAACCGATTTTATAGTATTGTTTTCTTCCGCTTAGAATTCATAAACAGTACGTTTGTGAAAAAAAGGAAATAGAAATTAAATGTATCTTAAATGATTTCGAAAGTAAAATGAAATGTATCGTTGAATTCCTGAGAAATGTACATTGCTATCTTTTCAAATACACCCCTATGCTTTTTTTTTTTTTTTTTTTTGGGGGGGGGGGGGTTATTTTATTCTCGATACAGGAAATTTAAGGGTCTGAATCCCGCCGGTAGCGACTTTGAAGCATATGATATTTTCCTCCTTTTTGGTTTATATCAGAATGTTTGGCAATCGTGGAAAAATTATCACAGACATCAAACCACATGCGGTTATATGTCTCTGAAATTATTAACTTGATCATTACAAAATCGTTTGATGAACAGTGTACAAACGAGTTCCATTAGACTTTTGTGTGAAATTGTGCATGGCAACACCAATGAGGAATCCTTTATGAATGGAAGCACATTTACATTCATCATTAGAAAGGGTAACGTTTGATAGTTTTGGCAACTTCTTTGATTTCTCAATGAAACTAGATGCAGAAGTATGCTAACATAATGAATGTTTAAGACGTTTTGTAAAGTTTTTTGGTTGAAGGAATGTAATTAATTTTTTATTCGTCAGTAAAAATGTGGAAGGGAAGTTAATGAGAATGGTTGTAATAGTAGATCTAGGACTAGAAGTGTAGGTTTGTTTTGATTTAGGGGCAAGTCGGCGTCAATTTCGATCTTGTCGGTAGAAGTTGTGCCAATATGAAAGTTTCTCGCTATGTGCGTTTGAGACCTGCGACGCTTGATCCGAGGTCTGTTTGTCTGTCCGTATGTCACATCTTTGTCATAGCAAGTTCCTTGAAGCACTGTATTCTAGTGCTGTTACAACCTACCTGGATTAGCTATATACATGTATTTACAGTAGGTCAAGTAGATAATTGTATACTTTATTTAGGAACAATACTTAAAGATGTTATTGAAGGGGATGAAAAAACAGACGGATATGAATGGACAATATAGCCCGTTAAATTCAGGAAGGGTTGGCATACATCAACAGTGTAGTCCAATTTTTTTTTAAAAATGATAAAATTTAACAATACATGATACTAATGTTGTGACAAATTTTTGTATTTCTCACGAGTTTCTTGAGTCAATCGTCACAAAACTGGCTGAAATTGTGTCAAGCCATGTTTATTTTAAACCTTGTATTATCTATCGCAATGTTTACCCGCGTCATTGTCCTTTATATATACACCACTCAGTAATATCTGAGGAATGCATTGTGCGCTAATACAAGAATTGAATAACGAGCGTTTAAACGTCTTCGACTGGGGCCCGCATAGATGTAATCTGGCTTTTCTAACATAGTAATAGGCTCAGCTTTCAGTCCCGTGTGTTGAGTAGGTAAATGTAGGTATGTCATACCTGCCTCTCTAATGAGATGATGTTGAATGTCATACCTGTAAAGTCAGAAGGGGCGCCTCTGTGCAGGACTTAATTATAGCTAATGTCTCCTTATTCAAGCGGGGAGGTTTCGTGATGTCTGATCAGTTTAAGGACAGGCTCGGGCAATTTTACTTTAGAAGAAGCAGTAACGATCCGGATTGAAGTACTATGTCACAGTGTTTTATTTTTCTTTCTTTCTTTAATTCGTTTTGTCTCCTATAAAAATGTTAGTTGTTATAACTTTTCTTAAAATACATTAATTAATACCATTCTATATTCATTAAGGGACGACTGAGCAAACTGTGTTTATGTTTGAATACATCAGCTCTCTAATTTTTCAAGGGGGAAAACGTCAATTTTAGAGTTCTTTTAAGATAACTATTTCTTCATGGAATTAATAAAAAAAAAGTTCCAGTATAAGGATTTGTAATGTTGTCCAGTAATTTTGGAAAAAATACTATTTGATGACATATTAAATAAATAGGTTAAGAGATTCCCAGTTTTAAGGTAAATAAACATAGTAAATAGGTTAAGAGATTCCCAGTTTTAAGGTAAATAAACACTCATTCCACTAATTTTCGTATATGCATACCATATCACTTTAAACATTGATTCACTTTTAAAATAGGACAAAAAATTAAACGCAGTGGAAAAATCAAATCCCTTGGGGTCCCCCATTCTTATCTACAGTAGGTAACAGTTCATATTTCATGCTTGAGTGGTCATTTCCTTACACTAGGAACTTCTCGGCTGTGTACCTGACATAGAATAGATATGCACTACGAGGAGTCAAGATTTGACAGCTGTGATGTATAAAGTATGGGAAAAACAAATGGACTACATTGAATGTTATTGTCAGTGAGCATTTAGTCGGTCTCGGCGAACGATAGATAGTACCGTGGCAGTTTCATGATGTGAATTGGGGGATTCGTTTGAAAAACATTCACTCAACTGTTGCTGGTGCTCATAACAATTAGCATTATCGGTATAACTTGAATGGTCATTGGATTTCCTGACCCATTGGATATGTTTGTGTGGAAGGTGGGAAGTTAATGATTTCGGATATATATTTTGAATTATTCGTAAGTTATTGAATGGATTTCGATAGCAGTTGGTCGGAGTGTTTGTAGGATGTGTCATGGAGTATCCAGTGTATTTGGTGGACAGGGACCGACAGAGGACAGGTGACCCTCGGGACAATATGTCTCTACATACGGTCATCCCCCGTCAAAACCAATGGAGGTATTTATCATTGTCATACATAATGGACAACCCCTTATTATTCATATTTTAGTATTTCACTATGCAGTGTATAGAACAGCCAAACACCAGATTTTTAGCGCCAAACTCAAAGCAAGAAAGGGAGTATGCAGTCTGTGCATTATGTAGATTTAATTTAATTTTACTATTACACGTAAATTCGAGATAGGGAAGAAGGGGGAAACCTGTTAATTTCATACATCTATTAACATTTTTACGGGCGGTATTTGTAGTAGGTAACGTACGCATGCCTTTGCTATTTACATAAGACGACCCGACATCGACCTCTGGTCTAACTCGTCGTCTTACGACTTTATGAAAACAAGACATGACAACAGATGAGAGACGACTCCCTGACAACTGGCACACTTTTCATTTTTTCAGCAGACCGACTGTTCAAGAATTTATATAGTCTTCAGTGGGAAAAGAATTTTGGATATGGACCATGGTGTTATTTTTGACCTAAAATTATGTAGATATCTAGCATGGCATATTTGTTATTTACATGTAGTTCATAGTATTGAACAGTCTCATCTAATGGTCATCGAAACTAATCTACTTGTAACGGGGGAAAGGAACATTATTAAATCCTTCCATTTTAAAGAAGTGGCGGAGTTGGGGGGATAAAAGCCGTGGAAAAGTCACCAATGATCAAAGTTTTACCCAAATCTCAAAATTTCAGTAATAACTCCAAAGCGTGTCCTTCAATCCAAGAGGTGCCGAATTCTCCAAATGAATCGTCTCAAAACAATGCTATTGTTATGTTTCTTTCACTTTGATGCTCAGCGTGCACCTGTTTATTCGATATGAAATTCGATATAGTGCACATTTTGTCGAAATGTCGCGCGAAAGACATTAAAAGTCCTACTACTTGCACATGTGCATACATGTCAGAGCATCCATCAGTCTTTTGATATCTGTGAACCTCGTGTAATGAAATAGTGTTGAAAAGGAGGATTTTAAAATACCGCAAAATCAACAACTTTGCATGTTATTGGTCCATAAAGGCCATGATAAAACGGTCTCGAAACATCAAAAGACTTTAGAATTATCATTTATTTGATAAAAAGGTGTTATATGTATACAAATTTGCTATCTGTCCTTATAGGGCTGGGAAGTGTGGCACGTGCGTGTAGACCTGTAATCATTGATAATTTTGCAGGGCCGATTATGTCATTCACACACATGGTATATATATATTAGTTATTGGCCAATTATATCATTGATAGACATAAATAGTTATGTAAGTCCTTAAAAAATGTTGTATAGCATATATGTTTTATCGTCTAATTCTGGAAATTGTCGTGGCCTTTGCAGAATGTATGGTGTACTATTGAAGTGTCAAAGTGTGTAAAATACAGTTTTCATAACTTCTGACGCAATAATTTGTTTCGAAAAAGAGAGAGAATATATAACGATGTTCGTACATTGAACTTCGTTTTCTGACTAAAAATGCATGAATTACAGCACATAAATAGTTGTATATCCTACCCTATTTGATATTTTCACAATAAACAAAATAAATTATTTTCTTTAATAGATATTTTATTCCTGAAGATGTGAACGATTTTATCTTTCACGAAGAGAGACGTATGGTATTAAGCATTGAGAGAGAGAGAGAGAGAGAGGTGTAGATGTTGGTTTCACTAGCTACTCGTTTCTTAATTACCTTAATTAACACACTCGTATATACTTAACATTAATTACACACTCATCTAGAAATCTTAATATGTTGCACTGAATACATCTCCACTCTGACTTCCAGTTAGATCCCTTCCAATTTTATCTGACACTTGATCCTCAAGTACGCATTCTTGTGAATCCGTTATCTACAAATTATCCCAATAAGGTGCTTTGAATTCAAAATTTGAATTCACCACGCGAAAGTGTCGTTTGACATTTCTATGTTTGTAGATGTATTTCTTATTCAGAGTAACATTTTCTCATTTGTTACTTTGACAGATAATGTCTACGATGTTTGGGTACAATATGCTTAGAGTAGATTCCGATATTAGATAATATACGAACCGAAACCGGACAATTTTCCCTCTTACATAGGAAACAAGTGCCACTGACTTTATATATCTTTAGATTTCTCAAAATGTTACTATAATAGGTAATGCACTCATTCATTAGGGTCATTGAAATGAAACAATGGGAAACGGGTGGAAGCATTCCGAATGGCAGTTTTGATATATAATTACATTATACGCACACATATATACACACATGTACACACACACCTACACACACACACACAAAGAGAGATTAAATAGTTCATATTATACGATAAATTGTAAAATTCAGCACTATATCCATAAGTACAAACATGACTCATTACAGTATGTTTTAATTCAATAGCCATGATCTCATAAATACACGACTTCTGCTTCGGTTCGAGATTGGTGGACAGTATTATGCAGTAAATATTGATTCCCTATCCTCGTTAACGGGAGGTAACTACCGTCAAACGGGCAGGTGCGACTTCTCAATGTTCGCTCAACTGCAGAAAGGTGACAGTTAAGGTGAAGTTTCGACAGTTTTCTTCTCAACTTATGACCCCATAATCTGTCGGAATTTCTGCCCTTGGGCTTCATATAACAATAAGCAGTCCGAAATACGATAATGGTGTAACTAACAATTTATGAAATGCAAGGGTGTGCAGTGTGTTGTAGTTTGGCTTTTTTCTTTCCTATTTTTTATTTTATGGAGTATAATTTTAGGTATTTTGTAATGACTGCATAAATATGAGAAATTTCATTTTCCAAAGTACGCATGTATGGAATATATCGTAGTGAATGGACTCTTTACATGTAAAAGTCAAAATTTAATCTTAGTATCTTGTGTTTAACGTTGTTTCTGTATGAGTAGTTCTCAATTTGAACTGACGACCTTGCACACTTAAGTTGAGCACGTCATCTCTGAGAAAAGTTGATTGGTTGGTTGGCTGATTGGTGTTTTACGTCGCTTTCAACAGTTTTTCAGTTACATCGCGACATGGAAGCAGGAGGTAACCAACCTCTTAAAACATAGCGGCGAAATCCGGGAATCGAACCTGGATCGTCGGCGCCGTAAGCCAAGCGCTTAACCACTACACCAAGCCTACCCTCACTGAGAAAAGCAAAATCGAACTATAACAAAACAGTGTCCTTTGGACAAAAAGATTCACCGTTGTCTTTTTTCCTTCTTTTAAATCAATGTCACATATTTTATAGGACTTTAACAGAGGTTTTGTCTTTCATGATATGTATATAACTGAAGTATGGGACATAGTATAAAAAAATTCAAGCTTTTTCATAAATGACTAATATTGTATTGCCATTTCCGTATCTTTTGTTATTGTCTCCAAAAATAGAATGACTTTCTATGTCAACAAACAGTGAAATGCTTTTTAAAATATTTCTGATATTATGCATCGCTTGTCAATCTCGAAAAAAAGGACTAACATATAATCTTTAAAGTAAATTAGTACCGGTAATTCATCAAAGAAGTCGATTCATTCCTAGCGTAAATTGTTTTCCAAGTCTTTTGTTGTGAATGTAAAGATTAGAAAGTCATGTATTTCTTAAGGGGGAGTTGGTTTTCACACATCACATGTACTACGTCGTCTCGCGTGGAATACTATGACCAAAGACGGAAATGAAAATTTGTAAATCGCCTGGATTATACGGTACTCTGTGTAAATATTTCCTCAACGACATTAAAACTCCTGCTGTCCTCTGTAATCAGTTCTTTTAGCATTAGAGCGAGAATTTGTCGATATTCAAATACTTCAAGTCATAATGAAGTCCTTGATTATAAGGAATTTACAATTTTGATTTAAGTTAATCCATGAAAATCTGCAGAAATGCCGTTAGGATTTTACATTGCGGAGTATTAACAACAGAATTTGATCGTCTTTAAAATGCAAAGGGAAATTGTAGAGAAAATGACAGTGCAGTTTTGAAAATATTTTGATATATTTTTCGGTTTAAGTAAGTTCATGTTTATGCAGTGAACTTGAATACATAACAGACACGCCCTAATTTTATGCGGGGTGGGGGTTAAGTAATTACATGTTTATAGATTGATCTGTAATATATTAGAGGCATCCCCGAGGGTCCGAGATCAGAATCGAGATTGACAAAGTATCTCTCATTGCAATAGTCTAGTAGTAATGTCTGTATTCTTTTTTTATATACCTTTAGGTATAAAGTTATGTACCGTGCACAGTAGTATCATCCATTTATAATCAATTATTCAAAGAAGTTTATATGATTTTTACATTGAACAAACAAACGTAAACTTGGTATTTTGTTAGCTTTGTTAGAATTATTATTGTATAATAAATACATGTATGTCAATTACTGATTATTATTGCATGGGCACAATTTACACTCCATCATGAAAATAAAGGGGAGACGATCAGCGAGAGCTTTGCTATGTTCATTCATAACACGCCTGATTACCATTCTACACATGATCGTTTTCTAGTCTATTTCTAAAGCAAAACATAATGCATCATTGGATATCAGCTGTCGCGGCAGGAGATCATCAGAAGATTCATGTAGGTATTAGAGGCAGATGCAGGGTTGTTGGGTATTGTTTTGAAACGTGCACACGTGAAAAGGAAATATTAGAATAGTATATATATGGTTTTGTTTTATTAATATCGAATTTGTGTAAGCAGGGGTAGGGAACACCCAGTTTTAAAAGTTTTGTTGAAAGTACCGTTTGATGTATTTTTTCTTTGTATAAATGTAGTGCTCAGTAATTTTTAACTCAAACCGACATTTTTCAATAGGTGAAGTGTTTGTTTGTGGCCGAGAGGTCCCGAATTCAAGTCCTATCGGAGTCCCTTTTTCCGAGTGAAACAGTATAAACCGAGATTTGTCTTCACGGGAAACGTCACGAAAAAATACCCCTCACTTTCTGATTGATCCGTTGTACAAGTCTAAATTTCCAAGTTGGCGCCATCAGTATGTTCATATAAGTGAAATGATATTGGTGTGTTGTAAAACAAGAACTGAAAAACTCCCTTAGTTTTATTTCGTACCTACTGCTATGATATTCCTCACTTCACGACAGCTTCACATTTTTTTAAATCATAAAATTTGTCTAATGACTTACGTTTTCTGCAAAGAACTAAACTTGGGTAGACATTTTAAGCATATAATTTCTTTGATCAATCGCATTCGAACACTCTCAATTGATACGGGTTTCGCGCTTGGAACGCACATGTTCCTGAGTACAAAGGGCGTAAGTTTCTTTCCCCGAATCTATAATCAAACTGACAAACGATGTTTTCTTGGAGTGCATGCCAATTTACAAGTGTCAATAAACTCTACAGATGTGAAGAGAGCTATTTATACTTTTTGTAAACTTCCTGGCTCTCCTTTAAATGTTTCTAGTACTTGTTTCGTGATTTATGTATCATCACATGTGCACAAAGTGTTCGAATTGCAAAAGGGGAGGTGGGCACAAAAAAGGAAAATGGTTTGTAGGTACATGAGTATTGTGCTTCTAAAGGATTCTTGAATTTATTATCACTAATCATTCCACCGATCTCAGTGTATGCGAATGTATATTTGATCTTTAACCCCGATTTTGAATTTCTCTCGTATAGGAGATATTCTTTCTGTCTAATAAAGCATTTAAATATAAAGTAATATTTGAATTCTATTTGGTACTAGAAAATAAACTGAATATGCTTATATCTGTATTGTGAAATTGCCAAATAGGTAGTGGATCTAAAGAAATAAGCCTGTGAATATTCCTTTCGAAAAACATTGAACCTTAAAGGACTTCAATAAAACTTGACGGTAACATTCTTAACATGCGTTTCAAAGCAAAAATCATTCAGATATCAATTGTATGTCAGGTGGCCAACAATATAGTGTCAATATTGAAATATCAAAAAAAGTGTTTTCAAGTCATTTGTGAATTAAGTCCTAGAGTAAACTCGAGCTATATTGTTATAATGACCGACAAACGGAGTTGGTCGTAAGCCTTGTATTTTACACATAATGGGATGAATATGTAAAGAATCCATTGTGCTGTGTTTCGTGTCAATAAACCTGAAGGTGTATTGCTCACTATGTCAACATTCGTCTAGTTTTCCCTTAGTAGACTCGAATAGGCTGACAACACTTTCCTGTATACACTGTACATCATTACATTTGATGAGCACTTAGATGATGAGAGAGTTTTAAAATTCGTGTTTTGATTTTTCGCAGTTTTGGTTGCGTCAGGAGTTACTCCCACTTCTGTTCTTAAAAAAAATCTGAAACACTCACGAAAATGGGTACATGTAAAAATGAAGTTGAAAAATCCTCAGCTTTTTTACTGTTTGAAAGCGCCTCTGGTATATGCCAATGTAAAAAGGGGATGATAGAGCAAAAAGTGGATTAGAAGAGGATATAATCTATTCTAAATTTATGACATACGAAAAGGAAAGGTCTTATTTCTGTCCATAAATATGTACAGTGCTGAATTATATTTGTTTCGTCTGTATTTAAGGGCATTCAAGGCGGTTGTGGCTAGCCAAACAGGAGACGCTCACTCCTTCCGGGAACCTGGTCTTACCTCTGAATTTTAGGGATCCGTAAATGTCTACTGTGGTGCATTGTTGTTAGTGCCATAGTCACGTGACACCAGTTACTTTCGTATTTTACAATAGGGTAATATTCAGCAAGACATTGACGTTTGACGTCAGGAAGGCCTTTATGCGTTTGACATTTGTAGTTAATCTATGTTTTGCATAATGATATACATACATAATTCTGCATTAAAAATGATTCGTGCTCAGCCATGTAGTGTTGAAATAGGCGTGGATTGGTGATAATGTGACTGAATTTCGACTCACAACAGGGTCACAATGTTCACAACGTTATTAGTGGCCTCCAGCTTCCTTGCTACAAGATTGACTAAAATAGAAAGCGACCTCAATTACCGGATCGCCGTATCACACCAAGCTCTACCCCACAGCGTGTATGTGTATCTATACTTATCAACATTCTCATCTATACCTCTATATCTATATATGAAAGACTCCGTCATCTTACGTCACATGGCCCCGTAATGCTAGATTTTACACATGATCACGTACGCTTTCGCGCTAACTGTATATCCACATGACCGTAGGCAAGAGAACGCTCTAAATAACATCTCGTAATCTTCATTACAGAGTGTTAGATTTTGCTTTGATATCGTGAATGGATACGATCAGGGGTGACACCAATATTGTAGCTAAGGTGGTCGACTACAGCAGTTCATAAAAATTTGAACGAGTAGAAACTAAGAGTGTGGAAGACCTGTATTGAGGCTTAAGAAAGGGAACGAGATTAATGGCCCCCCCCCCCCCAACTCCTGCCCCGCTGCCTACCGCCAATCAGACCTTTCCTACCGACACCCAACCGCCTTTCTCCTTCTCTACCCACCTCTTTTCACCAGAAACGTATATACACATGTCTCTGTTTCCACTAGACCCTTACCTCTCTTTTTTATCCTCACGAACTGGTAAAGGGTATATACGCATGTGTGAATTTGTCCCAGTGGTAGCTACGAGAAAGAATATATTATGAAATTCGTTATCTATAGATATACAGAAACAATTCTTTTTCTTTTGCTTACGTAATATTATTCAAATTAGGTGGGTTTAATTACTTTCTTTTTGTAAAAATAGGTTGAGCTGACTGTCATAACACAACAGCATTGTATTTACAGCAGTGCAATGAACTTTCCTTTTAAGTGTATATGCTATACATAGAAGCCTGGATGTACGTCTGTACATTGGTTTGTACTTTCGTTGATCGATGGACCATACAAACTTGTGATGTCCATCTTACCTGTCATACATACATGTACAGTTGACCACAACATGGCGGTCAAGCGCTTTGCAATTAACAATTGAGGGTTGACTTTTAAGACGCTTTTTCTGGTATTATTTTAAAGAATGAAAAAGGAATAAGAAGCTCGTTTTTAATATATATCGGATTATTGTGGTATGAATGCTTATTATTTTGGAAATAGCTGAGGGAATGGGACTGTTTTCTGATAAAAAGCGGTCGTATAGTTTTGTGGATAGGAAGAAGCGTTCGTTTTGCGTGGTGCCCCCATTTGTTGCGCTCTCCCGTTCTGCAAGGTAAATATAACACACATTTTCATTCAGAATAACTATGTATTTATTTGGCAGGATTTGATTTTATATGTTCGTTATTATGCTTGATTTACTGATCAAGTCATGCCGATGCTCATTAGTTGATCTTATGTCATATTTATTCAAAATTTGTATCATGCTTACTATAAATAAGAAAGGACTTGGTTCTTAACTTCAACTAGTGTAACCATAGAAGATAAAATGATTATATTCCGAAGGGATAAACCGAACAGCAAACATTTGCCCACACTTTCCCCGCGATAAATGTGCAAGTAATATGGGGGAGGGGAGTGATTGATCGTATGTAAATTGTACACTTAGTATTACTCATATATCGGGGTAGTGAACTTGGTCTTTGTTGAAATATATAACTGCTGTACTGCTGAACTAGCCCTATATTGACCAGGAAAACTGTATCGCCATATACGTAAGTGGTAAGATAATTGGCTCAGGTCCAGGTGCCATTATCTAATTGGCTTCAAGTACCACTGGTTCGTGTTCGATTCCCAATCCGTTAAATGTATTTGACAGGTGTTGTCTAATGATGTTTTTATGCCCACTCACTGTTAAATGGTCGGTGGAATACATACATGTTACAGAATGTGGAAGCCACGAGTAAAATGTCATTTTGATTTTACAATCTAGAATGACAGCCCATCAACATTTTAAACTTTTTATCAGAAGACAAAATCTTAATGTAATTCAAATACCACAATAAAGAGCAAACAAGAGGAGTTCTCATATAAGTTCAAGTTTTAAAAATAATGTTAATAATGGGTTCAAAAATATGTCATTCGGGCAACAGCAATTTTGTCTTATCTTTTGTCTTCATACAGATGGCAGTTGAAGCATGTACATGTATCAATGCTTTCACTTTATCTCAGTATGACCATCAATTTTGACTCTGTTTTTCGTTTTAAAGTTTGTCGAGAAGGAAAAGGGGAATCCACTATATGTTATTCCATATATTCCTCCAACATTTTGTGTTTTGATTTTCCATCTGTGCACGGGAAAAAAGATAATAATCCAGCATCGATTTCTACCTGTGTTCAGGTGAGATGCGGGAACTGAAACAGATGCGTGTCACGAAAAAATGCCTGGAATGTAGCAATCGATAATTTCATGTCGCCGAGGGCCGGCTGCGCGCGATCGTATAGTATTATCGGCTTTTAATGCAGTTGATCTGCCCTAAATTTGTATTTTGTGTATTGGGGACAGGTATGGTCCGATACGTTTTACCTGTTGTTTATTGTACGGAAGTTCAGAACTGTGATTTATTATGTTATATCGACAGGTGACCTCTGTAACGTAGTCATTGCGTGAAATTTATATTGCGATATTGTCTGAATCGATCTGTCATTCGATTTCCCTTCCAAAGTTATTTTTAGATCTTGATCTCATTGATATCTTTTAAAATATAAATAGCAGTGACAAGATCGTCTTTGATGAGCATGATTAGTGTATGATGTAATCAAATGTTTATTAAGTCCCTACAGGTGGTGTATTTCGTGTGTAGATGTACATAAACCATTGAAAGGAATTTACTGTTGTCTATATACCAAAAGGTGCGAATATACTTGTATTAAATAAATAGACAGGTGAAGTTGTGGTCACTTTGTCGGAAGTGCCTGTTGTAATAGTGGTCAGTATCTCATATGAACATTGACCGCAAGATGATATGACCAGTCCAAGTACAATATAAAGTGACCATTTGGAAGACTGAAGATCATTAGTAATAATAATACTGGGTAATGTAAGACTCCTGTTCAAACTGAAGCTGCTCAAGGAATATATATGTGGAGAGATGTGTTGATGAAACCTTTTCGCACCTGTCAGTACTTGATTTATGGATTAAGATATACAGACTGGCCTATTCACTCGAAAACAGGGGCTTTGGATGTATCGTCATTCCGCAGTTTGTGATTATACATACACAATAAATGTAAACAATTCACCTTTGAAATTAAAAATCGTAATTGTTTTTACCTGGACCTTGATTTAAATTTATGGTGTTATTGTATCGATTACAATGTGAATGGCTTATTTAAATATCAATACTTCAGACTGCCGTTTGGAATTACCAACGTTCTCTTGATATATTGACAATAACATTCTGAATCAGTTCTTCGTACTTTCCATTGACCTTTCGACGACTATCTATGACAGTAGTCAGTACATGAATGATATTCCAACTGTCATTTACAGTGAATGTCCCGCTGTTTTGCTTCATTGGCCTACTTTATAAAGCACGGATATTATCTGCTATAAACAGGCTCGTTTCGTACAGTGCGATGGTGTGCCGTTAGATTTATCGAAGAATTAGGCATGTTGATCTTTTGTTAAACTCCAATATTATTATTGGATTTTTATCCCAGGCCATTCGTTGTATAGTAACTCCTGAGTGTATTTATATTAGTGTGGATCTGTGACAACAAAAGTCACGAAGCAAAATTAACTGGGACATCGGTGTGGAAATTGATGACACCATATTTGTAAATCAACAAAACTAAATAGGAAACACTTTCTGGTTTTTCTGCTTTGTGATTTTCTGTTATGAATGTGTGAATGGACATTGTACATTCATTCTGGAATTATGACGAATAGTCGGAAGATACATTAAACGTGCAAGTATTTTTTTTCTAAAACGGAAGAATTTGGAAAAGCAGGAAAGAATATAAACAGTGTCCTTTGTTCCTGTATTTTTCTTTCGTTACACACTTCATATCGGGATGGTCTAAAAAGTGGAGCACATAAAGAAAACTACGTATAGTGTTATTTTGTCACGACTATTTTATGTAAGCATTTAGTCATAGAATGCACAATTGCTTGGTGTAACTAATTAGGAACATGCAGTGACGTACATTTGGGCCGCCGTGACACGCTACAGTGTTGTCGTCAGAAGGCTTACACGATTCTCGAGACAAGTTTTCCCCGAAAAAACATCCCGAGGCCAGAAATGCCGACCTCAGTGTGTACATACACGGATTCAGGAAGGTAAACCTCACTCGATTGTCATGTATGCACTTTTTACTGGTCAGTTGTTACATAAGTCTGTATTTTTATATGCGATTTAGATAAATGTATACTTTTTCAGATTTTTTTTTTCGATTCTATGTAAATGTTAAGTGCATCATTTTCTAAAAATGTTAAGTACTTAGTGTGGGGTTTAAGTTTTTGGCATAGAGTGCAGATGATCCGTGATCGAATCCCAGCTTGCGCCTCGATGTTTGAGAGTTCTGTGATATCCAATTTCTTGGATTGCTTCATTATGACCGAAGAAGAAAAAAATATAGTG
Source organism: Pteria penguin (assembly GCA_035048485.1). Lineage (NCBI taxonomy): Eukaryota > Metazoa > Mollusca > Bivalvia > Pterioida > Pteriidae > Pteria > Pteria penguin. The sequence goes on along the minus strand of CM068585.1, from coordinate 35,419,686 downwards.
ACGTAAACCCCTAAGAAACCAGACCAAACCGGTATATGAATAATACAAATACGTGCATTTGTGCAATATCCCACTTAACTTTTATGTATTTTAAATATTGGGCCATTGTGTTTCTATTTCCAAGGATATAATTTGCTGTAATATATATTTTTTATCTGTATTTGTTCCATGTTATATGACTCACGGGGCGATTTTCATATGTATGCAGCAATGGCAACAAAGAGATACACTCAAGGTTATTTGAAAGTTAAATATTTGAATATTTTATAAATGGATCATATTCCTTTGTTCCCAGTACCCTGTGGTAATCTTCGGGGATTTTTAAATATGGAGAGCAGGTACACGTCACCAGACTGAGATCTAGATTTTTGGTTTAAGGTCACCCATATAAAATTAGAGTCTTCGTGAGGGAGGGGAGTTAGATGTTGTTCTTATAGCCACTAATGATGTCAGTCATTTGACATAGTTTTGAATATCCAGTGACATGATTGTCAATTAAAAGCGGATCCAGTATGGGGATTCCGAAAATTGAACCCATGTTTCGGTTGAAATTTTACCCCGGAAGGTCATTTTGGCTACTTCTGAAGACAAACCTCCTGTCCTGGTCCAGTTTTACCATCAACGGGTAGAATACAGAATCTATCATCAGAGTGTGACAACCCCTTTTTGCATTTGTGCAAAAAAACAAAAAAAAGAACAAAAATGTGGTATACACATGGTTTTTCTCTTATCGTTCGTACCTCCTTCATAAAACAAGAGTCCTAAATCGAAATACTCGTAATCACCGTATCAGTCAGGATTTTGTTAAGTTTAACATTCACTCCTCATTTTTTTTTTTTTAAAAATTCACAATTTTATGATGATATATACTATGTACTTAAGTGGTAATGCTTTCCTTATCATCTTTATATCCAAATGGGAGGAAGAACTTTATCTTGATGAAATGCATTTTATTACCTAGATATTAAAGTCTCTTTGTTCGAAACGAAATAGGCAAAAAGTTAAATAGGTCAACAATGTTCATATGTTTATTCAAGATATTTCGTCTTCTTTCTTTCAAACAATGAAGTCGACCTATTATCATATGTAGGTAGATAATTCGTCTGTAGCTATGATGTTCATTGTACATAAAGCAGGCGACGTTAATGCCAGATGAAGATTTATTTGACAAAAAGATGGATGCTTTCTGTTTTAGAATGTCACCGTCCTAAATTATTACACATCTTTTACGGGTCATATAAGTAATGTGTGCATTATATGTACTAAGTAGTTCTATACATAGATTAATAGGAAACGAAATTTGTGGTGGATTCAAAGAGAGGGGGAGAGGGTGTGAAGGGGCGCCAACCCGATAGTAACTAGAAATATTTCCCACATTCTTGCATTGTTGGCAATGTTCGATCATATTCGACGAACTGTTCCCCTGGACTGCCAATAAAGGGACGCTGTATTTGCCAATGTCACTTTTTTGACAATATCTAATGAAAGATAGAACTACGAATTTTAAAAATGAAATTGATTTAGGAAGACTATGCTTGATATTAATATAAAATGTAATATCTTTCCACTGAGCAGCCCAGTTCTGGCATCTTTATTCCCCATTTTATTTAAAGTAATTCTATTACCATTCAACTGTCAGATTTATTACAAATGAGCAAAAAAAAAACGTGTCGCCCTTATGTTACTTCAGTAAATGTAATACACCGAGTATCAAAGAATAATTATGATATGAAGAGGCTCAGTTAATTGAACAATGAGCGAAAGGTGTCAAGTTCGAATTCCCATCATGACCATCTTTTGATACTTTGATTTTTACGTAATGTTTATAGGAACTTAAACTTGGTCAAATGTATCTCAAAATATTTGAATTTAAAAGTTCCCTGCTTGGTTCGTTTTGGCCGAAGAGGACTGCAATGATCTCGGTCACAGATTTACAGGTAGCTCGTATAGTAGAGCATTCGTACATTGAATGTGATATCCCCAGTTCATACCCGACTATCTGTAAAAATAAAGTATTCACACGATGTTGAATGAAACTACTTCGGTATGTGTCACATAAAGACTATTTTGCTGATGATTGATTAAAGGGGCGACAACCTCAATGGTATCATCGAAAAATCTTGATCCCATATTGTGGCACTGATATTAAACTATTAGACGTTTAATGTGTCGATTAAATCCAATTTTTGACAGGAAATATGCGATCGTTGATAAGCTGGAAAATAGAGATTATAAACGTCTAAACGATTAAAGATTTCAGGGGTTAATCGATGCTTTTTTCGTGTTACTGACTTTTTCATCTGATTGTGTTGTTGTTTGACTCTAATAATGTAAGTATGGATGAAGTCTGCATTAGTCAGGGCTGGCACAAACACAACAATGTGAAGAGTGCCGTATTAGGATTTTGTCTTTAAAGGAATCGCTATTGCTCATGCTTGAAAATATGTAATCGATTGGTCAATTATGTGATATCATAAGACCGTACTTCATTTTGTCGACAAAAATGTTTTTGATTCATTCAGACATGCTTATTGTTACTTATAGGTCTATTTACTTATTGAAAATTTCATTGGAATAATTTCAAAGGTGTGTGCATGTGGTTTTATCTTCCAATTCTTTCATTAGTGGTGAAACGGTTTTATTTATTATTTCAGATTATCAGATTGCTTTCAATTTAAGTAAAATTTAATGATTTTGTTTATGAGAACCCAGAACCCAGAAAAGTGTCAGTTCAAAATTATCGCCATATGCGAGTCACCGCAGTTGAAATCCGAAACTCTTTACACATCTACATCTGTCGGGCAAATTATTTTGTATCAAGGGAAGATAATTAGGGTTTTAAAGGGCAGATAATTGCATTATGTATCAAGAGCGATAATACTGCCACAACTATTACAACATTTTACGGAATTAATCCGTCATAAAAAACGGGGGTGTGACATTCCGCACACCACTGGATGACTTGCTTTGGCGCATTCTTCCGATTTGATCGGTAGATAACGAGATAAATCTATTGTAAAACGTGACCATTGGTGAATGACGGTGAATCATGTAATTTATGGCTTGTTGTTTAGGAAGAATATCAAACAGTCATGTGATTAGATTTGATGTCCTAATTCAAGTAGGTCTTCAACACGATTCGAAGTGTGCTCGTTTTGAGTAACAAGAGCTCTTGATCGCATGGAATTTACGTTTGAAGTGGTGTGTCAAGGACTGTTTGTGACCTGTAAATATGACCTTGGTATTGAGCACCATGTGAGTAACGATTGATGTTCTTGTTAAGAAATTTATCATTGTCAAACGCTTTATGTTCAATTTTTTGACTATGTGAGAGAAGTTTGAATATTGGACCGTGGCTGAGCCTTATGTTTGTGGTGTGAGCGCCTCATAGATTCGATCTCTGGATTTGGTTCTGTGTTAAAGAGTTATTATCAGTGGCGGATTTAGAGGGGGGCACATATTTACTAGTAAAAATCCAGTTTTTGCACCAAAACTAGTTGAGAAGTTTCGCTAATACACATGTGGGCCCCCCTTTTCGAAAATCCTGGATCCGCCACTGATTATCATCCTGCTTCCATCTCGAAATAACATTGAAAGTATATAAAAGTGGCGGGAAACCCCCTTATTTTACGTTGAAACGTGATGTAGGGAGACGGGAAAGGGTTTCGTATTTACAATTTGTGGTAGGGAGGGGGATTAGCATGTTTTGTTTAGTTCGAAGAGCCACGTGTGTAGTTCATAGGTGAAGAGAAAATAATAGATGCTTAAATTACATACTGTTTTCATAAACGAAAAATATGTAATTCTAATGTTTTTAAATTTCCATGTAAAAGTAACACAGTGCGGTCGAACCTTTGCACTTTTACCTGATTTCTTTCCCGTCTGTTTTCTATATATTGATTTATGACACGTAATAAGTTACGGGGCGCTGTAGTGGTCAATACTCACACAGATTTTCCGACCACTGGATGTGAAATCATCCGCCTGGGGACGTTGTTCAGGATGTGACAAATTTCGATGGGAATTTGATAAAGGGGTAATGAATAGGTCAATTTAGGTCAATCTGTCATCAAAGTTCAGTGCAATGGAATAAACAAGTGTATGAAATGGTTGGCATTTGTAAAAAAAATCTCTCTCTCTTTCTCTTTCTCTCCCTCTCTCTCTCTCTCAGATCGATCGATCGATCGATGGAGTGTATGCTTGCACTTCTGTCTGATTTTGTGTTCAGTTTCTTTAAGTACCAAGAAGGAAGATAATACAAGATACATTGGTGAGAATTTTGTCCATACGACTTCATTCAAACTTATGATGCCGCTACGAGTTACCAATGGGTCATGTACTTGCAATTGCATTCAAAACGAAAATCATGTTACTCAACCTTTGCAACAGACGTTGTTTGACGCGCAAGACTAAAGTTTTCACAGAAAAGCAACAATGTCCAAGTGTACTTTCACCGAGACAGAAGGAAGGTGAACAAAGCAACAAGTGGCTCATGAGTAGACCCCCTTCCTTGGTTTCACTTCAGAATGAGTCATGGCCTGACGAGATGATGTGGTTAAGTGAACATTCATCCTTTGGGAGATGGAAGCCGGGAAAACAATTAATACACTTGATTGAGTACTTGACAGAGATTAGCTTTTGTCGATGATTATAAAACTCAAATAGGCAACGTCGGACGGATACGGTTGCTCATGGAAGTTTATCAGTCGCTTTGTGTCTTTCGGGCACTTTATGGGAAATAGATATTCTCGGATTAACGGTCATCGTTAATGGGTTTGGTCTGACATCAGGTCGGATTGACATCTTGGCCACAGGATTAATTACGTACATTAGTTGTGTAACAACTCTAGTTGGATTAACACTTGCGATAATCCAATAATCCGGAATTCGAGTTTATGACATTCTCATGTTTTCATTGTAATGTGCTGATTCAATTAAATCTTATTTCGCAAGTTCATATTCTGTCGCTTTATAAGTGATTTTGTTTTCTGCACAAAGTACAAATTTCATATAATGTCACATTTTATCCACAATGTATCTTATTACCGTCTTACATGTATCCGACATAATCTGTTAAGCTTCAGGTGTCTAGAACGGGAGAAGGGTTCAAATATTTGAACAAAAATCCTTGAAGAATTTAATACGATTTGGCCAGTCATGTCAAATTCTTGAAGTATGCATTTATTTTGGAGGTTTGTTGTTGTCTTTGTTGTTTGGTTTGTTTGTAATGATTTATTATTATTTGATGGATTGGGGTATGTTGGTTATTCTAATTAAAATTCAGGACCAGGAGGAAAATGATCGATTTTACCATTCGTTTTATCCGGTAGTGGAGACATTTTATAAATTTAGATGAATCTTAATTTTCCATATCTTTTTCATGATTTTCTCTCGATCTCCGATTCTGTTATTATATGAAAGCAGGCAAGATGAAGGACATAACCAAATTGTCTTCTACCAAAAGCGTGTCCCTGACGAATTCCGTCACTTAAAGTGCGAGATAGAGTTGATTGAACTGTGAAATAAAACTGTTAATAATGACGCAAAAGAAAATTGGCAATTTTGTCCAATTCTTAGATCATCTCTAAGCCACTTGTCTTTATTGATGAGTCACGAAGATACGGACTCGATACACGTGTTGTGGATATTGCTTATACAGTGAAAGAGAAACAACTCTTGTACATTACACAGTTATATAGAGACAATGAGGTGAAAGAACTGACACTAAATATTTGTTGAATGATCATTATCATAGGGAAATAAAAGCGGAATGGGTTATGTGGTATTGGATTATTGGTTTTCTTTTCTTATCATCTATGGAATTACCATGGAAAACTATCCAAATCGAGATAAAATAACTTGTGTTCTAAAGTATTTATGCATTTTTTTGTCATTGCAGCTCCAGTAATTTGTCGAAAAGTGCGCTGATCTATCAGAATGTTGGATACCGTCGCCCTCCGCCTGTTCCCGCGACCGATGACGATGCACCTCCAGCGTTACCCCCAAGGAATTACCGCATCCCCTCGGAGATGCCGAGGTATCCACAGCACAGTAGAGACAGTGTTGGGTCTTACGACCACGGGGGTGAGCCAAACCGAGGGAAACCCAGGTACGAGTCCACGCCACCCGACAATTATGCGGAACAACTTCGGCAGCGAGCCAGAAGGTTGTCCGAACAACAACATATGCCACCACCACCACCTATGTCCTATATCACGTCCAAGGTCAAAATAAATTATAGTCAGACACATAAACGACTTCCAGTGGAGGCTTTAGAAGCAAAGACGCCCGGTGATAGACCAGAAGCACCTGCCCAGCAGTCGCATGTGACGTCATCAATTTCGTCAAGCCATATGTCACAACATGCCGAGCATGTAGCCAATCATGTTCAGCCACTGAAAATTGAGACTTCTTCGGAAACCAGAAAACCTCCTACTAGTCCCTCCTCATGGAGAGTAGCGAATACTTTGCCAAGTCCAGACCCACCACCTCCGCCCACACCCCAGAAGGAGGATCTAACTCATATTCCAGGGGTGGATTTGCCTCCACCCCCTCCAGAACTGGTTGATTCCAAAGAAGAACCACAGTAAGTAAAGTTTTCTATGTTATTTAAATAAAAATCGATTTACGTTTGACAGATGTATTGATAATATAACCTGAACTAAGACTAGGTCCTCTTGTACAGGCTAATAGTTTGTTTGTGTGTATGTTTGTCGCAGTGTTTAATATTGAGTGCTTATAGACTTTCCAATGCCTATTTCTTGTTCTTGTCACAACTCGATTTTATAATAAAAAGCCAAATGCTCAGTTGATGGTGAATATCTTTAAAGTGCAGTTTAGGAAGTTTGTGTCCTTTCGTATAATGTTAAATAAATCATACGTTCTAACGCAAAATCAAATTTATTTCTCTTATAACAAAGATACTTGTGTTAGAAAATCAAGTTTAATCTGTAATATTTTTTAAAATTGGCTTACAGTAGTGGGTATTCTCGTATATGAAACCGTGTATTTCGTCTTCTAAATACAATTTTCTTCTGTTCATCGTCTTGCCACATCTGTACAGAAATTAAATTAGTTTTAACATGATGTAAAGCAAGATGTTGGTATTGTTAGAAGCTGAGCTTTTTTGGGTCTGTAAACTGGTTTGATTCGCGTCAATCAAGACGTTGTTTGGATGCCAACTAATTGATACAAGATAATAGCCACTTGGGTGTTCTGAATTAACAGGAATCAAAAAGGGCACGTGTTTTCTCATTGTTAAAGGTCGACAGGTCTCTGGATAAGGGACGCAACTCTCAGAGAAAATGAGATTTATTTTTCACTGTGACAAAATTACAGGTAAATGGAAATTGAATTGAGTTAATTTGGTATGAACAAAAGCAGACAGAATCATTTAGAGGATGATTAATATGATCTTGTTTGTAGAGGAATACATATATTTGTAATGTGTTGGATTTAAGGGGTTCAAATGATTATTTATATTAATGATATTAAAAAATCAAGGAAATCGCCCCCTCGTTTACGCTGACCGTCCCAGTTACATTTATAGTAAACTAGTTTTCCTATAGATGATATTTCAAAGTACATTTATATCACCACTCTCTTAATGCCTAAAAGCTAGGTGATTAAGCGCTTGACTTGTGGTACATATGATACGAATTCCCAGGGTCGTTTCCCTTTGTTTAGGAGGTTGATAAGGTCCTGCTGCTGTGTCAAGCACTCAGTCTGGTAAGGGAAAAATTCATTTATAGAAGATACTTAAGTGTTTTACATTCCTTTGAGTAAGCAGTAAACTAGCATGTTTCACAAATGTTACACGCATACGAATGCGGGAAAGGACAAGCTGGGCCACTCATACCTGTGAACTCATCAACGTCCTAAAAAAGACCCAACTAACATCATCTAGTGGCTAAGAAGTTGGCAGCGTTACGTAGGTACATGTAAACTTGAAGTGCTTTAGTTATCTTCTGCACTCGCTTCTGTCCCTATTAGTTAATGTTCATGTTTTGGCAAGGTAAAATAAATGATCAAGGAAGATACCTCAACCAACATAGTATTACGTGTAGATATGATACCATCTTCGTCCCGGTCAAGAATGTAATTAATCGTGGTCGGAGAAGGTGTTGAACCCAGAAGGGAGGAATGATAACTTTTTTGTCTTGGTCAGCATTTCCTAGGTGGTTCCAGTGTTGATAAGGTGTGATAGACATAGAATATTGTCACTTTTATGCTTTATGCTGATTTTTCACAAGTCAATGGAATCGTCATGTCAGAAATATCTTTTGGAAAGTATAAGGTCCAGTTGCTGTGCAATTATATGCTGTACACAAAAAACCAAAGAAAAAGTTTGAAAGAACAATTAAAAGTTAGCTATGGTCAAGTTTGAATCGATTTCAGGAATTCGCAAGAACGTCATGTCTTAAATGAACAATGATGGACAAAGATCATTAGATAGATGGGAAGGGAAATGCATATGAACATTTCTCATCGCACTCTCGAGTCTTACATTACGTACGATAGTATGCATGTACACGCATGCGTAAAGCGTTTACGTCGAGTTCATGATAACGAAGTGGTCACCCCGACCGCTACGAGATTTCAGAAGGATCATTGAAATCATTTGCTCTTTCCAGTACAAGCATTGGTATTTGAACATTATCATCTTGGTAATTAACAGCTAAGTGTGACATACCAATTTGATCCCGTACAACAGATAAGAAACTAATCTGCCCTAATTTTATTGCTTTGATGCCTCGACCCCGTTTTATTTCGGGATGAATTCTTTCCACAGATTTGCACCTAGTTTGTGGTGGACGTAGGGTCTTGGAAAATATATCACAAGTGGTGTCGACCTGTGTAGCGTCTACAGTTTATAACAGGGGATAAGCTAGGCTTTTGCACTTTGTTGTAAGGAAGTTTTCTCGTTAACGCTCTACAGGGGTAGTCTGTTCCAATTAGCCTTATCTATGAAAAGTAAAAATATTGTGTATGAGAGATTAAAGAGTGTATGCTTTCTCAGAAAAAAAATCCAACGGCATAGGTCATATTTAAGACAAAGAATCGGAAGTGAGAAGTAGAATGTTCTCGATGTGGGACATGGATAGAACAAATCTTACACAATGGTATTGATACGGAAAGAAATCTTCATTTGTATACAAATGCGGAAGGATTGTATCACGGAAGCACGTCTAAGAATTTATCTATTAAATTGTACTCAGTTGAGAGTATTTGTTAACTAAATTTTACTCGATTCGTGTTCGATAGCCGAATTTATTTTATGAAAAGAACACACATATGTGAAAAGGACATGCAAGTACAAAGCTGTTACTATCGAAGCTTAATATTTATATACCTTGAACTATACAAAACTTCCAATACAATCCTTTGTATAACAGATGGCGCTTTGACATTCAAATTTTGACGTCAAAGCGGCTTAAAATAGTGAACCGCACAATTCACGTCGGACGTTGAGAAATCGAACATGTAAATATTTTTGCTCAACAGATGTGAATTTTTCTATGAAATCAAGGTTACAGTAACCGTGTTTCCAGCACGTACGTGTAATTCTACCAATTTCTAATAATTGCACACGAGGAAAGAGAGATGTTCGCCAGCTGTGGAAGGATATGTTATAAACGTTTCACGTAATGTGAAGTCCGCCAACAATTAAACATGTGTAACTTTTTGCGCAATGATTAGAAACACTGCTCTCGACTTTCGTTACAGCATGCTTACATGCATGTATTTTATACACGTCGATTTTAGTGATAGCTACTCGAAACATGGATTTAACAAAGGTGAAAACACGTGCTTTGCGTCTCTACGTTTCTTCACGCAGTAATAAAGATGCGTGAAGCCTAAAATCACTTCACGCATTGTTGTTTCGGGAATATTATGTGTGTTTGATACAGTCGTAAAGAGAGACATTTACACCGTAACAAAAACTTGATTCTTTTATACTGGTTCGTAAAATAATCACGTGTTTATGTGTATTTGCAATTACATGGTGTTTATGGCTCTTATCGCTTGGAATAGTACAGTCCGGTCCCCGGGGGAATCAAGTCAAGGATGGCGGCTTTTGTTGATTAAAACTAGCTCAAGTTTTGACCACCACATCCAGAGGGCTATTATTTCATGACTTCCACAGTATCAGGCCATGGTCAAGGATTGAGTTTGTTGCTTAAGTTGAACTTCAAGGAAGTGAATGGAAGATCTGTTTTTGTAATATTAGAAATTGTTGTTTCTGCGAAAAGTTCGACTGCAGTGTTTTAAAGGAAATACACACATGAGATTTAATTAAACGGACAGAATTTTCTTGGAGTTTAAAACGTTTCTATGACTAAGATCTGTGGTGATGTATGCTTACCATCGTTGGGGAATAAAGTAAGTTGTTTCCATGGTAACGTTAACTATTGCTCAAGATTTTTAATACTCTGAAGATTTTCTATATCAGTGTAAGCAATGTACTTGTGGAGGTTGTAACGTGAGGGTATGCCTTAAATCAACAAACGATTCCCCCTAATAATGAGGTGACGAAAGAAGGGCAGATAATTGTTGAGTGATAGCAGAGTTTTCTGTTTGCTTTATTTTAAGAAGAACCGTGAAAATGCTTTAAAATATATGTAATGTGATAGATGTCTTAAAAGCAAAACAATATACTGTGTACGCGTACATCTATAAAGAAGTATGAAAATCTTTTTATTTTGCCCAAGTTTTTCCCCCATGGAGATGTTTCTTTACTTGAAAATAGAAGTATCCTTGAGAGACGAAAATTATATGTAGGGGTGGATACATAATAAGGGAGGAAAAGGGGATGTTAGTTTACATGCACTACTCATTTGACTAGATCTATGCGCAATGAGTTCGTACTTTTAACCATTTAAATGTTAATGATGTCACACAACTAATATAAATAGCTACTTTGGTATACTGTTTAGACCAACCGAGTTCAAATGATGATCGAGCCATTTTCGTATGACTGAACACACGTATAGTATATACAAAAAATTGGTGTGTTTTCCGTAAATTGCGGTGAAAAGGGAGATAATTTAATTTCAAGTACGGGGAAGGGGGACAAAATCTAGATGTATAAATTGCTGTTACACAAAGTCAATATGATCATTACTTCGTGTCTGTCTCGTTAGCTGTTTGAATTGATATGGCATATGTACGACTCTAATGGTGAGTACTTGATGCCCGACTCACTACAGTTTTCATCTCTATAATTTCAGGTATGAGGAGGATTCCTATGGGAGCTATCGTAACAGATCGAGTCGCCAACCGGGCGTGTATAAACGTTCCGCCTCGTCGGGCGATGCACTGAAGCTTCTACGGGAAAATAATAACTATAAACAACAGACAGAAATTACTAAACCGCCTCGTAAGAAACTCCAACAACCCGGATGGAAATCAGAACAAGATGTGAACGTTCCAGAACAAAATGAAGAAAAAGTAGAAGCCGTACCGAGTTTTACTGCGGTCGAAAGTGCACCTATTCAAGTGCCACCTCGGTCTATACCAAGGCCGCTTGGTCCCTCGCAGAGTACCAGTTATTTATTTGCACCAAAGCCGTATAATTCCCCAGAAACTTCGCAAAATAATTTTAAAAGCTTGTCGTCCAGTCTGATAAATGAAAGAAGTTTATCGTCCAATCAAATTACTGATAGGAATTCAGTGCCTGATCAGTCAGATATTACAATTAATGACAATGCAGAAAGGACTTCAGTGCGGGATAGAATTAATCAGATAAATAATAAACCTAGTCCAAATCATTCAGATAGAGGAGGTAAGCAAAATTTCATAAACAGTGTTGGACATATTAAAAAGAACTTTGAGGATCAACCTTGGAGTGTATCGGTACCGCCCCCAGAATTGCCGCCATCAAGGAGGTCGTTTGAACCCCCGACTTCCAGATTTGTCAGTCGACAGAGTGATAGTGTTTTAACAAGGCATTCAAGAGACAATGCTTCTCAACCCGAGATTACTACGAGATCTCCGGAAATGGCTCGTTCTTTCGCAGAGAGACAACAACTTTCTCCACATGGACCCCTCTCACCCAGGCGAACTTCCTATCCCATAGAGTCAAAAGGAAATATTGAAAATATTCCAACTATTGAAAAAAGATCTGTGCCTATACACGAGGAAGTAAAGCTTTCAGAACAGGTTCCGTCATCTGTACCCCCTCCAATAGACCGTAGTGCTGCAAGTGGATACCCAGGTTCTATTCATAGACGTGATAGCTTCCAAAACCGTCGTTCACATAGTGAAAATAAATCGTCTATAGGAGAGGTCAAACGTGTGACAAACTCTCAACAAATAGAACAAATTAAAACTGATACAAAATCAAATTCCCGAACAGATAATAGGAACCTGGATGAATCCGGTGAACACAACCAGTCCTTTAATTCCTATTCCAGTTCTGAATCCAGGTCAGGATCACAGGAGCAAAATGAAACTAAAAGTAGTAAGTCTGTACATGACAAAAACTCCAGTCTTTCATCTAGTCAGCCAGAAAGTGCTAATACAAGCAACTCTTCAACTAATGCGGAATATAATCACAATCGACAACCTTCTGCCGAGGAACTGGAATGCGATGCCAAAGTTCAAGAGTTTGCAGATCAGTACAAAGATAAAGATCCGACACTGTCCACAGTGCTTAAAACCAATAGTGTCAATAGGATGCAGTATATGGATGGATTATTCAAGGCAGAAAAGGAAATCCAGCCACGTCATTCTCCAAAAACTTCACCAAAGACGTCATCTGTATCACAAAATTCCAGTCTGATAGAAAATGGAGACGTCAGGACTCCTAGTAAGGAAGACCAGGAAAAGGGAGATAGTCAGAAGATGTAAGTAAACATACACTGGTAGAGAGTTGGTGTGTACAAGGGTGTAGGAGAAGAGTTGGGGGCGGGACACATGTTTCCCTTTCAAAAGTAGATAGAGGGACAAATATGTTTGTGCCCCCACTTTCTTGCATAAGATCATTATTCATTTAATATTTTACATTTTGTATATATATATATATATATATATATATATATATATATATATATATATATATATATGATTTCATTGAGGTTGTGCCCTCCTCTTTTTTTTTTTCAAGGTGCAGCCACACTACTGGTGCACTACTGAAACCTGATGATTAAAATATATCGTTATGATTTTACTGTTGGATAAATTTTAGAATAATCAACAGCTGTTGAAAGAAATATTTTATTATGATTTTAGTTTAGGGTAAACGATTTCTGAAACTTCCAAACTTTGTATGCAGATTCTTTACTTTTGTGTTTTTCAGTCACGAATTTCAGTGACGAACATAAATCTGTCTAGTATTCTTCATTCATTAAGAAAAAATTATCTTTAATATTTAAGTTACATTTTGATGCATATTTCTTGTGACATTTATTATGTTATCAACACAGCTTTAACACATAAAGTGCCCGTTTGTTTATGCCTTCAGAACTATGCATTTAGTACTTTTTATTAATTTTTTTTTTCTCTCAAATGAAGTGTATGCTTTCGAGTTATTTTGATACCCACTCCACGTATTGAAAGTATGTTTTGTTGTAAATTCCCAGGGCACGGCAAGAACGTGTTCGACACTTAAATATTTCACAAACAATTTATTTCCTGTTCATTTGGTCTCTCACACCCCCATATATTGTAAGATTTTGTGAATGAAAAGAGTATCCCATAACACAGTACACTATAATCATGGAAAATGACTGTTTATCCAACATCTTCCAGTCATTTCAGTGGAATTTAATCAAACTTGGCATGTTACTCGCTGTGGTTTTGTAAGGCTTCTTTATAAACAATACAAGTATTGTTTTACCCAATAGGATTGGATCAGTGACAACTGCTCACTGTTTCCCGTTTGTATATTTAACATAAGTATATGTCAAATGATTTGCAATGTTTACATTGGTTTTGAGACTGCAGTATGGATCATTTTGGAATATTAAATTTTGTAAATATGCTTACATATAGGTAAGGTGATTTTTGTGCATTTTAGAATTCAGCGCCTAGATTTTTTTTTTTTTTTCACATTGATTTATGAAATAACTAGTGGTCAAACAATTTATTGTAATAGATACTTATTGAATACTGTTTTTCTGTTTTGCAGAAAACAGTAATATGTTTTGGACAAATATTTCCTTATTGTCTCTACAGAGAAAGATTGAAATGGGAAAAACATGCACAATTAAAAACTGTTTTTGGATAGGGGAAGAGGAATCTTCAAAGTTAATTCTGTGACATACAATGTACATATAACAATCATTGCTTGACACTGAATTAGTTAGTTACAAATTCAATACTTTTGCCGTACCATATATATTTTCTTGTGTATGACATGCAATCCCCATTTTCCTGTGTGATAATCCACATTTCAATGTCGCTTAACTGCAATATCAAGTTTCACCGAAACAGGATGTAGACTTTAAAGCTTATATAACGTACTTTGTCATGATACAGTATCAGATGTACACATTATGTAAAAGTATATATACAGCATGTGATGTGATTCCTGTGTGTTACAGTGAAACATCCCCCTTACCCGATAGTTACTGGAAATCTTCACCCAAAGCCATGATGGAGATTAACATTCGACAGAGTGAAGACATGGGTAAAATAATGACGGAACATATAGCTGACCCTGACACCCTCAATAAAACAAAGGCAAGTTGAGTTACATGTATTTCTTATTAGAAGAATTTGTTTATTACATAATAGCATCCCAGGATGATTTTACCTATATGGTGGTAGCCAACAGCATCCCAGGATGATTTTACCTATATGGTGGTAGCCAACAGCATCCCAGGATGATTTTACCTATATGGTGGTAGCCAACAGCATCCCAGGATGATTTTATCTATCTGGTGGTAGCCAACAGTATCCCAGGAGTAGTTAATGGCTAACAGCATTACAGTATAAGTTTACCTATAAGGTGGTGGCCAATAGTGTCCCAAGGTCATTTTACTTGTGGGACAGTGACCAACAGCATCCCAAAATCTTTTCACCAATACATTGGCCACCAACAGTGTTCCAAGATCATCAAGTTTATTCATGAGATTTGTTTTGTAGGAGGAATTGGTAGACAGTATAAAGAAGAAGATGGATAAGTTGAAAGAAGAAAGAGAAAACCTGTTGAAGGATATTGAAGAAAATGAAAATCTTGGTAATCAGGTAAGAAACATTTTGTATCAAATGGAAACTAATATCTATCCATCACAAGTCCATCTCTTTTTACCTTCTGTTGCTTTTCACTCGAAGTATATTGTTGTCATATGTTCCTCAGAACGCCACTCTCGAGTTTGACCTTAAAGATTTTGTGTGATGGTGTTTCTATGGAAACAGTGTAAACACTGAGACCATGCCATCACCAAGTTGTTAGTTTTGGTTATTTTGTCTGTTTACATTGTCAGAATTCAATATTGTAATCAAATAATAATCTGCTGTGTTTTGGGGGGTTTTTTTGGGTGTTTTTTTTTTTAAATTCCATTATTCAACAATGTTCAATGTGTATACATTGAGCAGAACCATGTTGATCTACCATAAAACCTTCATAATTTGTTACCTCTGTAAAAGGGTCACCTGCTTATAAAAGTTATTTTTCTTAATTTTGTCATTTTTCATGTTTTCTTCCACAATAAACCTTGGTATATTGGTCATCTCTCTATGAGGGTCACCTTCAAGTCTTCCTTTGGTGACCCGTACATACAGATTTAAATTTATCTGTCTGTCCATATATAAATATATGTATACATATATATTAGTTCATTGAGTAGTTTGAAAACATCCTCTGATTAATCTCGAAATTTCAGGTCCAAAACTGTGTCGAAGAGAAGTGCAGAAACCAACAGGAGAAAGATAAATATAAACAGTATGTAGACGATATGGAGAAAATCATTCTGTTGCTGTTGAAGGTCACAGGACTCCTAGCTAGGGCTCAGAATGCATGCCAGAGTCTTCCTGATGATGCAAATGAAAAGCAGAAGGTAAGGAACTTATTAATTATTAATTAAGGGTGTGTATGTAAATGGAAAAGTGATGTTTTTGTTAGTTTTAATAAATGTAGTGGTTAATGAAAATGATTCTCACTACTGTTCTCTCAGACACGGATAAATATATTTTCCATTTAGGTACAATTGATTGCTGATTGCTTATTGAAATTTATTGTAATATGTGGGTTGCACATACAATAAAATTGTTTATTGTTTCTTAGGATGTATAATACATGGGTAGTGAATTTTTACTTGGCTAGATTCTGAACGAAGAACATGCATAATATTCAATGATATTTTGTCTTTCATGTTATATGATAATACAGTATGCATAATTTGATAGACAAAAAAGGTATTAAAATATTATTTGTCTATAATCTCTTTTCAGAAATTAGCATTTGAGAAAAAAGACCATCTTTCTGAACGATATGAAGCGGCTAAAAGTCTTAAAGAAGATATCGATAAACGTCGAGAAAAAATTTCCAATTTTCTGCGAGAAAGCTTTTGTGATGAAGAAATGGATGATTACAATCATTTCATACAAATGAAATCAAAACTGACCATAGAAAAACAAGAAATTGATGACAAATTAACCCTCGGTAATGAGCAAATTCAAGCTCTAAAACAAAGTATTCCAGGGAAACACTGATCTATTTTTGGAAGGTGCTTGTGATATAAATAGATCTGATGCAATATTTCTACTTTTCATTCTCAAAAAAGTAATATGTCTTGTCCTTGCTGTAGCAGTCAAAATGTTTGCTGTCATGGAGGAAAATAAATATGGATGATTTGAAGAAACTTTGCAATTGAGTGCAATTGAAGAATTTGAAGTCACCATACTTCCATTAAAATTGTCAAAATGTTCAAAAAAGTGCTATTTATTTTAAGAATTACTATCTTTAAGTGATTGAATGAGTTGTGATTCATTGAATGAGCAATGATTGTTAAAACTGTGAGAAAAGGGATGTTATTTTTTAACTTCCAGAGAATAAATGAAAAACATCATACGCTAAAGTTGAACCATAAGTATTTTCCAGTTGAAATTAACAACAAACATGCTTCTTGTACTGTGTATCATTATTTTTGAAAGGCAGTGTCTATTTTGAATAGCCAGATAAAGATATGCTTAAGTGATCTCAAAATAAAGTCGAAAAATGGCTAAATGTATGCGTTTAATTTAACCTCCCCTATCTTGTGATTCGAATGTGATATGCAATTTATCATACACCCAGATGTTTTCATGAGTCTTTGAAATGCATGTGATATTTGTTTGTACATATGTGTTAACATGCAATATTTACACATATGCATTTCATTGGTTATGGACATTATTTTTTTCTCATGAATATATCGTTCAAAGTTAGACAACTCTTATATGAGTTAAAAAAAAAACTGTATCAAGGAGAAGATAAGCCTTATACTTCGCTAGATATTATGCTAAATGTGTAGTATTTTTGTTGTTTATACATGTTTTAATGTTTATTTATTTGTATTGAATGAATTTGTTATAAAATCTTGTTTTTTGTGAAGATAAATACATTAAATTCATCAAGTATAAGGTAAAAATTTCAAAGCAGATGTTTCTTTACTTCAATCAAAAGATACGCAATTTGTACATTATTTAACGATATTTTTTCAAAAAAATTCATACTTAGCATCTCGGAAACTATTCATATGATGTGTACATGTACAAAAAGAAGTAAAACGAAAAAAGTATTTAAGGAGGCCTATATCGACATGATATTGTTCAAATGGGTGATGTGAAAAGTGTATCTGAAGTGAAAGTATGAACATTGACTAAAAGTTGATTTGTAAACAGGTGTACAAGTTGATGTGCAAACATGTGTACAAGTTGATGTGTAAACATGTGTACAAGTTGATGTGTAAACATGTGTTTGATGCCAAAACATACCATGAATATTTTTCTTAAAAGAAAAAATAAAAAGGTGTGTAAAACATAAATATTTTTCTTTTGATTTCTTATTCTTTGGAGTATGAATCTTGCAAGATTTTGATATTGGACCAAGAGAATACAACCAGAATCTCCAGGGTCTGGTGCCATAAACAGAGAATATACTCAAGTCAAATATTTCATTTTAATTTATTCCATTATCAAACGTTCAAATACATTCTCATGCAGAATGGTTTAATTCTATTTATCAATAGTATAAAACTAAATAAAATCCAACTCCTAGTTATTAATTCTTTGATGAACAGAGGAATATGTAATTATGACTTAAGTATATTCTCAGTTTATGGTGCCGGACAGGACCCAGGTCTCACAGATATAAGGTCCCACACAGCTTAAAGTGGACTATTTCAGAGTCGGATTAAGAGGGGTCCGCCCCTTTTACGCCTTAAATCTACAAGGTATATACATGTATAGATAAGGCTGAAAATAATCAAATTATATAAGTAAAACTCTAGATGTTACAACCATAATGGCCGAATATTTCGGCTAATACTTGACTTTCACATGTGGTCCCCTTTTTCAGAAATCCTGGATCTGCCACTGTATTTGATTTAAACTTTGTAACGTAGGGTCTTCAAGTTTGATTTGATATAGAGGTAAAACTTGCAAAATATTTTTAATATGTTGGAATCCCAGATTGCACTGCTATATTTATGATACGCATAATGCCCAGCTTCCATGTTGCAGTATGACTGAAAAGTCACGGAGACCAACATTAAACCCTATCTCAATACCTTTAAGAGGCATATAGAAGAGGGAAGATTGCAGAAAATTCGATTATATTGGTGAAATATGCAACAACATCTGAATATTGTTGTGTTTTATATTTGTATGTTGCAACATATACAACATTAGCATGTATTAATCAAATACAAGGCTTCTGATGAGGTGTATATGTTGGCTTATATTCTATGTTGTAGTGAAGCCGGCGTGACCTAGTGGTATTGCACTCGCCTCCTGATCGGGAGGCCATGGTTTGAGTCCCGTTCTGGTCATGCCGGTGTCCTGTCTTTTGGATGAGACAGTAAAAACTAAGGCCCCGTGTCGTGGTATACATGGTATGTTACAGATCTCTCACTGCTTCGGATGGGTCCGTTGCAAAGGTCAAAATCGGTCCTACTAAATAGAGAAACCTAGAGAACTCTAGCTTTTAAAACCACGGGAATGATCGTATTGCTTTTATTTCGCATTAATGTGATATAATGTATATATTTACATAATTTATAACCAAATTTATAAGTATTATCCATGTTTATGGTGATTATTATCGGCTGAAACACGAAACGAGATTTTCCGTTGCGGAACTGTGAAAGATTGAGAAGCGGCTATTTCAGGTTCTATTCTATTATACTGAAATCGGCGAAACCGATTGCTGAAATTTTATTTTCGATGTTTATGATGGTTATTTATATACGATAGATATAATAACTATTATATGTTTTTCTTTTTCAGATCATTATAAAACCAAGGATGTATAGTTTAAATTATAATTCCCTGATGAAATAAAACGACCAGGACACTCCACATGCATAAATGGTTAATGTACCTTATTTTCATTATAAAGTACTACATGACTGGTTACACTATACGGAAATGAGACTTATGATAAAGGTCTATTTGGTATTTAAAACAATTTTGTTCTAGGTGTATATGTATAAGGAGAAGTATTAGAACAGAAACACAGTAGAATAAATTCACTCAATCTATTTGTATTGTAAATCATAAATAAGAAAACTATAATGCTATCGGTTTACAAATATGGTTTCGGACTGAAAATGTTATACCACATGAGGCAAGAGTACAATGATACCTAGTGGCGGATCCAGAACCTCATCGGGGGGGGGGGGAGCACCAGACATATGTCGATGCCCGAATGGGGGATCTTTGTATAATTACTTTATCTTGCTTTAATACGCTGTTATAGATCTGTGAAAATCGTTTGGTTTGTTTTACATAATCTTAAACTGTTACATAATCAATAAACTTTGTTTCACTATGTATGTATATCATCTTTTCCAAAGAAAAAGTGTTGCAATATCGAGGGATAAAACATATGTAACTTATCGAGTAGAGAGGTTCTTTGATTTTGGTACAATGTGCATTCTAATAATGTGAAACGTCTTCTTTTGTTGCAAAACTTTTACAACAGGGCGAATTAATAAGATTTATTCTAAATAGATCATAGTTAAAGTTGCTTCACGAAGTCTGATTAAGATGATATTAAATTTCCAGTTTCCAACATAATAATACTCAGGTACAATGTCAATGTTAACAATACTTAAATTGATCAGAATTAAAATTATGTCTAATTTCTGGATCAAGTTCATTCCAAAGTTTTATAGTAGAAAAAAAAGAAGAGTTTGTAGTGATTTGCAGTCAGTAATTCGGAAGGGTGGGGTCATCAATATTTCTACATGGTTCTATAATTTCATTCAAAAATTGAGATGTAGTTTTATTTATATAAATTCAACGAAGTAAAGTATTTAAGCATAGTTTTATTAATATTTTCAAATGATAAAAGTGACTTAATTAAGGGCCAACATGCCACCGGACCAGAGAAACCAACGAGTTACTCGTCTATTGAATTACACCAAACCATCAAACTACGTCATATCAACTGATGGCTGTCTAAAGATCCCAAAAGTAGCTGCTGTAGCCAAGAAGTCAGGCCAAATTAAGAGGACTAAATCATGCAAAAGCAGGAGTGCTCCAAAGAAAAAGAAGTTCGACAGGGAAAGCAGGCTAGAGTAGATGGAGAGTTAAAAAATAAGAAATCACATGTTTTGTTTTATTCATGTAACTAACCTTTTATATTATTTTAAATTAATTTCATATAAATCTGATTCAAATAAAAGAATATCATTTTTTAAAAACACGTATTCATCGTTCAATTAATGCAAACAGTTAAGAAAAGACTTAACATTTTTCTTTGGTGTGATGATTATTATTTTTTATTTTTTGTTTCTTATTTCCCCCCCCCCCCCACTCGGTTCCACTAAAAGTCATTAATGGAGAAGTAAAAGAATAAAAAGGTAAAAAAAAAAAAAGAAGACTAGGCTTTAGCAAGTTAAAGATGTGTACTTAAAATAGGAAGAATAACAGAATTTGAAAAATATGTAAATAAATAAAATCAAAAGAAATAAAATTAAAAAAAAATTAAAAATGATTAATTTGGAAGTAGTCTAAACATACATAAATTTTCTTTTGTAAATAAAAAAAGAATCCTGTGTAGAACCACGTCCATGTCGTGGGATCTGGGAACATTCACCTTATGTGAATGGCTAAGAGTTCTAGAACTTGCATAGACTATTGAATGTCTTTGCTTTATCCATACACAAAGTTATTCGCATTTTCATGCATTGTAAATTCATTCTTATAACTCATTATCATTGTACCAAATTAACAATACCATACAAAGTATTCAGATTGATATGTGATAAAACCATAGATTTATGTTCACTAATTCAAAGATGTTTGTACTTGCATGGCTCAGTCTTTAAGGTGCCAGGCTTGTGATAGAAAAATGCTAATTTCAAGCCAAGTAACTGGGCTAATACAAGCGTCTTGTCTTTAGGATAATACAGTTTTAACAGAGTCTCTGGTTTAAGGTTGACTGGCATAAAAGCGATGCCTCACTATTTTGGGTGTGTTGTAAAGGTAGAAGTACTACTTGGTTAGGGTCACTTTGATCAGATAGATGCCGTTACCATATCCGAGGGGCGGACAGGAGTACAACTCTCCCACCTCCCGCCCCAGGCCTCTCCACTGTCACTCCTACCTCCCTCCCTGTGCGATTATTTCTTGTCGTTTCGGTTACCCCACTTAATATTTTCCCCCTCCCTCCCCTCTCCCGCCCAATGGCTCCTTTCTCCCACTCCCTACCTCCCTCTCACACTGTCCACCCCTCATATCTCATATTTACGTGAAGAGCAATCAATAATACATGTAAAACCTTAGGTCCCTAGTGATGGTAATTAGTAAATCATAACATATAACTCTAATCTGCAATTAAATATACGGACTTGAAATCGCTAATATTCTTCATAAAATTGGTGAGGTCTCTGTGAGTCTTATAATTCTCAGTTACTTATTAACCCCACCCCACCCTTTTTTCCAACATTTCAATGTAAATATCTTTTTATAATGATATTCTGTTGCGATTTATAGCATATCTAACCAAAAAAATTTCACGATTTATTATATCAGATAATAATATCAATCTCATGTATCTAAAACTCTGACCGATACACTTCATTATTGCAGAGTACAGTACTGTAGAGTACCAACGCACAGATGATTTCTTTACATTTTTTCGGATTCCTCCCCCCTTTCAATACCACCTTTTTTCCTACAATTGAATGTATAACGCCTCAAAAATTATAAATTATGTTAGATAACAGCAAATTATACTAATTTATCATCAAACATAACCACATTGGCCGCTACAATTGATAAAAAAAGCTAGAGTTCTCTAGGGTTCTTATTTAGTAGGACCCGGTCAAAATTGTATGCCCTGCATTAGGCAGATGCCGTCACCATATTCGTGAAATATTCGTGGTGTGATGTTAAACAAAAATCAATCAGTCAGTCTATGTTATAGTGAACTTCATCAGCTGCAAAGACAGCAACATTAGTGATATACCAGAAAACAAGAGGCCCAAGTGGGCCTATATCACTCACCTGAACATCTAGATCAAACGAAGTGCAAAATTTGTGCATAATATATTGAGGAACAAGCATGAAATTTTTCATTGAATTCTGCCTAGTAGTTTCAGAAAAAAAGTTTTTTTTTTTTTTTTTTGTTTGTTTTTTTTTTTTTAAACTTTATTTATTTTACAACGATTAAGAAACAAGTTAACAACTTATATAAATCTTGCTCGTTGGCACGGATCTTGGCGTAAGGGTGTCAAGAAGTTGAATGTATCAAAAAGTTTACGGACAGACGACAGACAATCTGGTATGACATTTCGCTCAGGTGAGCTCAAAATCAAAGTCCCATAACTCTGTAACTACAAATCGGATGAACCTGAAAATCGAAAGGCAACTTCCTCTCCACATTCTTGATCTATTGATTTCAGTATATTTCAAGTGAATTAAATCAAAACATAATCAAAGAAAAACGTTCATTCTCTAAAGACATACATACAAAGCTATTGACGTGAAAATTTCTATAGGAGAAAATCACTCGCTATCGTATCTTGTGACGTGAAAAATGATACAGTATCTTGAACCCCCTATTTTTTTCTCAAAAATTAAAAAAAATGATAAGGGGAGGAGGTGTTTTTAATTTATTATGAAAGAACATGATGATTTCATATTTCAAACAATTATTTTAAATGTTAAATATTGAAAATATATCAATATCTGTATGGTTTGCACTTCACTGGAAGAAGAAGTCAATGCAAATTGCAATGATGCAGTAATCTTTCCCCCTTTGCATAGAATAAAATTTATAAAAGTTGGCCTGTGGTGGCACCACCTGTTGACACATCTTAACTTCACACAGTTCTGAAGATAAAGAAGAAAATGTGAATAACCCCCCCCCTTTTTTTTTTCTTTAATTAATTAAGAAAAAATAAAATAAGATAAAAATCTAGAAATTGAGATAGTGAATAAAAAATTCTCACTATAAAAGTTCTTTTCATCCATATAATTAAAAAAAAAATTGCCCCCAGCGAGGTTTGAACCACGACCTTAAGATTCCTTTATACCTTTCATTACCAGTAATATTACAATCTTATAATCTTCATAAAACATCTAAAACTTAAGATATCGACAAAAAACTTTTACTGTGGCATTCTTTGCCCTTAATATGATTTCATATTTCAAACAATTATTGTAAATGTTAAATATTGAAAATATATCAATATCTGTATGGTTTGCTTCAAAGGAAGAAGAAGTCAATGCAAATTGCAATGATGCAGTAATCTTTCCCCTTTTGCATAGAATAAAATCTATAAAAATTGGCCTGTGGTGGCACCACCTGTTGACGCATCTTAACTTCACACAGTTCTGAAGATAAAGAAGAAAATGTGAATAATCCCCCCCCTTTTTTTTAATTAAGAAAAAAAAAAGAAATCTAGAAATAGAGATATTGAAAAAAAATTTTCACTATAAAAGTTCTTTTCATACATACAATTAAAAAAAAATTGCCCCCAGCGGAATTTGAACCACGACTTTCAAGATTCCTTTATACCTTTCATTACCAGTAATATTACAATCTTATAATCTTCATAAAACATCTAAAAATTAAGATATTGACAAAAACTTTTACTGTGGCATTCTTTGCCCTTAATATGATTAAATGTAACCAAATTACAGCATCAAATTATAATATGAGGAGCAATAATCAGTAAAGTCACTTGTTTTTGCATTGAAAACACTAAGTCCAAAAAGACAACGAAAAAACGTCAAAAATTTGATTTCGGAATGAAACCAAAAACAACAACACTTCTTCACATATGCCTCTAGATCATTCCTATGCATTCAGTTTGTCTCTGTATGCCTCCAATCTGAAAAAGAAGTTTGTCAAAGGAGGGTACCCTCTGTGACCTACTTTTGCCTGTGGTTGTGCCATCTGCTG
Organism: Pteria penguin; assembly: GCA_035048485.1. NCBI lineage: Eukaryota > Metazoa > Mollusca > Bivalvia > Pterioida > Pteriidae > Pteria > Pteria penguin. Next base: position 35,395,121 of record CM068585.1, on the reverse strand, counting down.
ATTGATCCGGACAAAATATAACAACCCTTGTAAGAGACCATGAGTACTTGCATCCTACCCAGTTTCATCACAATCCTTCAGGTAGTTCTGTAGAATAAGTTGAAAATGTGAAAAACTGCCCCCCCCCCTTTTTCTTGGAAGTCTTAAAAAATTCATGAAAAATCCAAAACTTGAGATATTGACAGTAATATTCCTTACCATAATTATGATCAAAATAGTCCATAAGAACTCATCATTTTCAATTAACTGAAAAACATTACACTTTTCTGCATTGAAATTACTAAGTCCAAAAAAATGTCAAAAATTTGATTTCAGAATGGAACAAAAAATAACAACACTTCTTCACACATCTGTCTAGATCATTCCTATGCATTCGGTTTGTTTCTGTATGCCCCTGGTCTGAAGAAGAAGTTTGTCAAAGGAGGGTACCCTCTGTGACCTACTTTTGCTCATGGTGGCGCCACCTGTCAATGGATCCGGACGAAAAATAACAACACTTGTAGGGGACCTTGAGTACGTCATCCATACCAGGTTTCATCAAATTCTGTTCCGCGGTTCTGAAGAAGAAGTCAAAAATGTGAAAAGTTTACGACAGACGACGGACGCCTTACTATGACAATAGCTCACTTGAGCCTTTGGTTCAGGTGATCTAAAAAAGTAGTATCGTATGTCGTGTGATTTTGCGGTTCTTTGTTATTCCAGAATTTTTTCATTTATATAATTATAGATGAAATCAAAGTACCCCATGAATACTACATAATTGTGTATATACACTGGCAAATAATCAAACTTGACCAGTGCCTATTAATGAAGGAACCAAAGTTCCTGCACTGATTCAACGAATATATATCTGTGGTGTAAAACAATACTCGAAATCAATAGTGATCAGAATCTTCTATCCTAAAATTTAGTCACTTTTTCAGGAAGAAAGAACAAAAAATATTTAAAACATTTTATTGATAAAAGTTCAGACTAGTTCTCGAGACAATTGCACAATATTCTTGCATTGACATTGTATGACTCCAACAAAGACATAAAGAATTATTGTACATCTTTTCCTTGTCGCAACACTTACAATTATAAAAAAACATTACTGAAAGACGAGTTTTACATAGGAGGATGTATTCCTGTGAGTCCTCTGTTATCACTGGGAATAGAGAATCATTCTGCTGAATCTCAGCTTTCTGGCCATTTAAAATGAGACTTCCTCTTTTTTCTTCCAAAGAAATTATTTCATATATTCAGAAACTTATCTTAGTCATTTTAAAAGATTTCAATAATTTAAAGAACGTGTCCTTAATACATTATTCTCAACCACAGTTAAAATTTACATCCAAATTTCCAGATAAAATTAAACAGACCAAAGATAAGATGTCATAGGAATATTGTAATTTAATTTTTTATATGATACATGGTGCCTAATGACTGAAAAACTACATTTTGCCGGGATTTTCATTATGACCTCAATGCTTGGATTATTATGCCATAATAGAGAGATGTAACAGAGCGATAGGACATCATATGTCGGGTATTTTATGACAGAGGAAATTAATATGAAAAAGATCTACATGTATTAAACTGAACAAATACTTCACTGGTATTTTGTGACATCATATTTCCATGGTTGATAGGATTATTTATCAACCAAGCTGAGATGAATCATATTTATTTTTACAAAATTGCTGATATGATACTTCATACATGTACTTAAAATCACACATGTACCATGGAATGTCATAGAAAAGAAACTATATTTTACTGAACATACTAGTTGTTATACAAAACATTTTGTGAATCTATAAGAACAACAATACAGACATGTATTTTCAAGTAAAAAATATTTTGATAACCATGGGGATAAGGTTAAAATACATGTACTTCTTTTGTAAAAGGCAAGTTAAGACAATGTTGTAAAAAATTAACAACCATAAGAAAAAAACATCAATTTTTCATATGCAGAATAGATATTAAAGTTTATATCACTCTAAAAATTGTAAATGCTCTATGTTTACAAAAATTTAATCTTAGACAAGAAAATGTGGAATCATTGCTACAGGAATGATTCAAAACTTTGACTCTCCTTTGGCAGTTGTCACTGAGATCACACATTTACAAAAATACATCAAAAACATAACTTTTTCCACATCAACTTCAGTATTTCATAAAGTAAAAATAGCTGTAAATTTATGTTATTCATTATTCTATAAGCTATATGTTTGCTCCCTGTTCATGCCCCACACCCATCCACTCACTACCCCTTATCTATCACCCATATATTTGACATATATATGTTATTCATTATTCTATTAGCTATATGTTTGCTCCCTGTTCATGCCCCCCATCCATCCACTCACTACCCCTTATTTAGGACCCATATATTTGAGGGGCAGGGGTGGGGGGGGGGGGATGAATCGGTAGCCCTGTGCATTGACTAGTATTCTAAAGAGAGTTATTCTAAAGAATGAACTACACATGTTCATAAATGAAAGTGCACCAAGCTTTGGGAAAATATTTGATAATATTTTAATATGGCACACAAACTATTGTCAGATTTGAACTAGTTTAAACAACAGCAATGCATTCTTTTCTGAATACACTTGTTGCTTAATTTCAGGAAAGCAGCTTTCTTCAAAGTTTATCAAACTCATACAAAGGGGTCAAATTTGAATAAAAGTTACACTTCATCTGCAAGACCTCACAGTCAAGGTTCAGCTTGAATATTTCATACCATAACTGCAAAATAGAAATTTGGAATGCCAAATACTGATTTTCTTCAAAGGGGCAATAACTCTTGTAAAACAGGGTCGATTGCGAAAAATGTTGAACTTCATAAGAAAGACCTTATACTAAACATGCTCATCAAGTTTTTTTTATGTATCTCGGATGAAACGATTAAAAACTCTGAAAATACTGATTTTCATCAGAGAGAAAAAAATTTAGCAAAATGCAATAAACTGCAAAGAAACATTAAACTTCATACTAAGGCCACCATAATTTTTCTCATCTTATTACGGATGTATAGAAATAAATCTGAAAATCAAAAAAACAACCAGCTATTAGTACCTCATGTTAATGTAAAATTCACACACATTAAACAAAAAAATTGCACAAATCATCAAAATTGATCATGTGTTTGCAAAACTCGAATAAAAAACACAGTATGTACATGTATCAACACAAGGTGGGGACAAGTCATGGCTGGCATATATCTTTTAAAAGTATTTTTTTTAAAACCTCAGTTTACCAAAATGGCAAGTAAAATTCTTCTCAGTAATACTATTAAGAGTACAATTGATATGAAAGCATAAATTACATGTATATCACAAACTTTGTAGCTGTCATGTAGTACAAAGTAGTAAGTACCAGAGGCCCAGATGAATCTGAAGCTCTAACGGTCAATATGGTAGTATGATGGTCAACAGATAAGAAAGTGGTGAATAAACTTGACTGTTCATTACACAAGAATAAAACTCTGAAAAATTTTATCATCATCATGGAGAAAGACTGATACATTTCTAAGAAAAAGACGACTTTCATAAAACTTGCACCTATTTTCCAAAAACCAACATGATTTACCAAATAGTTGCCTTTAACAAAAGATATCTTTAGATGCCCCTCCCATCCCAAATAACTTAAATGCTGTTTTGCTTATTAATTTATAAAAACAAATTACAAGACCTAACAAGATCATATAAGATTATCGTATTCTAAGATTACGTTAAACTTGATTCAGAGAAGCAACTCATTTATAACACATTGGACCAATTATTGTGTTTACTTTCAAAAAAGGTACAGTTTATGTTACTGTATACAAATTTGAAAAATCTGCAAACTTAATTTGATGGTAGTATTTCATTTTAATGAAGATTGATTATTAATGATTATTCAACTGGGTATCTCTTCCTACCATATTGATAACACAAAAGGTCAAGGTCACTCAGTAAAGAAATTTGGCACACTGAAAAGTATTTTTATTTGAAATACAAATATAACTTATCATAGCTCTACTTCTAATTGTTCATGAGCTGTAGCTACTTTTGGAAAAGTAGATAAAAGGTCAAAATTTGGTGTATCTAAACACAATAGAACTTTACAATGAAAATTTTTCATGTCAATACACAAAGGGATGTTCTATTGAGCTCTCAATTTCACTTATCAACTGGTTTCACTTTTTGAGCTACAATGCACCAATTTCCATGATCGTAAGTGCAACTTACAATATGTAAACTCTCAATATGGTTGGAAATTAGTTTTGACAATTCACCATCCTTGAATACATGGTAATATCTACTTAATTCTTTGACTGCATTTTTAGAGCCACTTTCTCCTCCTTTAAATGAAGAGGGCACTCTGTTTTGATTTTTGATATCGTTTTTATGACTCGTTGATTTTTCTAAAGGCACAAGTTTAGGAGATGAAGAAATACTTGAAAGCAAGGATTTTCCATCACATTGAATTGAGTCATAAGGCAAAGAATCGTATGTCAAAATCTCTTCACTATGAAAAGTAGTCACAGAAAGACCACCGTGTAAAGGATCCTCAGATTTTTCCATCGCAGAGTTTTTATTTTGCCGATATGACTGCAAATTGCTGATATCGTCAACAAATGAATGATATGATGTAGAGCTTGTTTCATGTCCATTGGTCCCTGAGATATGTTTTAGACTTGTAGATATGCTTTTCTTAAGTAGATGTTTTTTGTTTGTTCCATTTTTGTGTGATTGGCTATAAGGATTTTGTATTTCTGATTGGCTTAAATTTCTTTTTTCACCGAATTGTGATGAATTTAAACAACCTGAACTTGCAGCTTTTGAAATTGTCTCCTTTTTATCTGAATGATGTTTCACAGAATAATTGCTGACTTCCTCTGCCAAATTTCTATCAATTTCATCAACGTCATGAATTCCGTCAAACGTTTCATTCTTCTCTCTTGAGTTAGAATGCATTAGCTGTAACTTTGTTTCATTCTTACCTAACTGATCTGCATCTTGTTTACTTCCCTTCTGCGAATTCAATCGTTCCAGTCTATATGTTGGGCAACTGCTCTGGGGAAATTCTCGAACAGCAAAATCTACTGGAATTAAATTGTCCCCTTCACTATTTAACAAAACAAAACCTTTTGATAATTTTCTCTCTTTCTTTGCTGGCTTACCTTCTATAAGTTTTAGGAAACTTTCTTTCAAATTTTGAAAAAACGATGTTTTTGTTTTCTCTTTTGTTGAAGACACCTTTTCTTCTTTTATATTTGATGGAATATTTTTGTTTTCAACAACAACTTTTGTAAAATTTTGATCAACTTTAGTTTGTGCCTGCCTTGGAGAGATACATTCCTGACTTGTATGACTTTTTCCACAAAATGGAAAAACTTCTTTACTATCAATATTACTACATTTTCCATTTCTATTGTGTGATGAGGAAACTTCAACTTCTTTCGTTGAACAATTCAAATTTTTATCTTTCCCAATTTCTCCATTTTTCATACCATTAAGTCTTGTCCTAGTGTTGGAATATCTCCTATATACATCACCCTGATTTTTGAACATATCCTCTTTTCTATCAAAAACTTCCTCATTGCCATGGAAACCATTTCCACATATTTCTTCTAAAGCATTTTCCTCCCCATCTGGTAAATGATATTCACTTGATGACATAGCACGCAAGGTTGCTTCAAGTTTTCGACATTCCTTTGCCAAAAGATTGGAATGATTTTCTTCATGCTCTTCGTCGCTTAAAATTCCTTCTAAAGATGATGGTAAAGTATTGCAACGGTGTCTCAGAGAAATTTTGTTAGAGTCTTCAGGCAGACTCTGGATATATGAATCGATCTCATTCCTCGATTTTGTTGTGTACCCTGAAGAGGAAGGATCAGATATAGCATGATGTAAATGAGGTCGTAGGTCATTCTGGCTGCCAAGGGAAGATAACTCTTCACTAACTACACTAGTGCTGCTAGATATGTCTTTGTCTGAACAGGAACTCTGTGAGGATAAACCTACAAAAAAGGAAATTACCAAATGTTAACAGATCATCATGAGATACATTTATAATCTGTTGATTTTCTTTTCTGTTTTAGTCTCCTATAAGAAACCCCACTGATTCCCATTTACTTGATCATACAGGCCCACAAACAAACTGAACTTAAGGTTAACCCCTAAATCAATTAGATTTATAATGAAATGTCAGTATACAAATTCACTTAAGTCAAGACTGTAGTAAACTGGTTCTCTTGCAAACAAGTTATTTTCACCAACTTAGAGTGAACCATATGACCTTTGTTCAGTCGACTTATTGACCTTCCTACAAACTTAACAATTTGAGCCTAGATTTGACACTGAGGTGAGAAGCCATGGAGTTCTAGCACTGCCTTTCAGCATGTTATACCATCATGGCTACTCACAGGTGACTTTTTATTATGACAAAAATCTAAGATATAACCAGTTATCATTCAGTGTTACATGCCATCGTTCGATTGTCTGTTTACATCAAGTCAAGATTATTTTAGTGATATAGTAATGAAATCTGACTGATGCAATGTATATCAATTTCGGCCTATACATCTAATTCATCAGAAGCAGAGAAGGATCATTTACAAGCCAAATGAATGCCCACCACTACATAGGATCTCTGCATTTTACATCTTCTCTAAGTCTAAGGGAATTTTATTCTGAAAAGTCAGTAAAACAAAGTCAGAAAGCCAGTAAATAGTTTGTTTGAATTACATGTACATTTAAATCAAAGTTCAGAAAACTTGTACATTTTTGAAAAGACAAGTCACTAATATGTTGGTGGTGGGATTTCAATCATGGACCTTGCTATTAGCCATGCATGCTTTCCATTGCGATAAGTAAGATTTAGAGAAATGCTCAGACTATGCTGATAAAATTTAAGATAAGATAAAGTATCGTACCTGATTTTACAGTTTCCTTCACTCCATCATTCCATGGGATTAATACATCTTGACTTTCAAACTGTAAAAAAGTGCACTATCATTAAACATTACTTATTTGAAAGCAGAATGAAGTTAAATATAAACATTCAGGAACATAATTATAAAAAAATGAAGAGGAATCTTTATAATGGCTTCAACTTTATCTGTAGCTTGCATTCTTTAAAAAAATTAAAAATTGTAAGTGTTCTTCTTTAAAAGTTTCCAGTTCAAATAGAGTTGTCTTTCTTGCAGTTCAGGACAGGAAATTATTCAAATGTATATGAATGACATATTATTGCGACAGATATCAAATAAAGTAATCTATGTCTCTGGTTATTGCCAAGGTTAAATCTTTATATAGAATTATTCTTACTATATAGATAATACAGAAGGTCACTTTGCCCTATACATTGTGACAGACATACTGAATAAAATAATGCATTATTTTTTAACTTTAAATTAGTTTATAAAAATTATTTATAAGAGAGAAAGAGAGAGAGAGAGAGAGAGAGAGAGGAAGAAAGAGGAAGGACATGAATGAAGAATGGGGAGAATAGAATAAAAGCAGAATGAGACAGGGTTGGGAGGATAATAAGGAAATTAAATCAATCAAAAACAAGGGAGAAATAAAAGTAAAAAGAATTCTTATTTTACAAGAAACATTAATACACACTTATTACAAACCTTTCTCTTTTTTTGTTCAAATGCCCAGACATATATCATTAACTTCCCTCCCACACATAACACCCTACTAAGTTCCTTGATGGCTTCCAGACGTCGACTCCGTGAGGAGAAATGATGAATAACACCTATAGATATTACAGCCTCAAAAGAATTATCTCTGAAGGGAATGTGAAGGTTGTCAGCTACCAGCACTTCATGGCCCTTGTTTCTTGCAGATTCCACCAGGGGGCAGCATATATCTATGCCAATTTTTGTAAGGTGTTTGTTGATTGGCAGATATCTTCCACTACCACATCCTGAAATAAAATGCATTTTACTTAATTTTGTAATATTTTAAAATCATATTTATATATATGTATAAATATCAATTTATCATTTATCAACAAGTAATAACCTTCTTTTTAGTACTTAATCTACATCCCTTTTATAGAACATATATGCAAATCCAGAGACATATATGCACTTATCATAAAAATGAGGATAAAAGTTTGGTCAATGTCAGGGGATGGACACTCCCTCCTTAAACCAATCATCATTTGTTATGACATTTCACATGGACATTTCATGGCATGTATTGTTAAGAACTGATGTGAAATAATGTATACCATATGCATTTGACCTTGACCTTTTGATTCCTAAGATCACCATTGCTCATCTTCAACCTAAGGGAATCTATATAAGGCTTTTGGTGACTTCAGGTAAAAAGGAATTTTAGTAACCACATAAAAACAAATCTGTCTATAGAGAGATGACGGGAACATCCGATTCTAGTATTTCTCCTCTTAATTTGTCACTTTATACCACAAAATCAATGTATCGCAGGCAGGGATCTAGAAATTTTGTCCAGAGGGGGTCCATTCCCAATAAATTTTCCACGAGGGGGTCCAAACATGTTTTGTTGTGCAAAATTACTTATTGGTAAACTTTTCACCCCAAGATGTTATCTGTGAGATAATCAGTTATCTTTGATCGCTGTTACAGACAAATCTGATCGAGGTGGGGTGAGAACAGGTGGTACATCACCCACGACACAATTTTGTTCTTAAAGTTGCATAATCTTTTTCTTTTTTGTTCGTTAAATATTACTTTTAATCAAACAATGTATTCGTCTCCTATAATCTAAAATATGAACAACATATAATCGGCGGATAAATTCATATTTCAATTGTAACAGGTTGTCATATTTAAAAGTTTGAAATAACAGAATAGATCTAATAAAATTACGCTCATAAAAGATTTCTGTGTTTTAAGCTTTGTAAGCTTTATTATTTTCAAATCATAAGATTAAGGTCATCCAAGTGAAGCAAAACTGTCATAGATCCATACACATTTTGAAAGGTGAAAAGTTAATGACTTGCTGGGTGTCGACTACAAGATCCCAGGGAAGGAGATGTTCCTCCTAACGGCAACATAAAAGCAATTTGTCCTCAGATCACCCTCCACCTTTGCTTCCATTTTATACTCCATTTTAGGCTCCACTCCACACTCCACTCAGCTAAATACAACATGCCCGCAAACAATCCGTTCATGGACAGATGAATTGGAGGGAGAAGTTGTGGAGAAAGCATAATACTGTAGCTAGACAAAAGCCTGCGATATAATAATGATATATAGTCTATGTAACCAGAGACATATATACACAAAGGATATATGTCTCTGATGTAACCATACCATCAGCATCAATGTTCGATCAGTGGAAGATAACAGTGGATATCATAGAAACTGATAATATATCGTGTTTTGTTAGTTGACCTTTGTGTACTTAGTTCCCCCCCCCCCCCCCCAAAATAAAATTGAAGAGTCGTCTTCTTGTTACAGACAACACTGCACATTATATAATGATACAATCTGTCTGATAAGTCCTGGAGGGTTGAAAGCGCTAACAGAACAGATGAAAGTTATGTTATTCTAAACTTCATTTTTAATATATCAAACTGTACCAAGAACATTGTTAATATTTTTAATATATATATATATATATATATATATATATATATATATATATATATATATATATATATATATATATATATATATATATATATATATATATATATATATATTTCAAATGATAAAGTGGGTATGATGAAATGAGGCAGTTGAATAAACCGCATTCAAATACTTTACTTTCGTGATAAACTGTTGAAAATCTACAATAATCAGGAGAAGATGATATTTAAAGGACTATAATACTGTCTAATCATATGTTAAACACTATGGAATAACTCCAAAACCATCATCTATTGCTTCTAGGCAGCCTTGCAACGACCTGCTATAGACAGAGTTTTTACAAACTATTCTGTATTTTCTGCGTTTTAGCGAGTTATCAATAGTAATTATTATCAACTGAGCACGGTCTCTCAGTACTAAGTGCAGTCAATGCATAATTATATATCTGTCCCACAATTCTTGTCTACAATGTAATAAGTGGCTTTGTTTATTCTTATCATGTAACTGTTATGATAAATTAACCAATTGTATACGTTGAATGTCATGCCTGAATGGACCCTAATTTGGCTAATAAACTTATTCTATTCTGCAGAAAGGGAGCAGTCCTTTGCTTTAGGTCTTTAAAACAAAGAAACTTTTAATGTTCATGACCATCGTGGTAGGAAGGAATGGAGAGCGGGGTGGGGGATACATGTTGATTTTCAAAACTGAGAGAAAAAATTAATCTACTGATTCTGTTATCAGTAACTGTTTCAGTTGCTGAATTTTTACATTAATGTTAACAATAGCAGGCTAAAAGACTTGATGGATGAACATTGTTTCATTTTACCTTCACAATCACTGAACCTGAATCACTGTTCCCTATCAAACATCTAAGTGATGTAAAATTTACATATAATTACTTGATTTATTTTGGAAGAATTTGCAATGGGTCATGTAAAATATCAACTGTGATTTGTAAACATTTCGGTCCCCGACAGAATTAATTAAAGTATGTATTTTGGTGGAATAATGTTACCGGTATTTTGGCTCTATATTATAGAACCTTACATAGACGAAAAGACAGAACACATCCGACCAATTCAACCGGTGCGGCCTAGCGGTTAAGGTGCTCGGCTCGTCATCGAGAGGTCCCGGGTTCGACTCCTGCCCTGGGTACACCGGTGTTTTGTCTTTCGGATAAGACAGTAAAAACCAAGGTACCGTGTCACGGTAGGCGTGGCACGTAAAAGATCCATCACTGCTTCCGTGGGTCCGTTGCAAAGGTCTAAATTTTTATGCAATGCATCATGCTAATGCCGTCACCATGTGCGTGAAATAATCAAATAGTGACGTAAACAATAATCAATCATTCATCTGACCAAGCTGTATGGCACAAATCACCAATGACGTGCATATAAAACATGATAATAATCAAATAAACACAGAATACAACATTACAAAAATATTCGATTGTACAGGTGTTACGATACCGACTTAGGACGGTCAATTACAGTTACAAACGTCACTCAATTGGCGTGGTTAACCGGTTTACGCGTGCCCACCTTCCCGCTCACTGCAAAGCAGTACAATCAAAGGACACACATTTAAAAAATTATAAATAATCCTCCATATAGAGAACAATGATCAACAGGCTTCTCAAGACGAGAGGTCATAAAAATTTTCACACGAAACAAGGGACAGAAGGCATCGGAATCGGTTGTGTGAGAAGAGTAGCCACGGACATGCAGATCATAAAGGAATAAGTACAGCACGCTAACAGACATCACAAAACATTTGATTGCAGTTGTGGTACCGAATTCGTCAATTGAAATGGCATTTGTCACTCATTTGTTGTTGTTTACCAGTTTACAGGCCCATCACAACAAAAGCTGTACAATTAATGAATGTACATTCAGAAATTTATAAAACTCCATATAGAGAACAAGGACCAACAGGCTACTGAGGTTGAGAAGTCTTAAAATATGAAAACGAATATTATATAGTGACATCAACAGGAGCAAACCGTGCCCTGTCAGTCTGAAAGCGAGCTGATAAAAAAAACCTTCATAATGTTACCTATATCAGCCACTAGAGAACCAGGAGCAATATCTTTAAGGAACCTTCTCACGTTAGGCCAGGCTTTCTGGGAGAGGCAGTTAAACTTTGGAGCTATCTGGTTGTAGACTTGGTATACATGGGCTTCTTCCAAATGGCGGCTTCCAGCACCACGCCCATTTCTTACCGGCATAATGTAAACCCAGGATCATCCAATCTGAAAATAGCATAAACATATCGAAGTAAATGACGCAGCCGAAAAGCTTCAGGTTTATACAAGATGAAAAAAGTATGAATTTTAGTGATAGTGTGTTTTTGCATTAATGCACCACATTAAACATATTGATCTACGAAGTAAGACGACATCCACTTTATTAAAGTTCTCGTGCTTGCATCATGTAATTCGTCGTCAAGTAGAAGCTATATTGACTAAGAATGTTATAAACACCGAGGTATTGACAAGAAGCTACTATACTAAATTATATATGTACATTTATCAATAAAACACACATCATCAGCACTGACGTATCCAGGGAAATTAGATGTTTTGATTTTTCAGTTCCTGTCTTATATTAATGATTATTTCGCTGATATGGAGACGGAACCTGCCTATGCATTGCAAAGAAATTTAAACCTATACACAGAACCAATACGAAGCAGCAACGGGTCTTTTTATGTTCCAAAGTCTAACGTTACACAGAACTTTACACTTCATGTCTCGTAGGAAAGGATACCTGCCAGCCATCTGACTGTGGGACTCGAATCTCGGAATCAACATTTTGAGCTTAGCCAACTCCCTGTGAAAATTCGAAAGAAGAAGACACTTTTGGCTGACAAGCGCGATACTACAATTTTGTATGATACAGTGACATTACTGTTTCATTACATTTCCGTTTCTTTCCCTGAATCTGATCGCTTAGCAAATATGTCATTATATGTATATATTACATAGCATAGCATGTAACTGATGTATAGAAAGATACAGTCAAATTTAAAGAATAAAGAAATGAAATTGAAACCTCATTCATCATCCAACCTTAGGGGTCGATTGTTTTCCACCCATTGATTAATTTGTCCCTTAAAATTGTCATATTCCCTTGCGCCATGTTGGAAAATGAACAAAAACTATGTCGCTTGACGTTGACGTACGGTATGTCGTGCTTGCTTACGAAGTCATAATAAAATAAAGCGCTAAAAAGGTCGTAGAGCTTGTCATCCCCCTCCCTTTGTGGTCGACAGGCTGATCATTTTCACGCCTCCTTTAAGGATATTCCTGTGAACATGGAAGAATACCGTGGCTATTGTAGCAGTTTCAAATTCTAAACACTTTTGAAATCGTTTACAAATCATTCATCTCACCAACTATCGTTTAAACCTTATTAATGGCTTGTACACACAAACGCATTAGCACTCTTCCTTGGGAATACGTACAGCTTTAGTAGCTGAAATCGTTTTATCTGTAGCTTGTATTGATTAAACGACCAAGTTACTTTTTCTGCATTTCAGACAACGATTACATGTAGTTTGTGTTCAATGATGTTTTAATTAGTTAGCCTATAAGTATTTTCGTTGTCTATTCGTCCCACTTTCTTATACCATTGATTGATTGTCGTTTAAAACCATTTCCTATATATGATGGCGGCACCAAATTGGTACGCTGCTTCAAAAATAACCTGTCATGGATTTACCCCACACAATGTGGGTACTGTCTGAAACTTAATTTCTACCGAAGCGTTGGGCATCAGTTTATATTCTCATTAGAAATACAGAGCACCGACCATAAACAAAAATGGGATTTGAACCCAAGACCTTAAACCAACCCAGGATCGAATCCCTTGACCGCTGAGCTTTTTTTTAAATTCCAGCTTTGAATTACATTATTTAAGAGCAACAATTAGTCTTAAAACAGAAAATATTACAACTCACAAGACAAAGTAATAAAATACAAACTCTCTCTCACACACTTTCATACTATTATACATGTATATGAGAGGTCTAAAGCATCAAAAGTATTTGTAAAGTTGCGAGCACATACTTATATTTATACATTATTATTGTCAATGAAGATTTATTCATATAGTTGAGCTTACTGGATTTCATATGACGTTAATTAAGAGAACATCTTGAAACTCTTAATTCACATCATTATCGATGAAATCAATAGAGAGGATGCGGCCTGTACCATTACGTTACTACTAACGTCAGTATACATAGGGTTTTTATAAATGGATATAAGGAAATCTCTCTGCATAGCAAGCCTCTATGTAACATAGCAACCAATATAAATCTCATATTATTAGATTTAGAGACTTGTTGATAAATATTGACAAATTATATACATTTTGATGTAGTTTACAGATCTGGAAGTATATCCTAAAGGGCACTTTAATCGATATATAACAACGTACAATGTGGCATTTAACAAGGAAGCTGTGCTGAAAATGTCACGGATATATTATAGAAATTACCCAGTTATATTCATTGATGAATGTCAGACGTCTCTCCCTTTTTGTCATACTTTAAACTGGCAGTGTTTATGTTTTTTAACTTGGTTAAAATTTTCCGACTGAAATATGGGGAAAGGGGGCGGGGGGCAGAGAGTTTATCTATGAATACCTATGAATCTATGAACCTCATATGAATATTGAAGAAAAGTAAACCAAGTTTTAACCACAGGGCTTTCGGTTCGTCCCCCCCCCTCAATTATACCAAGATATATTGGTATAACTGAGGGGGGGGGGGACCAACGAGCCGAAAGCCCTGTGGTCTTAACACCATTGTTAGAAACGAACTTTTACAACACTTAAACATTCTGGGTACATGACAAAAACAACTTGCTGTCACCTTATGACGTTATAGACAGATATCAATCTCGTACCGGGTTTCTACTCGACACAGACATCGGCTTCATGTACAGGAGAAAATGCAGTCCGAGATTCTCTGCCCTTCTCCTACTTTTGGCGGTTTGTGGACTAGAGAAAACGGAGGTACTAGTGACAAACAACTCAGCTGCAGTACTTTCCACCCTGTCAACAAACTGTCCTACAGATACAAACGAAATGCTACAAGATGAATCAATATATTGACTGATTAATTGATTGATAGATTCCTAACAACGCTCCACCTTTATGGAGGCGAAACTTTCTTGGCCGCTTCCTTTAAACATTTAGACATTTACAACAGAAAGAACGAAAGCAGGGAGGAGTGCTTTTTTTCAAATCAGGTCCCTTATAAGGACCCTTCCCAATGGAAATTTCAATGATTTTTCCAAAAGTTTGTTTATATTTATCCTAAACATTGATCTTTTAGCATTATGAAAATGGGTCAAAACATTCCCAAATAAAAAGGTACAGGCATCTGTGTAAATAATAATAATAAAAACACTGGGGAGTATTCTTTACAGGCAAACATCTACAGTACACTGATCTGATTCGAACGCTGCATCTTCCTGCCTTTAGTCCGACACATTAATCACTAGTTCCAACACGACACAATGTCTCAGCGACCTTGGCTCGTGACCGAGAGGTCCCGGGTTCGAATCCTACCAGCGCGTCGTCAGTGTCTGATATCCTCCTATCACAATAGATAATGACAGGTAAAAGAATTTACTGCTTCAGGTAGGTCCTTTGTTAAGGTCTAAACTTATGTGCACTACAAATGTAGTCACCAAATAATTGTAGTTTAAGGTCAAATGCTCTGTGCATTGCTGATATCATCACAAAAATGTATAAGCAAAATAACAGTAGTTATAATTTTTCATCGTATGCTGATTTATTGCCCCAGAAATCTTATAATATCCACTCTCTGCTGACTTATACAATGTATATATTTATTATATGTTACATATTATATGACGTCCATGAGATGTACTTTATATGACCAACGAGCAATACAAATACAATAACAATGACATCACGTCAAACAATGAACAAACAAACAAACATCAGCTCAACCTCGGACAAAATTGCTCAACTGAAGTCAAGGATCTCTCTATTTAACATGTAATAAGCAATCGAAATATATAAGAATTACATACCCTATAGCGCAAATAATTCTAATATCCCTGCCACGTACACCCCTCCATAAAAGCACTTTTATATAAGTAAATTCATGGCACATTCACGGCAAATGAACACACCGAGAAATCTACATTTACATTTACATCTGTACGTATAGATGTACTTAATGTGTTTGTAAATATCCGTAGGTACGTTGTACAACATGAGCTAACGATGAAGTTTAATCCCCGATCCGCAGCAAGTAATTAAAATGACTTATAAAGTAATACGTCTTTGGCGTAGCTGATCTCTCGATCGCGTTCAATATTCAGTCAATATAAGTAATTCATTCCATACACTTCATATGACCTCTGGTCACAGTTTATTGTAATGTCAATTCATACTAACTTGTTCAATGTGATTCAAGATTTATATCTTTGAAAAGAGGACATGTTTGTTTCTTTAAGATATTTATATGCTTATCGTGTTCATTTCGAAGTGTTGACGAAACGAGTTGGGTTTTTTTTTTTAATTATTCGAAGTGTATACGGCCAGTATGAAGCATGGTAAAAACATATGAAACAAGACAAGATCGATAACAAATTTTTCTTTACGAGAACTTTCACTGAACTTGAATACCCGGATCTCCGTTTGAAATAATACAATGTATATATATATATATATATATATATATATATATATATATATATATATATATATATATATATATATATATATATATATATATGTATATATGTATATGTATATATATATATATATATATATATATATATATATATATATATATATATATATATATATATATATATATATATATATTCTGTCGTTTGCCCTTGATATTCAGGGAAACGTAGAAATACACTTAGTAGTGATTTCTATACTTGTAGAGCATTTTGCACCGTCTCATCATTTTACCGTGCATAATGAATTATTCGCTACTGACTTTAACCATTCGCTTTATACTGTGTATATAGTTTTAACAGGGACGTATAACACATGTGTTATATACGTCCCTGGTTTTAAGAATAACTAGCGAGGCACTGTATTCAAAATACGCATGCATGATCCATTTTGTAAACTCTATCTGTTATTTAAATGACGAACGATACTTCTAAAGTCTCCATACATTTGTACCATTTAGTGTTGTCACAGCTAGTGGACCCTAGGGACCCAAGGACTCTAATACCAAGTATGAAGGTCAGCTTCAACTGATGCATCGATTTTCAAAGTATTCTTTATATAGTTACAAATATCTATATATTTGTTGTGAGTCTTCCCTATAAATTACTTTTGGGATGACGTCATCTGAGGTCGGACAAATGATAATTAGCTATGACACCATAAATGTAACAATTGCAAATCAACTAAATGTCACGTTCTTCTTCAAAAAGAAAAAAAGATCAATAGTGGACCCTTGGGCACCACCTATTTTCTTATACTTTCGACGTAATGGAACTACCACACTCGCCTGGAGAAACACACCCATCATCATATTTTCCCAGCTGCTATTATTTCAGACCACGACTCGCTTCGATACATACGATCTTTAACAACTTAAACCCCTTCAGTTTCGTATTTTGTTGTATATAACAATTTACTTGCCATGATGATACTTCGGTATCTATTTTCACTTCACATTACGATTTATCTACGTAAGACACTATTAATAACCATTCAAGGTGGTAAATACAGTAGACGATTTGACGCCTCCATCACAGAAGAGTTCCTGTTTTCGCGAATTAGCGAGAAAATCAATATTAGCGATCCAGACGTTTGCGTAAACAGGAGACTTGCAGAACATATAAAGATTTAATGGCTATGAACAAATGCATTATCCTTCATTACAAAGAAAATTGGTCCAGATTGTTTAAATGGGTCCGCGAGCTATAAAACGTCCTTTCATCGTACGAATATAGTAGTCCGATTTGGACTTTTATTACATCAAGACCACAAATTTTCTGTGACATTAAAGAAAAGCTAATAATGGCACTGTTAGGAAACTACTACAGTAACCATGGTAACTTCATGCTTCCTCAGTGAATATCAACTAAACGGGAAAGTGGATATATATATATATATATATATATATATATATATATATATATATATATATATATATATATATATATATATATATATATATATATATAATTCATTTATGGAATTTTCACTCGATTAATTGTCGTTTGGGGTTATCTGCCGCCCTATCTTGTAGATTTACATACATGAACTGAAACCACTGTAAGCCCACCACCCTTTCCTGGTGTCACCGTACAAGTTTACACGCAAGAAATTTCCTCTCTCCCTCAAGAGTCCATTGCACAAAGTATAACTATGAGGTCATGCATCGAGTCAGCTCCACCGCCATGTACCAGTGAAATATTCACTAAGTGCCACACAACAGTGGATACATGTTGATGATATGAAGTAAGAAGTTTACAAATATCAGTTGGTAAATTTACTTTATATGTGTTTCCTGGCCAACAAAGGGTTACTGCCTTCAGTTGTGTATTTTTTAAAGTTGCGTAAATATTACCTTAGCTATATTTACCCAGCCGATGTGAAAATACGAAGAATAAAGGGACAAGATAACATTTCAATAACAAAAGCTGTCAAAAGACAACAGCGCTTTCTGGTATCAAATTTAAATAGCAAAAGTTTTGTAAATAGGTCAAACTTCAAGGTGAAGATCAAAACGTCAAAAATTGATATGTAATTAAACGTCTTCTCACAGGAATACACACATGAAATATTTAAGCCCTATCTCTTACTGTCAATAAGTTATGACAAAGGTTGAAGTTTTTTAAAGTAGGCCAAACATCAAGGTCAAGGTCACAAAGGTCAAAAACAAAAGGTCTTGGCACAAAGAATACAGATGTAAGATATCAAAGCCCTGTCTCTAATGGTTCTTATCCTTAAGTTATGATCCAGGTTGAAGTTTTTGTCTACGGACAACGACAACAATAACAACAACGGCGGTGGTACGACAATTAGCTCTCTGGACATTCGTCCCCGCGAGCTAAATGTGTTTGACGTCATAATGGTTCTGTGTTTCGTAAATCACGAATAACGATGGGAGAGTCTACAATCAGATCCAGCGCAACACTAGAATTAAAGATTTATTCTACGCATAGCAGCGAATGAAGAAGACGGGAAAATCGTCATATTGAAATTCTTTAATCATTTTGCTTTATGCTTATTGCATATGTATTGTTTATCCAATAAACATAAAAGACAGAAAATTATCTGTGTATTACTTTTCATAAAGAAAGGTATTGCAAATTGAAAAGGATATTAGGATATTAGAGACGTCATTTCACAATAAAATCCCATTAGAATCATCAATAATTTCCCACAAAGCAAATACGCAGGCCGTACCAAATGCGCATGTTTACCTTGCGAATTATACTTACCTGTATTTTCCTTTTAGTGTTATAATTTGATTCAACAATACAGCCTTTCCCTATTACTGCGGGGGACTGACGTTTTGGTTGGCAAATGCTCATCTCCTAATCTTTTGACGTTATAATAAACAAGAGTTGTCGGTAGGCAACAGACTTCGCCATGGCAACCAAATTCAAATAGCAAAAGTTTTTTTTTTTTAAAGTAGGTCAATCTTCAAGGCCAAAACGTACAAAACATGACACGTACATGTAATGAAAGGTCTTGTCACAAAGAATACACACATGCCCTATCTGTTGCTGTTCATAATTTATGACCAAGGTTAAAGTTATTTAAAACTAGGCCACAAAGTCAAAAAGTTTGGAACCCAATGAAAGGTCTTGGCACAAAGAATACATATCACATATGTGATATATTAAAGCCCTGTTTCTAATGGTTCTAAAGTTATGACGACAGACGACAACAAAAACAACAACAACAACTACGACAACGACAACGCCGGGGATATGACAATTATAGCTCTACAGACAGCTTAAAAACTAATTGTCATTTTGGAGGAACAGATATGAATTTGTCAATCAAAGCGTCAGGCCTGCGATAGCAGTGAAATTGTCTATAGTTATTTTAATCGACGATAATATTACTTATACTACGGTCGAATGTTCCATTTATATTTTAATAATAAAACACGAATATCAGTAACACTGATGGATGCTCCCCAAATTACATCAAACAAATGAAACTTTGTCTGTAGAATTATCATGAAATATCGGTACATATCTAAAATAAAACCTTTCCTAATACTTAAGGCTGTGACCTGGTGTGAGTATTGTCCAAAAGTCCATGGCCCAAGAAACAACTGTCCGATGGAACATTTGTGTGAAATATGATAAAATTCTTATCAACGGTCAGTGAGATATGCTGGAATAAAGAGATTTCCCAATATTTTACGGAAATGTGATGAGTGACCTTTTGCAGAAATGACTTAGAATAACCTAGAGTGACCTTTATCCGAAGGTCCTTGTACCAGTCCCATGAAAATTCAATATTTGTGTGAAATATTATATAATTCTGATGAAGTTTTTAAAAGATATGGGACTTTTCCAAATTTATATATTTTAGGAGTGACGTTGACCTTGCAAAGATGACCTTGAGTGACTTGGTCCAATAGTCCCTGCCCCTTGAAATATTTTGTGAAATATGATACAATTCTTATTTTAGGCCTTTAACATTTTATTACGGATGTGTGTTGAATGAAATTGACATTGCAGAAATAAATTGGCATTTGACCATGGAACATTTGTGAAAAAATGATACGATTCTGATATGAGGTCTTTCCCAATATTTTACAAACATGTGCTAAGTATCCTCGACCTTTTAAAACTAGCCTGTGTAACGTTTTCCAACAGTTCCTATTCCTCCCTGGAACATTTGTGTGAAAATGATACAATTCTGAAGAATGGTTTAAAAGTTATGAGGCCCTTCCAAAAATTTTAGAGGTATTTGCTGTGTGATCTTTACCTTGCAGAAATGGCATTGAAATACCTTTGTTGTAAAGTCGCTGTCCTAAGGAATATTTCGTTGAAATATAATAACATTCTTATTAATGTTATAAGAGATATGAGCTCGGACGAATTGACGAACTGAAAGACAGACAGGCTGACGGATGGACACGACAAAGACCGTATGCTTTCTCGAAAGTTTTTGGAGAGCATAAAATGATATTTAAAAAGCACGTGTTATGTGACTTTATAACTTCACTTGATGCAACCCAAAGCATAATGTTTAAATATAATAACGTGCATTTA
The DNA here is from genome assembly GCA_035048485.1 of Pteria penguin. Classification (NCBI taxonomy): domain Eukaryota; kingdom Metazoa; phylum Mollusca; class Bivalvia; order Pterioida; family Pteriidae; genus Pteria; species Pteria penguin. The sequence continues at coordinate 35,374,293 of CM068585.1, read as the reverse complement.
CGATCGCGCATGAGCTATGTTTATTCATTATATTGTCTCCAATATATACATACATATCGTCGCAAGTTTCGACTGGAACTCCTCGTGAGTAACCCTCTGTTGGCCCTCACCAGAGGAGTTCTGATTCCGTCTATAGCTGCCTTTTATTGGATACCCGGTTCCAATTATACAGTACATGTAGAGAAATCTCTGGACTTTTCGGCGGATCTCTCCGAAATTCCTCTGCAAGTGTGGTCCGATTCTATACCAATGCGTCGACTGTACTTTGCTATTACGCAATGTTCAAGTGTGAAAATAAAGTGCTAGATCATAAAGAATCGAAGAAGTCCTCCAAAGGGAAGTGCGGTACATAAAAAGTAAAGGAACACAAACACTCTGTATTGCAAATTTTCGGCCTCACGACCTTTAAGAAGCAATTTTTCATCTGAAAAATTGCTTAATAAAGGTCGCGAGGCCGAAATTTGCAATACAGAGTGTTTGTGTTCCTTTACTTTTTATGCTAGATTATACATTGGACTCTTTTAAAATCATAATGGTGACAATGCACAAATACAAAACACTGAACTTTACACCAAATTTCTCTCTTAATTCCTTTACGATCGGCAATGGAATCCCTCGATTGTGAAACATTCGCAATATTGCTTCAGAATCCCGTAAGTCGGCGTGGCTCAGTGGATGACGTATTCGGCTCGGGTTCGAATTCCGCCATAGGCATACCGGTGTTCTGTCTTTCAGATGAAACAGTAAAACCCGAGGTCCCGTGTCATGGCAGACGTGGCACGTAAAAGATCCGTCACTGCTTCAGGCGAATCCTTAGCAAAGGTAGATATTTCTATGCAATGCATCAGGCAGATGCTGTCACCGTATATGTGAGATAATCGTAGAGTGATGTAAAACACAAATAAATCAGAATTCCCTATTCAGGCAGATAAGTCACCAAGTCGTCTCCAATTCGGAAGGAATTCCTCAATCCGTCCACGCGTGGACATTGTAATTATTGCATTGGTTCCCTTATCCGCTTTCACTTTGACTTAAAACTAGCTGTTCATAAAAACAAATCATTGGAAAGTATAATTATGATGTTAGCAAGTCAATTCCTTCTATTTTGTTCTCCAATAACCTTTCGCGTGTCGAGGAAAATCGTCCACTTATGGTCTTTTCAGCTATCGTAATGAAAATGCTGTCGGATCTAATTGATCGTTCCACTCGTTTCCTTTACTTATGGGAAGAGGTTAGGGATACGGGACTTGTAGCATTACAGGGCAATCATTGATTGTAACACGATTACTGGGAAGAAAACATGTGTTCAAGCTAGAATGAGGGGTGGATCTTAAAAGGCTATTGTATTTAAAACAGCTACTTCAGAACTTAATGTGAACACTAAGTGGTAGATCTTGATTTATTAGCTTGTTCGTCCATTTATTCTTGTTTTACATCACGCTAAGGTTATTTAATTTCCAAGGTGGCGGCATCGGTCTGATGTATAGAAAAAAAAAAACAAAACAAAGAGAACATGACTTCAAGAACTGATTCTTCCGAAACCGTGAGAAGTCCTTTCCCTGCCAACACCTACTGTCACCAGAGTCTAAAATTGCCAGGGAGACAAAACAAGGAGACGTCAATTTTCAGTCTTTTAAGCCATTTTGAACACTAAGCGTCAAACCTTAGTTCATTAGATCGCGTAACTGAAGAACCTGACGTCTTAAGTTTTGCGAAATTTTATCGTAGAAAGACGTCCTAGGACAGTATAACTGCGTTTAGCCAAGCGTCTGTCAACTTTACCAAGGCGGTCCACAGGTAGACGTGAATATATAAAAGGATATATTCAGTGATAAACTAAATAATAATGAAGGAAATCGACACTTCGTGTATTCAATTTAGCCAACAGACTAAGGAAATGTAGTTAGACATTAATGTAGACTAGCATTAGGGGAAACAAATTCAGCCAAATAGATCAAGTAGATAAATCATAAAACAATTATTCTATCTAAAGAGAAAGCAAAGTAAATCTGATATATAACATCGTTTTTATGTAAAGGTTAACTTTAGTTTTCATTGAGTTGGCTTTTCCACATTTATTTTGCAAGAAAAGATCAAAACGGAAATTTAAATAGCGACCCTTAAAAGCAGTTGACCTCTAAATAAAGGCGACCGTAAGACAGGTTTCGTTTATTTTCACGAAATGGACACATTTCCAACCAAATATGACTATTACTGAAAATTATATTACATGTCTACTTAAAATTTCAACCATTTCATCAATTTCAAAGTCAGTATCATCCATGCCCATGTAATAAGTTTTGTTCACGTCGCATTGACAAAATATCACTCCCACACAAAGCAAGAAATCTGTATTACAAGCATTTTAAGCCGGTGTGGTCTTGTGGAAAAGGTGCTCGACTCGTTACCTAGAGGTCCCAGGTTCGATTTCCGCCATGGGCACACCGGTGTTCTGTCTTTCTGATGAGACAGTAAAAACCGAGGTCCCGTGTCATGGAAGGTGTGGCACGTTAAAGATCCCTAACTGCTTCGGGTAGGTCCGTTGCAAATGTATAAAATTTCTATGCAATGCATCAGGCAGATGACGTCGCCATATACGTGAAATAATCGTCGAGTGACGTAAAACAATAATCAATCTATCAACTGAAGCATTTTAAGGGAGAGTGTGAATTTTGCACGTTAAAGGTTGAACGTAAATTGCACTGCTACGATTAAAATAACTTCACAAACTGGAAATGGGAATTCTACATGGTTTTACGAAATACAGCGATCATGGAATTGAATGTTTGTTTTGATTTATATACATGCTACAAAGGCATGTAGTATATTAAAATGATGTCTCCAGCCCTAAATAACAAGTGACGTCATCCATCGTAGTAGTGAATGAAATTTCATCTTAAAAACAAACAAAACACATAAAGCTCAACATTACATAAAAATACGAAACACAATCTTCATGCACAACCAAATTCAATTTGACAATAAAAACATGTCATTCAAATCTCTCACCTCATCGCAATATCCCAATATCATTCATTTACCACCAATTCCCTGGAGACAAGAAATCTGCTATTCTAGAAGACATCCTCCATACATCTTCAATCTGTAGCCACAGCCATGTTCCATGTGCTTTAGCGATCACAGAGTTTTCCTAAGATCTACTTTATTGTCACTGTCGACTACAACTGCTCTTCGTTCACCTGGGTGAAACCTACGAATCGATAAGAGTTGTTGACGGTTACATTAGCAATGATCACCATACAAATGGAAAAATCACTCTCTGGCTATCATCATCTATTGAAGAGAGAATAGTCGTGAAGCCAGCAGATTCTGGTTAATTAGAATGGTGTGGACTTCAATATCATCTAATTTAGTTTCCATCTGTGACATCAATACTTATGTTCTCTGTTACACCTTTTTCCCAAGTATTTATCAAAGATTCATATAATAAACTATTATCATGTGCACCGAAATATAAATTGTCTGACATAGTAGAAATTTTCTATCACATAATAAATTTTCATAAGTATGAGAATACATGTAAATTGAACAAAATGTGTTTGTGAAACACAAATACCCCCACGGCAACAAAGTCCAAATGTTAAAAGTTTTTGAAATGTAGGTCACGGTCACGGTCAAGGTCATTAGGCCAAAAATTATTGTAGCAACGGAAATGACCGGTTGGTTGATTGGTGTTTTACGTCGCCACATGGAGGCAGGAAGTAAACAATCTCTTAAACATAGTGGCACAATCCGGAATCGAACCCCGATCGTTGGCGCCGCAAGCCATGCGCTTAACCACTAATCAAGCCTGCCTGTGTAGCGACGGAGAGGTCTTGTCACAATGAAAAAACAAGTGAAGTATGAAAGCCCTACCTCTTACGATTTAAAAGTTGTAACCAATGTCAAAAATTAAATGCCCCCAAATCTTTTATTTCGGAAGGGGGGGGGGGGGGTGTAAAGAGCAGCCATATTGATTGCGTCATCTTTCTACTGTAATTGGCGGAATTCTATAAGTTTTATTAAAATATTTATAAAAAGAGGGAGTCACGATGCAGTGGTATTGGATTACAACACGAGAGTCCCATAAACATGCTTACCAGAAAACACGTATAGATCATTGCTACATAATTTCATCAAAATCATTTAAAAACCGAAAAAAGAAATGGGGGCGGGTGGAGGGTGGGGGGAGTATATACGAAATCACGTGCATATACATCTGAATTGTTCGGTGTCGGACGGTTAGCTATGACATGAGCTAAAATCACATATGATATATAACAGATAAATGATTAATGGAGACTATATTTACTGTTCTGTGATGCAAAGTCTCAGATGAGTGAAAGAAAGAAAGAATAAATTCGGCCGGATGAACGACTAGTAAAGGCTATCAATTAAACCAAGTTAACCCATAAACCTGTAGATGTTTTTATCACTATAAATAAGCAGTTTAGTAACTACGAATACCAGGAAATAGCAATTTACAGACAATGATGATAATGTTTAAACGTGAACATTAAATACCACGAATTTGTTTCCGATATAGAATTTGCTAAATTCAGTCCTCGCGTATAATTCAAAAGACGGTCCGCCATAACCTTTTCTCAGACGCTGAGATTTACAAACTTTTGATAGACTTATGTAATAAAATTATACATATGTTACGTATAGCTTTTTCTGTAAAGCTGGTACAATATATTTACCACACGCCAATCACTGATACATGATTTAAGGCAATAATCTTATACAGCTGGGAAAACACGAAATCTCAAACTATGCTCATCGGCTTGTTTTACGGTGACGACAGCTTGTTCATTCAAACATGTTCGAATGTATGTAGCAAACGCATCGCGCATTGTAGTAGAAGCGAAACTAGCATTTGGCTTACTGAAATGGGGTTTGCATCCCAAATTTAAAACTCCATTTCAGGAGTGGATTTAGAGTGGCAGGCTAAAAATACTTACTCAAGTTTAAAATGTTAAAAAAACAATTTGAAATGATTGGTGTTTGGTTCTTTCGTTGAATAAAAGGTTATTTATTTAACTAACGACATAGTTGGATCCTCTCTCCAAATGCATAATAATATTCATAAGGTTCTAAGGTGTCCTCTTTTTCTTAAACACGAGATTTCAAAACGCACTACGAAATGTTCAACCGTATTCTTTTCAAAGTGTCCTTTCCCAACAAACCGGTTTTCGGCCTTTATCAGGTAAATTTGAGAAATTTCATTCCGTTAGCAGTTAGAAGACTGAAACTTGTATAATAACCAGGCGCTTGTCCATTGTGCAATCTGGTTCGAATCCTGGATTAAGTCACTATATATCAGAGGTCGGCAGTAACATCCTGAATGACTGGGGAAAAACCTAAAGAATGAAAACCCAATAAAAAACCAAACCAACAAATGAAACAAAACTTTTAACAAGAGCGGCGCAAACGTAGCATATGCCACCCCCCCCCCCCCCTTAGTTATTTTTGTAACGTGGGCATAAAGCACTGACACTCCTTTCCATTTTTCTATATCGGTGATTTTCGATTACTGAGAATTGAATCGGAATCAGCATATTATCTGAATCAGCATATTTTCAGTGATCAACAATCAATCATCGGCGATAATTATTTCATGACAGTGCATAATAAAACTTGACCTAGATATCTTCATGATATATCAAGCATCAATTCAATATCTTTATCCATTCCTGAGATAATGAGCTGAAACTGCATATTTTAAGAAATTTTAAAAGTCTAAAGGCGATAACTCTAATAAAAATAACTGAACCATATCTTAAATATAACTTATTAATTTGACCCATATATCCTTAAGATGTATCTGCATACCAAATAACAATTCAATATATCTAACTGTTCCTGAGAAAATGAAGAGAATTGCTAATTTTAGGAAATTTCCAAAGTCCAAGGGGGATAACTCGCAAAAATTATTGAACCATAACCAAATTTGACCTAAATATCCTTTAGATGTATCAGTATATCAAACATAAATTCAATATCTTTATTGGTTCCAGAGATAATGTGCGGAAATTGCAAATATCTTTATCCGTTCCTGAGATAATGAGCGGAAATTGCTAATTTTAAAAAATTTTCTAAGTCCAAGGGGGATAACTATATTATTGAACGATAACCAAGTTTTAACTTGACCTAGATATCCTTGAGATGTATCTGCATACCAAATATCAATTCGATATCTTTATTGGTTCCAGAGATAATGAGCGGAAACTGTAAATAGACCAACCGACAGACCGACAACAGCAAAACAATATGCCCCTCATTCTTCGAAGGGGGGCATAAACATAATTTCGAAGACACATTGTATGTCACAATATAATAACCATATGGTGCTAGGAGATTGCGTTCCGTACTGAGCAGATGTCGGACTGGTATTGATGTCGTGTTTATCGTTTGAGCATCAGCATTATTCTGTTGTTTACAGCAATGACATACAGACAAGTGTTCACAGAAACATGGACACCTTTGTCCCTACGATTTGATGGACGTTGTTCTCGATGTCTGGACGATTGTTTCGTGATCGAGTTTCCTGAAAGATCATTCACTCAACGTGAAAGGAAGAAAAGTGGGGGAAACTTAAGAAGGATGAGATTATAGGACTAGATGTCGTTCAATACTGTCATTAGAAAGGCTCAAAATAATCTTCTAAAGATGAAGATTATGTTTGCTTCGTCGATCTGACATGAGAGTAAAATTCAGCAATGCAGAAATGCTATTAAACTTGATTGCTCATATCGTAAAACCATACAAAAATCCATATTCACATGCAATTATAGGGGGGAAATACTACAAAAGTACCATCTATTATTTTCATCAGTATGCACATGCTGTTCGCAAAGAACTAATCCATCCTATTTAAGATGTGTCACCTCCATCCTACTAAATGCGCGTTCCTCCTCCTTCTAAACCCTGCTGTCTAGTCCTTAGTCCTGGATTGGGAGCTTAGATACGAGTGTACGGATCAGAGATTATGATAAAAGAATTAAGATAATGAAAACAATCAGCAACGACATTGTTATACACAGCTGCGTCACTAACCAAACAGCTGCCCTATGGACGGATAAGGTATTCAGAAAGATAGGGCGCGAAGTCAGGTTTTCTTCATCAAAAGCTAAAAAAAGGAGGGGGTTCCGGAAATTATTTTAAGTGGTTAATATATTATGATAAAAATAAAAATGTTATTCAATATTGACACTGACATTTATTAATGGTTGATTTTGCAGTTGAGGGCGACCGAGTGATTACTGAGCGCGATATAGTATAATTGTGTTTTAATGTATAAACACACAATTTTCTGTATTTGAAATAGTGTCAGCCTCCTTGGCACTTCCACACCATCTATCGATGACAAACTAGGCAGTGTAGAAATTGGACGCCTGGATAAAGTGTAAACTTCTTTTGTTGAATGACCAAATCCGTTCGTGTATAAATTCAATCCAAATAATGTAAGGCACGGTAACATAATTATGAAAAGAAACATACTACGCATTTGTTGTTATGATTGTAGTTAATAAGTTGTTGTTGTTGTTGAATAATGCCTATAATAGATACTTTATTCCAGTAATACAGACTATTGTCTAACTTCAATAGCGATCTCCAAAATTAGTACATATACATGCATAACTACTGTCCGCGCCACTCACTCTGGAAACTGGAAAATCTGGATTTTCAGATATTCATCTTCAGAATAATTTCAAAAAGGCAAAACCCTTCGATAGATCTTGTTTAGTCGTAACTTTTGGTGTATGCTATATGTTTGTTTGATAAAGCGTTCATGTTTTATAGAAAAAAAATCAATTTTAGATAGGGCGATTTCCATGTTAAATTTTGACGTGACGTCGCCAAGTTTCCCATAGACTCAATGTTAAACATCGGCGACGTCACGTCAAAATCAATACAGAAAACGCCCTATCTAAAATGATTTTTCCCTATAAAATACGAATGTTTCTTCATAGAAAGATATAACATACCCCAAAAGTTACGACTAAACAAGATCTGTCGATTGATATTAATTTTGATAAACTATTTTAAAGATAAATAAGTGAAAATCCAGATTTTTTGGTTTACAAAGTGATTGGCGCAGACAGTAAGCCCTATCTCTTACTGTCAATAAGTTATGACAAAGGTTGAAGTTTTTTAAAGTAGGCCAAACATCAAGGTCAAGGTCACAAAGGTCAAAAACAAAAGGTCTTGGCACAAAGAATACAGATGTAAGATATCAAAGCCCTGTCTCTAATGGTTCTAATCCTGGAGTTATGATCCAGGTTGAAGTTTTTGTCTACGGACGACAACAATAACAACAACGCCGTTAGTACGACAATTAGCTCTCTGGACATTCGTCCCCGCGAGCTAAAATGTGTTTGACGTCATAATGGTTCTGTGTTTCGTAAATCACGAATAACGATGGGAAAGGCTACAATCAGATCCAGCGCAACACTAGAATTAAAGATTTATTCTACGCATAGCAGCGAATGAAGAAGACTGGAAAATCGTCATATTGAAATTCTTTAATCATTTTGCTTTATGCTTATTGCATATGTATTGTTTATCCCATAAACATAAAAGACAGAAAATTATCTGTGTATTACTTTTCATAAAGAAAGGTATTGCAAATTGAAAAGGATATTAGAGACGTCATTTCACAATAGTAGAGATGTAACGATACAACTTTTTACAACACGGTAGTACCACGATAATAGAACAACGATACGATACGTATCACGATACTAGAACAATACGATACATATCACGATACTAGAACAACGATACGATACGTATCATGATACTAGAACAATACGATACATATCACGATACCAGAACAACGATACGATACGTATCATGATACTAGAACAACGATACGATACATATCACGATACTAGAACAACGATACGATACGTATCATGATACTAGAACAACGATACGATACATATCACGATACTAGAACAACGATACGATACGTATCACAATACTAGAACAATACGATACATATCACGATACTAGAACAACGATACGATACGTATCATGGTACTAGAACAACGATACGATACGTATCACGATACTAGAACAACGATACCATACGTATCACGGTACTAGAACAATACGATACGTATCACGATACTAGAACAATATGATACGTATCACGATACTAGAACAACAATACGATACGTATCACGATACTAGAACAACGATACGATACGTATCACGATACTAGAACAACGATACGATACGTATCACGATACTAGAACAACGATACGATACGTATCACGGTATTAGAACAACGATACGTATCACGATACTAGAACAACGATATGATATGTATCACGATACTAGAATAACGATACGTATCACGATACTAAAACAACGATATGATATGTGTCACGAAACTTGAACAACGATACGATACGTATCACGATACTAGAACAATACGATACGTATCACGATACTAGAACAACGATACGATATGTATCATGGTACTAGAACAACGATACGATACGTATCACGATACTAGAACAACGATACGATACGTATCACGGTACTACAACAACGATACGATACGTATCACGATACTAGAACAACGATACGATACGTATCACGGTACTACAACAACGATACGATACGTATCACGATACTAGAACAACGATACGATACGTATCACGGTACTAGAACAACGATATGATACGTATCACGATACTAGAACAACGGTACGATACGTATCACGGTACTAGAACAACGATATGATACGTATCACGATACTAGAATAACGATACGATACGTATCACGATACTAAAACAACGATATGATATGTGTCACGGTACTAGAACAACGATACGATACGTATCACGATACTAGAAAAATACGATACGTATCACGATACTAGAACAACAATATGATACGTATCATGATACTAGAATAACGATACGTATCACGATACTAAAACAACGATATGATATGTGTCACGAAACTAGAACAATGATACGATACGCATCACGATACTGGAACAACGATACGATACGTATCACGACACTAGAACGATACAATACGTATCATGGTACTAGAACGATACGCTATGTATCGTGATACTAGAACAACTATACGATACGTATCGCGATACTAGAACAACGATACGATATGTATCGCGATACTAGAACGATACGATATGTATCACGGTACTAGAACGATACGATATATATCGCGATACTAGAACAACGATACGATACGTATCCCGATACCAAGCAAGATTTCTTTTTCCTACATAGTTATGAGAGAAGTATCCCTTATATAACAGAGGGGTGTGGTCAAAAACTGAAACTCCTTGATCAATAATTTAATGTTGAAGAAAGAATGCTTATTATAATACATATAGTACATGCATAGACAATCTTCAAAAGGGGTGATCTCAAAAATATTATTTACAAGTAATGTAAATGTACCTGTATACCCTAATCTCTGGATGCTGGATCTGCACTGTATTTATGTGCATAGATTCAATGTTTTACTCATACTGTGTTAATAAATACCCTTGATGATGATGACATAGCTTCTAATACAACGCATACACCTGTTTTTTATTTAAACAATTTACTGTGTACAAATATTATATCATCCTTTTATTAAATTCATATTGAAATGCATCTCTGTGGAATGAAATTTACCGGATAATCAATATATAAATTAATGAAGATGTGTAACACCTCTTGTGAAATAGATAACTGTTTAAACATGTATGTATTAAATTTCCTCATTAAACACAAAACTGAAACAGACAATGAAACCAATTCACTGAAAAAGTCACAAATTCAGTAAGGGTTAAATGGCAAAACTTAGTAAAAAAAATGTGAATGTATGACCACAATTTTTGCATAAATTTGTAAAAGTTATACTGAAACTGTATTGTCAACTTGAAGGATTTCCTCATATAGCTAGACACAAAAATAAATTATCAAATGATCAGAGCTACCATGTTGGAGGGGCAGGCTTGGTGTAGTGGTTAAGCACTTGGCTTGCAGTGCCAATGATCTGGGTTCAATTCTTGTGTTACGCCACTATGTTTAAGAAGTTGGTTACCTCCTGCTTCCATGTCGCGATATAACTGATAAATTGTTGAAAACGACTTAAAACACCAATCAACCAACCAACTACCATGTTGGCAATAACCAGTATATGTACTACCAGCATGTGAATGTTGGCAATAACCAATATCACCAGTATGTGTATGTTGGCATTAACCAGTACTACCAGCATGTGAATGTTGGCAATAACCAGTACTACCAGCATGTGTATGTTGGCAATAACCAGTACTATCAGCATTTGTATGTTGGCAATAACCAGTATTACCAGCATGTGTATGTTGGCATTTACCAGTACTACCAGCATGTGTATGTTGGCAATAACCAGTATTACCAGCTTGTGAATGTTGGCATTAACCAGTACTACCAGCATGTGAATGTTGGCATTAACCAGTACTACCAACATGTGTATGTTGGCATTAACCAGTACTACCAGCATGTGTATGTTGGCATTAACCAGTACTACCATCATGTGTATGTTGGCATTAACCAGTACTACCAGCATGTGAATGTTGGCAATAACCAGTACTACCAGCATGTGAATGTTGGATATAACTGGTATTACCAATGTGTATGTTGGCAATAACCAGTACAACCAGCATGTGTATGTTGGCATTAACCATTATTACCAGCATGTGTACGTTGGCAGTAACCAGTACTATCAGCATGTGAATGTTGGCAGTGACCATTACTACCAGCATGTGAATATTGGTAATAACCAATATCACCAGTGTTTGTATGTTTACATTAATCAGTACTACCAGCATGTGTATGCTGTCAATAACCAGTACTACCAACATGTGTATGTTGGCAATAACCAGTACTATCAGCATGTGTATGTTGGCAATAACCATTATTACAACATGTGTATGTTGGCATTAACCAGTACTACCAGGATGTGTACGTTGTGAATAACCAGTATTACCAATATGTGTATGCTGTCAATAACCAGTACTACCAACATGTGTATGTTGACAATAACCAGTACTATCAGCATGTGTATGTTGGCAATAACCATTATTACCAGCATGTGTATGTTGGCAATAACCAGTACTATCAGCATGTGTATGTTGGCAATAACCAATGCTATCAGCATGTGTATGTTGGCAATAACCAGCACTACCAGCATGTGTATGCTGGCAATAACCAGTACTATCAGCATGTGTATGTTGGCAAGAACCAGTACTATCAGCATGTGTATGTTGGCAAGAATCAGTACTATCAGCATGTGTATGTTGGTAAGAACCAGTACTACCAGCATGTGTATGTTGGCAATAACCAGTACTATCAGCATGTGTATGTTGGCAATAACCAGTACTACCAGCATGTATATGTTGGCAATAACCAGTACTATCAGCATGTGTATGTTGGCAATAACCAGTACTATCAGCATGTGTATGTTGGCAAGAATCAGTACTACCAGCATGTGTATGTTGGCAATAACCAGTACTATCAGCATGTGTATGTTGGCAATTACCAGTACTATCAGCATGTGTATGTTGGGAAGAACCAGCACTACCAGCCTGAGGATGTAGGCAATAACCAATACTACCAATGCATGTGTTGGCAATGATAATTGTTGTCAGTGTGTGTGTTGGCAATGACTATAGCTACTAGTGTGTGTTAGCAATGATCAGTGCTTACAGAGTGCGAGTTAGCAATGATCAGTGCTACTTGTCAATGTGTGTGTTAGCAATGATTAGTACTACCAGTGTGTGTTAGCAAGGATTAGTACTATCAGTGTGTGTTAGCAATGATTAGTACTACCAGTGTGTGTGTTAGCAATGATCAGTGCTACCAATGTGTGTTAGCAATGATTAGTACTATCAGTGTGTGTGTTAGCAATGATTAGTACTACCAGTGTGTGTGTGTGTGTTAGCAATGATTAGTACTTCCAGTGTGTGTTAGCAATGATTAGTACTATCAGTGTGTGTTAGCAATGATTAGTACTATCAGTGTGTGTTAGCATTGATTAGTACTATCAGTTTGTGTGTTAGCAATGATTAGTACTACCAGTGTGTGTTAGCAATGATTAGTACTATCAGTGTGTGTGTTAGCAATGATCAGTGCTAACAGAGTGCGAGTTAGCAATGATCAGTGCTACTGGTCAATGTGTGTGTTAGCAATGATAAGTACTATCAGTGTGTGTTGATCAGTGCTACTGGTGTGTGTGTTAGCAATGATTAGTACTATCAGTGTGTGTTAGCATTGATCAGTGCTAACAGAGTATGAGTTAGCAATGATCAGTGCTACTGGTCAATGTGTGTGTTAGCAATGATCAGTACTACCAGTATGTGTGTTAGCAATGATCAAGGCTACCATTGTGTGTGTTAGCAATGATTAGTACTATCAGTGTGTGTTAGCAATGATTAGTACTATCAGTGTGTGTTAGCAATGATTAGTACTATCAGTGTGTGTTAGCAATGATTAGTACTATCAGTGTGTGTGTTAGCAATGATTAGTAATACCAGTGTGCGTTAGCAATGATTAGTACTATCAGTGTGTGTTAGCAATGATCAGTGCTAACAGAGTGTGAGTTAGCAATGATCAGTGCAACTGGTCAATGTGTGTGTTAGCAATGATTAGTACTATCAGTGTGTGTGTGTTAGCAATGATTAGTACTATCCGTGTGTGTTAGCAATGATTAGTACTATCAGTGTGTGTTAGCAATGATCAGTGCTAACAGAGTGTGAGTTAGCAATGATCAGTGCTACTGGTCAATGTGTGTGTTAGCAATGATTAGTACTATCAGTGTGTGTTAGCAATGATTAGTACTATCAGTGTGTGTTAGCAATGATCAGTGCTACCAGTGTGTGTGTTAGCAATGATTAGTGCTACCAGTGTGTTTTGATCAGTGCTACCGGTGTGTGTGTTAGCAATGATCAGCACTACCAGTGTGTTAGCAATGGTCAGTGCTACCAGTAATGTGTTGATCAGTGCAGAGGTGGATCCAGAGGCTGAAGGGGGAAGGTTTGGAGGAGGCCCAAAGTGCTGAGAGAAGACGGGTAGGGGAGGGGGTATACTCCCTCCTGTACAGGGGGGGTCTGGGAGGCCTCCCCCGAAATTTTTTTTTTTAATTTTGAATCGAATAAAATGGTGCAATCTGATACATTTTTCAGCTTTTTTTCCAATAATGACACAGGATTTTTTTTCTGTCTACTGAAGAATAAAGCCATAAAATCACATCTAGTTTGTCAATTATTTCCTCATTTTGAACTTTGATGTGGTGCCGAAATTGCATATATTCCACATAGTTTCCCTTAAACTAAATTTACGTTGTCAGAATAAATATGTGTACACAGTAGTACTATGCAGTAGAGGTGTCTAAAATCTATCTTGATATAATGCAATAGTATAATCATTGAACTTTGAACAAACATTTTATATAACATAAAAAATAAATTAGAATAAAATTAATAACAACATTTTCATGTAACAACAAAAAATAATTAGATTTGGAATGTATGAGTTACTTTCAAAGTAAGCAGTCATACATGTATATGTAGCAAAATACATTATGCACAAGCGTGTGTAGATATGAAAAACTTCGATAACAAAAGGTTGTTAAAACATAAAAATAGAGAATATGATGGGACAAAAATTTGAAGGACATGAACTGACCTTTGTCGAATGGAAAAGGTAAAAAGAAAAAGAAAATAAAGAAACCCAGAGGGGGTGGTTCCTGAACCCCCTTATGGCCTTAAATCCACCCTTGCCATGCTACCATTGTGTGTTATCAAAGATCAACGCTGCCAATGTACATGTGTTGGCAATGATAATTGTCTGATGATTGTACTTATAGGAGGATTCAGTAAATTTTTTTGTAAGGGATGTTCACCGTTTTGTACAAAAATTTGGATGGAATTACTTCTATTGGCCGTGAAAGGGGTAAACAAAGGGGGAGGAGCCAAATTTGCTAATATTTCTATAGCACAACTTTAAATTAAATTATGAAATGAAACTAAAATTTCAATGACCATTTTTTTTCATTATTATTTTAATTCAATTTAATTCATAATTTATGACATAAATAGATATGAAGATATAAAATAAATTCAATCAGTACTGTTTTACTACAACAATGAAGGCATAAAAACTTACCAATTTTCACTTCAATTTTTTGATTTTTTTAATGCTTTGTTTCGAATAACGTAAAGCGAAATCTATGATACCGGCAACCTAAGCTGTGAGGGAACAAAGAAATATACAGCTGATGCACCGGGAAATAGTCATATCACTTCAAATTAATTCGAACTACAAATATGTAGCCATCATCTCAATTTAATCCCCAAGGATTCACAATGAAAGATGATCCTAAACTAAAGTTACTAAATCTATAAAAAATAAAAGCGGGAAAATATGTAAAAACAACATACAACATAAAAGGTTTGGTCTTTTTTTTTATTGTTTCAGCAAACGAATAATTGCACATCGAGTTGCCTACATAAAAGTACATGCGACCTCACTTGAACTCGATGGCTTCTGTAAACATTTCGCGAACACGAGTAAAAACAACTTCATTGCGTTATCTTTTGGAGGTAATGTCTTTCGCTTTGTAATTAATGTTTATATTTTTCCAGCAATATGTGAACACTTAGTATAGAAAATGTTTTAAAGAAATCTAACTGAAACCTATTGCATAAGGTTTTAGCTCGAATTTCCTCATTATTGACATTGAAGATACATTTTGTAACACAAAATTTATCTACCTTGCCACAGTGTCCCTTTCCTGAAATTAATTCAAGTTTGATCTGTATATTCTAAGAAGAAAAACTTTTGAGACTCCAGTTTTGTTCATTTACATTTTGTCAAAATATTTTGAAAAGGCTGGATAGGATGAAGGATATACATGTAAGTCATAGAATGTGTCATTAGCCAATATGTCAAAGAAATACTTCGTCAGAATCCAAAATACACGTGTATCCCAAGACTACCATATGGTTTGTATTGTACTGAAAAATGAGATGAGACACTGGATTGTACTTGAGCTATCCAGATTAATGAAGCTGTGTTAGACTGAATCTTGGAGCTACATGAAGACATGATCAGGAATTTCAATAAGAGCTGGCACCCGACAAACGACAAAAATTGCCATTTCATATTTCCTCTGATCTCGTATCTAATACTCATGTTTACTTAAACGTATACGATGCTCAAAAATGATATGCCTCAAATTTCTAAATCACCTCCTCAAATATTTCTTACTGAAAACCCTGCATGATTACCAGTCATCCAATCATCAACCTAACACCTGACCTTGTCAGGTTACCTACATTCCTGTAAATGCCATTTAGTTTGTCAATATGTCTTTAAAAATTGCTGTTTTGAGGACCTGAAATTTTCTGTTTCACACCAGAGGAGTAAAACTATGGCCATCTGATCTTGTTCAAATCAGATGTTGTGGGCCATTATCGATACATAACAAAAACAGACCCACACTGTCTTACTATTTATATACTCATACCCTCCAGTTTTCATTTTGCTCTAGGAGACTGCCTGCATGTAATATTGAGTCAGTACAAATACATTTTAGGTCAACATAGCAAGCTGTGGGTCTAGTAATCCTGGGAATAAAACTAACTTGCAGCTTGTCAGTGCAGCTTGTCAGTACAACTTGACAGTGAAGCTTGTCAGTGCAGCTTGTCAGTACATCTTGACAGTGCAGCTTGTCAGTACATCTTGTCAGTGCAGCTTGTCAATGCAGCTTGTCAGTACAACTTGACAGTGAAGCTTGTCAGTGCCCTGCTCTCAGATGATATTGTAAAACTATATACATGTATGTCTCCTTTCTATGTAGACCTTTGGCTTGGCACAAAAACGATCCTGCATTTAATTAGTTGGGTCCATTGCATATTGCAAAATTCCTATATACAATACATTGTTCACGTACACAAGGACGTATATAAGTCCCTGATGTACATCATGCAGATGCCATCAATTGACATGTGTATCAGTGAAATATTAAGACTTTATTTAAAACAAACGAACAGTATACTTAAGAGAATTTCTTTTCATAAATTAAAAGAATCACAACTTAACTAATTGTATACTGGTACATACAGTGCATTTCAAGTATTTTGGAGAAAGTGTACAAATCACTTTGGGAAAATTACGCATAACAGTGAGAATTCACCAGCATAAATTTACTTGTGCTAGTTCACACTTTTATATCGGTACCAAATCACAGGGTTTTTACGTATTTTTTATATTTATATCTTCATTAGACTCACTGAAAAGTCTGTTACAAAACAACTTGTCTGAACTGTAGTACACACAGGAATTATATCAATACAGAACATTCACTGTTTGAGTTATCGTTCTTTTCGTTGGTACATGCATGAAATAGACATGTCCTATGCAAATTTGATCTCTCTTTTCTTCTATAAATTTAAGGATTGATCAAAGGATTTCTGGAATGGACCCTAAGGAGAAATTTTGAAAAAATCAAGTTATACTGAACATACATGATAGGCATTTTGAGAAATACAGAAAATCAATATAAGTTATATTAACAGTCAGAGCGTTTTGGAGCAATTGCACAAAACACAGTGGGGAAAAAACACTAGAAATCACAGTGGGAATTGAGGTGGAATTTACCTCTGCTCATTTATACCTTTATAAAATACAGGGTATTGTGTAATTTCTGAATTTACACCTGGATGTTGCCCATTGTGGTGGATGGAAAAATTTCAAAACACTTGGACTATACTGTAAATTCAGAATTTTGCAGTGAAAATTGGGAAAAATCACACTATTTTTTAGTACATTTTAAAGAATGGATCTATTAAATATTTTAAACCTAAAAATACCCTTACAAACTCCTGGATTTTCATGTACATGTACATGTAGTACAGTATTAATATATATAATATATATAATGAATGGCATCATCACAAGTCCATGGTTTGTATCCATTCTAAACTAAATTTATTGATTAGTTATTGTTTTATGTCGCTCCACAATTAATTCACCCAAACCTCTAACTTGTGATGATAGGTGATTGAGGTACATTATAACTCATATCAAGTCACAAAGATATAAATCATGCCATTATTCAGTAATTTATTTTTATTCTTTCATTCAGAAATTGAATGCTGCAATCAACACACAATACAACCACAGCAACAGATATTATTCTAGTTTATCTGATGAACAGAAAGACAGACTTGCAAATGGTCCTGATCTTGGAGATTTCATTGTAGGAAATGTAACAGCAGAACAATTTCAAGGTGGCGATAATATCAAAAGAGTGAAGGGTGAAAGGTACAACATTACAACAATACATGTAAACAGATAGTCATAACAGAGCAGTGAAATACATGTATTTCTAATGTATGCACCTGAAAAATGTGTTCATACTTGGCATTTGATGGTTGAGGTACATGCATGAGTTTCCTAGAGCTTACTGTAGCCAGTTTAATTCTGTCAAATCCAGTCTATATAAGTATGAAGGTGTGCTAATATTTCTGTAGGAAATTTGTGGCTTCCTCATGTTTTCTTTATCTTTTAAGATACCGGTAGTCTAATAGATCAGACAAAATACTCCGCATTTGACGGTCATTTTGCTTGTTTAGTTCTGTCAAATGTAGTCTACATGTATATACATGTACATGTAAGTATTTAATTGTTGCAAACAGCAAACTGCACCTGCAAAGCATAGGAGAAATTCCACATTTTGTCACAAGTTAAAGTTTGCTTCTAACTAAGACCCCACCACCAGGTGTCAAAATAACCATTAGGGGTGGGGTACCCAGTATTTGGTCAGATCTTTCAGATTACAATAAACATTGCCTTTCACCATATACACGTACTCAGTAGATGAATGCCGCCTTGGTATTCAACAAAAATTGATACTAGCTAATAGTATTCTTAAATAATCTCATTTAAATAAGCATACATGTATGAAATTACATGTTTTTTCCATTGGTCTGAGGCTCTGACAGTGTGCGAAATTAACGATTAGTGATCAAAAGAGCAGTAGACTGGTGTATAGGAAATCTGACCGAGTTATGTAACTTTTGTCCTATATAATTTCAATTAATGAAACACCTGTAAACATCGATTCGGTTCTGTCCATGCACCCCTCTTACCCCCAGTGTACAGTGAAAAAAGAAGCAAGTGTCAACCATGTTTCTGTTAGCAAAATTCATGAAAACTATCATGGTAAAAAAAAAAATGAAAACAAATTTTTTAAGATTATTGGAAAATTGACCGAAATAAGTTGATTTTCGTCAAAGATGAAGGTAAAATGCATTGTTCTTACTGATGTGTTTAATTTGGCAATAAATCAGAATCCTTGAATGCTTGAGCTAATCTTTGGAAAACTGGGACACAATTTCAAGATTCAGATTCTTTGAATATAAATCCCAAATCGATGGTTGCAGAATTACTAGGGTAGTCTGATCAGATTTAACGAAAAGTGGTTATTTTGGCATTTAAAAAAAGTTTGCATGCAGATTTCAGTGCCTTTTTATTTTGGTCCATACAAAATTGTTGCAGTCTATAGGAAAAAGAATTACTGTGGACCAATGGTCTACAGGATTTAAAAGTTAATTTTGCACACTGCCTTGATCAAAATCATATGTAATATTGGTTGTACTTAATCATCTTATTCTTTACCAGAAACTAAATCAGTAAATAAAACTAAACAATTAATCGACTGGATGTAAATTTTTTGTTTTCTTGATATCTCTCTGTAATAATTTCATGTTGTTTGAAGATTACGATTACCTCCATGGCTGAAGACCGATATACCAATCGGTAAAAACTATCACCGTCTGAAGAGAAATCTACGAGATCTCAACCTCCATACAGTATGTATAGCAAGTTACTTCATGTAAACATGTAAGCACTGACTGTGAATTCAGGTGTTACTTTCATTATAATTGAATACTCTTTTCAAACGAATAATTGACCCATCGCTTTCGTGGAATTTTTATTGAATTTCGTGACATCACAATACATTTTCAATGTTTATTTGAGGTATGACCGAGGTGTTAAGTATTGTGACGTCATCTGATTTAACAATATATTGTACATAAATGGAAGTGTCAGTTACACTTTTTTTTAATACATGCAAGTCTTTACTGCCTTAAAGAATCAAAAGTAGAAGACTTCAAAATGACGCTCTTGTAATATTTTCTTGATTCTTGTTAAATTTAGTCATGAAATTATTGTGGTTTTATGACATTGAACATCTAGAAGCTTATGTTTGTGATAGTGAGAAGTTTTCACAAGGTCTGATCATACAAAATAATGAAACAAATCTACTTGTAAAATTTTGAAATTGTTTTTCGTTTATTTCTCACTCAAATTGTAATATCTGCTTACATCTTTGCAGGTGTGTGAAGAAGCCAAATGTCCTAATATAGGAGAATGTTGGGGAGGTGGAGGGGAGGGCACTGCAACAGCTACTATCATGGTAAGTATTTACAAGAGATCAGTTCACAAAGATTTTCAACATTCCAAAAAACATTCCTCTTCATTTTGATATTTTGGTGATTTTGATCAAATAAAATATTTTCACTTCCACATTGACAGATTATTTGTCAACTTTAATCTTTGCTCTCACTATTTAGCCATTAGTAATAGGATTCTATATTTATCATGTTTGCCTTTTAAATAATGCCATTTCAGATGAGCCTCATGAGGTCATTTTTGACGATATTCTTACCTTGACCTACATATTAAAATTAGCTGCAGCAGAAGACATTTTGTTTCACATCTTTTTCCTTTTAGATTTATTGACTTTCAAAGCTTGTACTTTTACCTCTGAAATATATATATAATAAAAGAATATACATAACTTAAGAAAAAAAAAAACCAAAAAACCAGATGAATCATGATATAATGTAATCATAGATTCTTGTTGTTTAGGTGTTGGGAGACACCTGTACTAGAGGTTGCCGTTTCTGTTCGGTGAAGACAGCAAGGAACCCCCCTCCTCCTGACCCCAATGAACCTTTTAATACAGCCAAAGCTATAGCCTCTTGGGGTCTGGACTATATAGTCCTCACCTCTGTAGATAGAGATGGTATGTCATCATTAAATTTGTGTAACAAGGGAAAAATTTTATGTCATAATTCTAACAGTACCATGGTCCTTCTTTGATATTGTTTCATTTTTTTGTTTTATGTCATGCTGAGATTGTTAAATGGTGATGGCCCACCTCTAATAAGCAATATCAGTTATTACATGTATATAGTTAAAGTTATCAAAATATGGTTTAATTTGTTATTATATAATCACTGTTGTGGCTCTGTTATCCTCTATATTTCTATTCCAACCATATGTAATACATGTGCATACCACTTTTCTTTTATGACCTGAAATCTTTGGTAGTGATGCCGCTATAAATGTAAAAATGTATTGAAATCAGTGTGAATCCAGCAAACTTAAAACTAGAATCAACGTCGCACAATATGTTCAAAATGTGACACGAAATTTATGTATATTAATTGTTACGCAGGTTTTTTTAAAATGTATATAGAGAAAGTTATATGATGAAGAATAGAATAACTACTAACAATACAGCTGCTTCGAGATCTTTATTGATTTTTTTATCTTTTTTTATTTTTTTTTTGATAGATCTTGCAGATGGAGGCTCATCACATTTAGCACAAACTATAAAAGAAATAAAGAAAAGGTAAAGTATTTAACAATTCAAAGTAAAACACATAATTTTTCAGTATATCAATAAAGGGGAATTATCTTTTCTTGATAACCTGTTTGATAGCTGTTGAACAATTTAACCAAGCAAAATATCTGTACTTTAAGATTATATATGTTAGATATGTGATAAATGCAGCACAGTCATTACTGAATTTGTAGATGAAAAATCATAAATACAAATTACAATAAAGCTATGAAAGAGAGCGCTAACTACACTAAAGTAAAAAGTCCTTTTACCTTAGGGTGGAATTATAAACCAAACATGTTTGCCACCATATTAAACATGGATAGAGTTCATGTTGAAACAACAGAAGTATTTGAACTAAAGTAATTCAATTGTACATTTCACAGAAATAAAGCTATACTAGTCGAGTGCCTGACGCCAGATTTCCGTGGGGACATGAAGTGTGTGGAGACGGTAACTGAATCAGGATTGGATGTTTACGCTCACAACGTCGAGACTGTGGAGGATTTACAGCTGTAAGCTACATTGTAACCAAATTTGTATCGTTTTGAAGCATAATAGGTAGAAAAAATAGGAATTGTTCATCTTGTTAGAATTATTTTGTCTTTTATCACAGATAATGAGGCTTCTAACAATGATAAAACCAAATATTTCTGAATATTTTTAATACAGTGCAGCCCAGGTGTTTTGTAATTTTTACACAAAATACTGTTCGCTTGATCCTGATGTTAATTCAGAAATTACTCAAAACACTGTTACGAACTAGCGTAAGTACATGTAAATGTACATGTTAATTTCACTGTGTTTTGTGTAATTTCTATGTTTTGTGTAATTTTCTGGGTTTTGTGTAATTTCCTCACTGTTTGTTGTGTAATTTTGTCACCGTGTTTTGTGTATTTTCTCCAAAAACCCTGGACTGCAGTGTACATAAATGGCCATTCTACCACTGCAAATTACAGACTGATTTTATTGATGTGACTTAAACCCTTTCTTTGATTTGTATTATGTTGTATACATGAGTATTATGATGTTTGATGGTCAAGGGAGCCAAATCATAGCACTGTTTCTGTCCTGTATCAAGCATAGGAATGTCATTGTACCTTTTATCTTTGAGTAAATCTGATTTTCTCCACTACTAAACAGTGACTGCCACCACTTAGGTACATGTAAAACATACTTTCAATTTTGGCAATATACAAACAAAAAACCCATTAACTTTTTATATATGTTTTTCAGGTTGGTTCGTGACCCTAGAGCTAATTATAAGCAGTCCCTAAAAGTCCTGGAGCATGTAAAGACACATAGACCTAACATGGTAACAAAGACGTCATTAATGTTAGGGTTAGGAGAATCTGACGACCAGATCATGAGAGTTTTAGAAGGTAGGTAGGAGATGAGATTCCGCATTTTATACCCTAACTTTCTTTTTTTACGGCATTCTAGGTCTACTGGCCTGGATATTTATGCATTAATATTAAAATCTTCGGATTTACGCATTGCGTTACCCAGTACATGAGTTAAGTCCCAGAATGTGTGATTTATATATTTATTGACAAACACTTTCTTCAATACATTTTTAGACATTGTTTTAATTGCCTTAAGTTACTGACTAAAAATTTTGTCTAGATTCCAATACTTAAATTTTCAGGATTTTTATGAAATTTGTCAGTTTTTAGCATTAATTAGACCATCAGATTCACTGGCTACCATTGTCAGTGATATTCAGAATTGAGTGGTTTATGTTTTCTGATATTCTTAGTTTAAAAAGTAAAATTGATTCACATGTATGTGTATATGCTTTTAGATCTGAGGAAGATTGATGTGGATTGTTTAACATTGGGACAGTATATGCAACCCACCAAACGACATCTCAAGGTAAATTTCTATATTAAAACGGGTATGTGTATGTTTTGTATATGTCATTCTGACAAAAAGTACAAGGCACACAGTTGATCAAAAGTTTCTGAGAATGTATTTTTGATTATTTTGTGTATTTATTCATGAGAAGAAATATATCCATTCAGATAAGATTGCATTTTCATTTTGAATAATTTTTAGGTCAAGGAGTACGTCCATCCAGATAAATTTGCATATTGGGAAGAAGTTGGAAAAAAGTTAGGATTTGCTTATACTGCTAGTGGCCCTCTAGTTAGATCCTCGTATAAAGCAGGTTTGTGATTTATGGATTACATTATGAATACTGGGGGCTATTATTCCCAAATGGACTACGGCACTGCACTGAATCATACTGTAGTTTTTTACCTTTCAGTCCATAGCCATAGTGAAGGTGCTATTATGCACAAAATTGGAATTATACATTGGTAGTGTTGCCATGATATAAATGGGTGAAGTGGTGAAAATTCACAAATATAAACCAGAAAAACAAAATTTCTGTAAAGTCTGCCCACCTTCCCTCAATCAAATATAAAGTAAAAATGTAAGTAAAGTATAATCACTACCCCAGCTATTATATTTTAGATATAACCACTTGATGAAGGCCAGGTGCTGCAGAATTTGTTGTTGGTTTACATTTTTGTACTGACTACCCAAATAAAGGGTTATAAGGAAAAATTTAATCTTACATTTAAGCCTTGAAAATGTTTGAAAAATATGGATACACATATAATTCAAACTATGTTTTTGTTTTGCAGGTGAATTTTTCTTGAAAAATCTACTTCAACAGAAAAAGGTTGATGCAGAACACACCATACCAGTTACATGAACGGACTTTCCCCAGATCATGAAATTAATGTTAGAATGAAGCAATGAAGTAACTTATTAATGTTGATTGCATATTTTGAATTTTATGAATGTACTATATACATGTTTTACAATGTTATTCACAATTAAATGTGAATTTGTGATCATTCTGTTCAGTTTTCTTGATTTTCGATTCAATATTAAAACCATGGTTGAATTAAAATGAGCTATGTAAACCAACTCAGGGTGGGCGGGAGATGAACTAGAGGCTTAATTCCTTAGTACATGTATCTAAGCAGGATTTGTCCTGGTCAATATTTTTTGTAGAAAGTATCTGTTAACATTCATCTTATAATATACATATGATGTAAAATTATGAGGTTTCAGTGAAATCTGTGAGATACTGGCAAGAAACCAATGTATGGTTTTTGAGGTTGAACAAGTGTATAGTGCATGACTTTTGGACACATGATCAGGGTTAATCGGTGAGACACTTATGCAGAGGCTTAGTAAAATCCAGTATTTTCTTCATACAGCCAAGCTTATCTAAACAATATGAAGAATACCTATATAAACTTCATATAATATATGGGTAGTCATCCTTCAAAGCTGTCAAATTTGCCACTCCTTGCATTTTTCATCAAAGCGAACAAAAGGAAGTTAAATCCCCTCACAAATATTTCTACTTGCACGTGTGTTTGGCAATGTTGTGTTGTTAACCACAATGAGACATAATTTTACCATGATCTTCCAGATGTTTCATCATTCATTCCCAAAATTGATACAGTTTTCAGAAATCGGCCAGATTCAAACTCCGCCCATTTCCTCATGACCAATATCGGTGCGCTTGTTACGTCAGGAAATTCCAACACGTGAAATCAGAGACATAGACTACTTTCAAAGAAGAGATAGACTACTTTCAAAGTAGTCAATGTCTCTGGCGAAATATATACAGAATCTCTCTGAATTGTACGATACTCCAGTGGTAAACACTTCTGTTCACTGGTGGTGATAGATATGCATAATGGAGTCAAATCTGTTTTAACCGACCATCAAATGGTAGGTGACCACTTAAGGCAGGTGGTCTCTTTATCCAGGTTGATTTTGTATAGACATTTAGTTGTAAGACAGGTGGTTGTTTAAAACTTATTATGGGTCTAGAAGCCTAATTGTATAATACCTAAACAAGACTGGCCACGGACAACTTGATATATTTTGTAGAAAGTTAAGTGTCTTTTAATACTAGTATTCTTCAGTATGCATAAAATGTAAAAGGAAGTAGTGCTATTGGTTACCAACGAAATCTGTGAGATACCTGAAAAAAAGAAAACACCATTTATCTTGTTTGAGACTATACACATGTAAAGCGCATGCTGTAGGGACACAAAATCGAGGTTATTTATTGAAACGCTTATATGGAGGCATTATAGAATTTTAGTATTTTCCTCGTACAGCCAAAGTTATCAGAACGATAAGTTAGTCCCCAAAACAAATGTTGCATAACACACGAGTAAACATTTGCCATTTCTGGTCTTTCAGGAAACCTAACAAAATGGGGTTAAAGTCTCTCCCAAAATTTTTACTCTCTCTTTCGCCCATAACCATGTTTTGGCAACATCGAATGTGCAAAGTAAGAACATGTAGGTATATTTCGTCAGGAATGAAAAATGCAAGATATGATCACTTTTATACATAATATCTGTTGTATAATATACATATGCACTGATTTATTATCGTGGTAATCACATCATTTTTTTTCTTATTTTGGGTGGGTGCACTTCCCTTTTGCAGACGGTTTTGCAAACTTGATGAATTTTTGATAGGAAATCATCTAATTTCGTCATCAGACATCTTCTTTTGTGCCCTTGCTATAAGTAATCCACACGCATAGAGCATTTTTATACGCCCGTCTCAAGACGGGGCGTATTATGTTATGGCGTTGTCCGTCCGGCGTCAGGCGTCCGGGATAAGGTTGTCCGGGCTATTACTTTTTCCCTGTGCACGGATTTCAATAATATTTCACAGAAATGTTGCTTAGGATCCAAGGGTGTGTCATGACCTTGAACCAAGGTCAAAGGTCAAGGTCACAGAATGCAAAGTGAGTAAAACCTTATCTGGGCCATAACTTCTTCCCCTGTGCATGGATTTCAATAACATTTCACAGAAATGTTACTTAGGACCCAAGGGTGTGTCATGACTTTGACCCAAGGTCATAGGTCAAAGGTCAAGATCACAACATGCAAAGTGAGTAAAAACCTTGTCCTGGCTATTACTTCTTCCCCTGTGCATAATTTTCAATAATATTTAACAGAATTGTTACTTAGGACCCAAAGAGTGTGTCATGACTTTGACCCAAGGTCATAAGTCAAAGTCAAAACATGCAAAGTGAGTAAAACCTTGTCCCGGCCATTACTTCTTCCCCTGTGCATGGATTTCGATATTTCACAGAATTTTTACTTAGGAATCAAGGGTGTGTCGTGACCTTGGTGCAAAGTCATAGGTCAAAGGTCGAGGTCACAACATGCAAAGTGAGTAAAACCTTGTACAGGCCATAACTTCTTCCACTGTGCATGGATTTCAATAATATTTCACAGAATTGTTACTTAGAAACCAAGGATGTGCCATGACCTTGACCTAACACCATAGTTCAAAGGTCAAGGTCACAACATACAAAGTGAATAAAACCATGTCCGGGCCATAACTTCTTCCCCTGTGCATTGATTTCAATAATATTTCACAGAATCAAGGTGACAACATGCAAAGTGAATAAAACTTTGTCTGGGCCATAACTTCTTCCCCTGTGCATGGATTTCAATAGCATTTAATAGAATTGTTACTTAGGACCCAAGGGTGTGTCATAATCTTGACAGAAGGTCAAAGGTCAAGGTCACAACATGCAAAGTGAATAAAACCTTGGTTGGGCCATAACTTCTTCCCCTGTACATGGATTTCAATAATATTTACACAAAAATGTTACTTAGGACCCAAGGTCATCGGTCAAAGGTCAAGGTCACAACATGCAAAGGGAGTAAAACCTTGTTCGGGCCATAACTTCTTTTCCTGTGCATGGATTTCAATAAGATTTCACAGAAATGTTACTTAGGACCCAAGGTCAAAGGTCAATGTCACAACATGCAAAAGGAGTAGAACCTTGTTCGGGCCATAACTTCTTTTCCTGTGCATGGATTTCAATAACATTTCACAGAAATGTTACTTAGGACCCAAGGTCATAGGTCAAAGGCCAAGGTCACAACATTCAAAGTAAAACCGTGTTCGGGCCATAACTTCTTTCCCTGTGCATGGATTTCAATAATATTTCACGGAATTGTTACTTGGGTCCCAAGGATGTGTTTTGACCTTGACGGTCAAAGGTCAAGCTCACAACATGCAAAGTGAATAAAACCTTGTGCTGGCCATAACTTCTTCCCCTGTGCATGGATTTCAATAATATTTCACAGAATTGTTACTTAGGACCCAAGGGTTTCTTATGATCTTGACCCAAGGTCATAGGTCAAAGGTCAAGGTCACAACATGCAAAGTTAATAAAACCTTGTTACTATAATCAGATGCTATGGAGATGCTATGTAACGCGATAACTTAAGTAAACCTCAGTTGTTTTCATGAAACTTGTACAGAATGCTTAAATAGTGTAGAGAAAACCACTTATCAGTTTTGAGCAAATTCCATTTTGTTGTTACAGAGTTATGGGACTTGGATCCCTGTTTTTGAATTTCAATATTTCATAAAAGTATTACCAAAGAGACCCATGTTCACACTGATCCCGTCCAAAGTAAGCGACGGGCGTGTTAAGCCACGCTAGGCGTTGTTCTTGTTTCCGTAAAATCGATCAATAAGTGATTTATGTACATGTATTGATTCAAGTGCCTGTGGTAAATTATGCCCAGCTGAAGGATATCAGGTCCATTTTTAGCCTCTTATTTACGTATTAAAGTATACCTTGACACAAGACCTTGATTTAACCTACTGTATACATTTACATGTTATTTGTAACTCACCTATGTTTTAAAACTTTTAAAGTGAGCTTTAAAGACAAGCAGTCCTTCGTTTGAAACTTTTCACATTTTTCAAGTCGACGTAGTTCAGTATTTAGAGTACTTGACATTTGTCCGACAGGTCCCAAGTTTGAGTCCTGCCGACGTTTTCCCGTCTTTCCGACGAAGCAATATAAAGCAATATCCCATGCCAAGGTAGATGTCGGCACGAAAAATATACTTCGCTGCTTTGAGTGGGTCCTTTGCATAGGTCTAGGTTTCTGTACAGCGCGTCAGGGAGATGCCGTCGCCATGGAAATAATCGTGGCATGGAGTAAAACAAGAAACTATTGACAAATAATAACTTCCTTTACAGAGAAATTAAAAATTTATGACCTTGTATATTCCGATTGATTTATTTTACTAAAAGATATGGAAATTTCAAATTATAAAATAATGGGAATTCCTCCAAAGGGAAGTGTGAATTGTAAAATAAATAACACGAAACACTCCATGAGTTTGGGTTCAATTTAAATAATTTGATGTACATTATCGAGAAAATTCGTAGACATCGGTGACCGCTGTCAGACATTGAATAGACATTGCTTGTAGAATAATTTCTATTTATTTCAGTAAGCAAATGTTTTTGTTAAAAAAAGTGATTGTCTCGAAAGGACCACAAATTGCCATGTCATAACAAGAGACAAATATACATATATGTTTGTCTCTGTCATAACAGAAACAATACTGCATACTGTATTCTCTCCTCTTAAATTTGTTGACATCCTCATCTATGCATACGTCATGCGCGGATCCAGAATTTTTTGTCTGAGGGGGTCCAACCAAAAAAGGTAAATTTTTCTCTTAGACGAGGGGGGGGGGGGGGGGTTCCAACCCCAAAATGCCCAAATATTACCTTTTGGGGGGAAATTTTCGGAATCCCGGGGGGTCCAGACCCCCCTAACCCCCCCCCCCTCTGTATCCGCGTATGTACGTATATGATTTGATGACATTCCAACGACTTATCCTGGGCAGGAGAGAATCCGAGGTAGGTGAAGTGATTTGTCAACAGAAGTAGGAAGATTAGGAAGGCTTTAAACCCCTACCCTAATATACATGTCAGAGCGAAATAATAAATAGATGTTCAATACAACTTCAAACATGTAAATATATTGTTCTTTATGATAATAGATTCTTGGCATATAGAATTTGGTATGCTGATCATCAGAACTTTAACATTGGTCAGAAGTTGTGATTAGTTAGAGATTAGGACTTTGAATCCAATGTGTGTATTCCATGTGAAAAAAGTGCTAAAAGATTTCTTCCTAATGGCCTTGACCTTTGACTTTCTAATGTACTGGATAACTCTGCCATGAATAAGCATGACTGTTTCAGAAAACAAATAGTTTATTTATTTATTTATTTATTTATTTATTTATTTTCTTTGATTCTCATTTATTTACTAAAATTCTGATGTGCCTAATTAGAACCACCAAGGTCACAGGTAGCAAAACTCTGGTCTGTAATTAGGACAAGATAATATGGTAATGATCTTCACAAACATCATGTGTCTCATTAAAAACCTCCCCATTGTGAATTCCTTATTCTGCCACTGCTTCTGTACCTGAGGTGACTTACTAAAAAGAACCGCAAAGGTTCCGGGAAGCAAAGGGCCATAAATACTGGTTAGTGAATCGGACAACTGAAGACCATTAGGTTGAAGATGATATATAATTACTTTTACCTTTGTTACAACATTAATTATGATATGCTGTACAAATGACGTCAAATAATATACAACAGGCCACAATGTGACACGGCTACTGTTAATTACAATGATTGAGTTCCATACTGGTCTATTTTTAGAGCGGATGTGAATATTAATTTTATTTATCTACAGAGTCGGAGTACGAGGATCTCTGACAGAACTCTCATGGTAATGGATGCTGTACTCAGTCATTTTCAGTAGATGGCATGTGTTTATAAATGTAGATTTTGATATACATGTACCAGAAAAGAATGCAGTATGTGCAATAATATTGCATGTAAGAATGCATGCATTTAGTACTTTATGTGTTATAATAAACACAGAATGTGAATGAACTGGCTTTGTGCTTATCAATGTTTTTCCCCTACTGTTTCTCACATCAAAGGTGAAAAAGGTGGTCATGTGTTCACTTGAAATAATAATGTGGAAACTGACGGAGATATAAACTACTTTCAGAGACTGGAAAGTAACCGCTACTTCCGGAAAGATGCTACCCAGCCTTTTGTTATGCAGTGTATGTCAGTATTTTTCTATACGTTAAGAAAGGACTTACAAAATTCTGAAATTATTCTATATATCTCTGAAATAGATAAATGAAAAAAAAAACTAGAAAAAAGTAAAATTTTCATGTTCATTCTGAAGGAATCGGTAATTGTTCTTCCTAAGATCAATCTAATTAAAAATCGATCTTACATTTTCCCTCCTTTGTCGCATTCGAGAATGTATGATCGAGATTTATTGTCACTCCATGGGTATTGTTGCGCTTCCTATAAATTAAAATCAATGCCGTATTGATATAAAACACATTTGTAATAAATGGTCAGCTTGGTTTGTGTACGATTTTAATTTCTACCAAACATTAAGCTTATCTTTTTTCTTCTGTAATGAACATCACTTCAGTTATGTCGTACGTGTAACCCCTTCTTCCTATTAAACTTGTCGATTTTATATGCTTGACAAGTACATGTGAATCCTATGTTCCTGAATTAAATGCATCATGCGCGGATCCAGTGGGGTGGCATGGGGCTCTGGACCCATCCGATACACTTTTCCCATCATTTTTTTCAATGTAAAATATGTCATTTTACTCGCAAAATCATGGATGGATCCCCCGTTCGGAGAATTCATTGAGGATGGAGCCCCCTCTTCACCAAAGTTTTGGATCCACGACTGTGCACAACTCTTCTTTATGACCCACATAGAAGAACTAGAATACACGATTGTGGTAATTACATATAAAAAAACCACGATCCTAAAAGTTGTCAATAGTTTACAAAATAAATCAAAATTTATGCAGGAATAACTAGGGTTCGAAGCAATAAACGGATAAAATGCTTATGTCACATTTTCAAAATCGTCTATTTTACAATTAATTAATAACTGGGGTATTCATCTTATGAAGTTACATTTTATACATCAATAAATCTAAGCCATTATGCATATGCACAGTGGCGGATTTAGAGGGTGACCGCCCCCCCCCCCCTTTTCGCCACATATTTATTACTAAAAGTTCAGATTTGACGATAAAAATGGCTGAGTAGTTTGGATAATACAAATGTGCCCCCCCCCCCCCCGCCCCCCTTTCTGAAATCTTGGATCCGCCACTGATAACACCAATGATTTGTTTGAAAGTTTGACAATGAAATACTTCAAAATGAAATAATTGATTTAAGTATTTTCTCAGTTTATGGCTCCGGACCCAGAGGTGAGAACAGGTGCCACGATACAATGCTCAGACTCGCCGCCATTCCATAGCCTTGAGCTATATTAACATGTAGTTTAATCGTTTTCATTTCATTGTTCTCATCACTGTCTTTGATTTGATGGGACGTGAAAATGAAAGCAGAGAGATTTGTTACAAAATTATTTTCTAAAATTTTTGTGATAACTGATGTCACAAAATGATTGTAGGTCAGTTACATACGTATTTCTAAGTTTGCCTTTGAAGCAAAAGACAATTAATCAAACAATCAATCAACCTATATCGTACCTGTATATACTACAACAGAAATATTGTACTTAACAGAGAGTATTACAAAATCCACGACTGGGACGGTTACATATGCACCAGTACAATGTACTTACATCATAAAAGTATCAATGTGAATTACGAAAGTAACTGAAACTGTGGCAGGTAAAAAATAACAAATACACCCCCGTCTTACACACACACACACACACACACACACACACACACACACACACACACACACACACACACACAGAACCTTTCTTGAGAAGTAAGCCTCCCCCGTTTGGCTTATAACACCTTATATAAATATTCCAAACAGACTAACGACATGAAATATTTTCACAATGCGCGTATGAGACGAATGTGTATTAACACTGCACATAATGTGTCAAATACAATGTAGACAGCGAATGCACATGAGACGGGCACCGATAATAGAAACAATTAGCTGTAACACCGGACCCAACATCAAACGCGATACAAGTCGATTCATCAGGCAGCGTCTGTCTACGTTCTATAGCGCCTTGAACTAACTATGTTGCACTTACCCGATAAATATGCATCATTTTGACCGTGGACAGCGCGGCCCTCGTCAGGTGATAGCAGGAAATAAATGAAAGGTTAGCGCGTCAACATGATTTCATGCAGTCCATGTCATGAACCAAGGGGGACAGTAATTATTTTTTCTTCATGCAGTGCAATCTGCTTCTCATCCTTCTTCATATTTTTTTTAGAAAAAATATCCTGTACTTCTTCGTTTATTCTTTAACATCTCTACCATATCTGGATAGATATGAAAGTAGAAAAATCATTGCACAAAGGATTTTAGTGCACTCAGGTATCCTTAACATCTATTTCACGATAAGAGCATTGTTCATTTCAAAAGTTAGTTTAAACATATCTTATTTAGAAAGTTGGTATATTTTCATAGTTAAATATTTCATATACAAGGGATAAGAAAAAAAAAGCTGTAAGCTTATATAAATTCTTCTCCCGTAAACTTCAACAAGCAAAACTAATTGGGAGAAAATTATTTGATTTTAATTATTAAGTTGCGAGAAAGTGGTAATATAATATACAATCAATGAAGTAACAAATTTGAGATTACGTAATTGAAAATATGAAGAACAGATATAAGCAAGGATACAAAATGAGACAAGAATGTGGCGATTTCTTTGGGATTAGAAATTATTTGGAAGGTAATTTCGAATATGTATGAAAGGGTCCAAAAACCCGTTTAGATTCAAGAATAAAGTTTTGTACACAGATGAAGAGATGTTTATTATATTCATAAGATTTATTTTCGTCTCCAAATAGCATAATTGTACATGTGGGCGGAGAAGAAAGGGAGCTAATTAGGATTTGTCTCTGATTAGTATATATCGGACACTCTAGTAAAAAGTGAAGGTTTGATTCAATGCTACTACATGAACAATATGGGTTGGGGTCATGATTACGCAGAAAGATATGTTGTTTAAGTAAACTGCAGCGCATGAAATTCGCATTCGAGCGTGTAGTATTTGACCGCGACGATACCTACGAAGTAATATTTAGGAATGGATTTAGATATTGGAATGCAATGCCTGTCAATAGGGGATTGAAATGATTTAAGTGATGTGAATTCCTTATGCTAAGTGGCAGGTTGTTTCAAAGGTTCATATTAAAGGAATTAAACAATTAAAGTTCGGAGAGTTCAAACACTTTCCATCATGTTTTAAAATGTTTGAAAAATTGAAATTGATCTATTTCTATCAGAACAGAAATTAAAAATTATGCTTTTGCTATTTACAGTAATTCCTCTCCAATTTCTTACGATTACTGTATATTTTGTCCCAGTGTAAACATACATTTTTCATCAAGGAAATATAATTGTACACTCTGACCGCAGGCTAAACAGGTAGTGTTCTGACACGATTTTATACCTATGACAACCAGTTTTGATTAATACAAAAAAAATTAATTCCCCAAGATTATAATTTCCCGTTTTCTTTCCTCTTCTTTTTCCTTTGTTATTTTTCTTTGCACTATCATATCTTTATATCCAAATAATCTTTAAATATATAATTAGTTCATTTAACAAACTAAACTTTCGTTCGTAAATTACAAAAAGGAGAGATAGTAGAGTGAATTGTTGGAAAGGGTTGGATATGGGAAGAGATGGATGTCTTTTACTACTACTACTACTACTACTACTACTACTACTACTAAAATAAATAATAGATATATAAATGAATTAATCAATTAAATTAATCAAAAGTATAAACAAATAAAAAAGATAGTATTTAAAAAAAAAAGGGGGGGGGGGGAAAGAGGTGGCTAACTCTCCCTCTAAACACAACCCGCTACCTATACCTGTTATATTGCAGGTAGATCTTACATCAACAATTTTCATTCCATTGTTTATGAACATATGGAAAGAACTAAACTATTCTTACATCTTTATGTTCTGGTAATTTCAAATATCTATGGGCAGAGACATATATACACATATGTATATATGTCTCTGCTATAGGTAAATATACATATTTTCTATTTTAATTACCAATTAAAAATAAAGAGAGTCAAATTCATCACAGACATCTATATTTTCTGTTGCATATCGCTCGACTGTTTTTTATTTGATTTATTACATAGATAATGTCTATTATCAGCTCATGAACATGTACATCATTATGCAACTAAATGTACTTTTTATTGATCAATTTCCGTTACACCATAATAAAATTCAATATCCTCTTGTACATTGTCACATAAATCACGGTCAAAGGTCATTAAAAGTGATTCCGTCAACCAGACGTTTTAACATCTCTGCGGAGAAAAGTGTTAATAATGGCCAAATCAATTTGTAACATCCACTCTTATGTGCCAAGGTGAATGTAAAATTCACGCTCCTTGCTTGCTACGTGAGAAAAGCTGAAAAGGTGTAAACACTGCTGAAAATTTTCCCTCAAATAAATCAGGATTCTGACTGATGACGTGAAAGATGACACATTCGACGTCATCTGCGCTGGAAACGTAAATTGTTAATATGAAAATGGAGAGCATTTACTGATCTCAGTCACTACCACATTTACACCGTATGCAGAAAGAAGTAAGTGTGTTTGATTTTTTCCCTGAAATTATTATTATTTCAGTAATGCATTGTTCTTTATTTTAAATGTGTAATTTGTTGGTTTGACACGCAGTTCTATGACCAAAGATAAAATTTCTAAAAATTCATAAGACAAAGTTTAACGCTGTTATGTTGGATTCTGAACTCTTTTGTGAGCGAAACTTTTCTCGAAATATTGCATTCTCAACTGAAAAATGTATGTACAAGCTCAATGAGATTTCATAATTATACCTTGGCCTGTCCGGCGATTTGCCCAGATAATCATTGGATTTTCTTCCTGGTACCCATTTAGAAATGCGTGTCACTTTATTGTGAAAATGCAATAGTCTTACAAAGCATAAATATTCATAAGTAATTCTTATTATTAAGATGTAGCATCACTTATCTTGCTGGAATATATAAGTATTTTAGGTCATGTTAAGAATACAAAAATGAGAACAATAGCTGAATTTAAGTTCATAAAAAATGACACTTCTTTCACAATATGTGGAAATAATTGTCTTTTATTTATCATACTTAAATTTTTGGGTACGGACGTGCGGCTGGGGTCGCTGGCACCCTACCCATTCAGATATTGAGCAAAGTGTAAAACATACCCATTCATATACTGACCATAGTGAAAAGCATACCCATTCTAGTGCAAAAATATCGTCTCTTGCAAATTCTACCTGCGTTTTACCAGAGACATAGACTACTTTCTAGTTTTACCTATTCATATATTTTGTGATTTGAAAGACACCCATTGATATGTATATATTTGAAGGGAAAATGATACCCATTAATATATTGGGTGGCCTTAAAAGTATACCCCTTCCCAGCTGCACGTTTGTACATTATATAACTTTATATAGGAAGTTAACCCCCCCCCCCCCCCAACCCAGCCCTTTCCCCGTGATAAAGTTACATGTTTTTCAACATTGATATTGAAAAAGAGGCGAACAGAGACAATATTTCTTAAATTATTTGTATATGTCAATATTATTCCGAATTTTTCTTTTTGAATTCTTGTTATAAAAGAAGATAATATTGGATATGCGGAATACTATTAAAACAAATTTTTCTACGTAGTACCAGGTTCATTTTGTTGATTTTGCACTGAAAGTTATGTCTCTCTCTCGCATACTTTTCTTCTTATATAGTATAAAAGTCTTCAAACTTTATTGAAAATGCATTTAAGATTACAGTCACCTGAAAAATTCGTACAATTGAAATACATGTATCTTATCTAAACTTCATGAATATAATAGTAAGTGTAAGTAACAATAGATAAGTAGAAATCAAAAAGTTTGTAAAAATCTGCACCCTTTATACTTCAAAACATATCGGCAGCATGACCTAATCTATCTACTCAGTTAAAACAAAAACGGCATTTTCTGATTTGTATTTAAAAGTCACGTGTTAAAGGTCATGTGATCGAATGTGGAATTCATTTATCATATTCCTCGCCTCGATGAAAATAGCTTATAGTACATTGTATGTTTTTGTAAAGTATAGACCGGAAATGTATAAATGTTCGCAAGAAAAATTATATGTCTGAGCAACATCCGCTCCGTATTCTTAAGAAAAATATATTTTTAAAAGTTAGTCTTTGGTTAGCAGCTAAGAGCAAAATTAGAAAAGACAATGATAAATGAGCTCTCAGATTCCTTAGTAAACATTAAAATATAAACATACCTGGTATCATTTATCATTGTAGTCGCTTTTAACAAATGTCCGAGACATGTAGGTATTATGCTAAAATTTGTTTTAGTGATGAGGCCAGTTGAACTTTTTATGTAAATTTCTGAATTCTGATGAATTGACAAAATTACTTAAAGTGAATTAGTTTTGAAACTTGAACGAATTATTGATATGGCGCGAGAAGTATTTCTTTCACTGAAATATTGATTGATTGATTGTTGTTTTACATCACTCCACGCTTATTTCACGTATATGTGAATGCGTCTGCATTGCATAGAAATTTATACCTTTGCCACGGACCCTCCCGAAGCAGAGGGGGATCGTGCACGTGCCATACATATTGTGTGACACGGGACCTCGGTTTTCACTCTCTCATCCGAAAGACAGGACACTGGTGTGCCCACGGTGCGAGTCGAACTGGAGACCTTTCGGTCACGAGCAAAACATTACATCCACGGAGCTACGCCGACTCCTTCATTGAAATATACAAAAATGTTCATTTCAATGAGATTTGAATGCCATTATATATACACGATCTCAACCATAAAACAATGCGACTAACCGTTAAATAACGTCGTAAGATTTCTTATGTTTAAGTATCGATTTGTCCAGTACTGAACCTTTTTTATTGCATGATAGAACATGAAAGATATGAAAATTAAGGAAATCAAAAAGTAAAATATATAATTGATTTGTATAAATGAAAATCAGTAAATTACTACAACAAACTTGTAATGAAATAAATATAGAATAAGAAAATAAATACGTGTAGATAGATAGATAGATCGATCGATAGATAGATAGATAGATCAGATAGATCAGATAGATAGATAGATAGATAGATAGATAGATAGATAGATAGCTAGCTAGCTAGATAGATAGATAGATAGATAGATAGCCGCAAGTAGTGGCCCTAAATGAATGATAGGGCCACAATTCCTTACGTTGCGTAAACTTGCATTTTTGATAAACGGAATGGCCGGCACGATTCTACGCATTTCGGCATCAAATGGAGCAAATATCTAACATATATAAACATAAAGCAAACGTTAAAAGAAACCTCACAAAAAGAGGCGGAGCTGACGAAAAACAAGTGGACATGGGTGCGTGGTCATTGTTATTTTTATGTCATTTCTCTGTTTACATTTTATTTATCGGCTAGTTACAGCATTTCTGGTCATTTCAATTTAGTTTTCTTCTTCATAAATAACTAGCCGATAAATAAAATGTAAACAGAGAAATGACATAAAAATAACAATGACCACGTGTTTTTCGTCAGCTCCGCCTATTTTTGTGAGGTTTCTTTTAACGAGATCTCGCGAGACCGAATGGCTGACACAGAAACCGGCAAATTTGAAACAGGTTGGGAAAAAATGTGTGTAGAGCCTTCAGACGACAGATCGGGGGTAAGTAAACATTGCCGATCGTTTGCTTTATGTTTATATATGTTAGATATTTGCTCCATTTGATGCCGAAATGCGTAGAATCGTGCCGGTGTAACGGTTTCAAAGTTCCCCCATGCTGAAAGTTCCCTTTGTCGCACATACGCATGCGTCAATATTAGAATCCCTCAAATTTATCACAATTATATCCTAACAGCCAGATCCAGTACAATTATAAGAATTAATCTTTATTCTTTCATATTTCACGTGGACCAAGGAACTTTCACCACGAGGAAACTTTCACCATGCATATAACACAGACTGAAAGTTTCCTACCGATACGCGCATGCGCAAAACATCAAAAGGGAACTTTCAGCACGGGGGAACTTTGAAACTGTTACACCGGCCATTCCGTTTATCAAAAATGCAAGTTTACGCAACGTAAGGAATTGTGGCCCTATCATTCATTTAGGACCACTACTTATCATTCATTTAGGGCCACTACTTGCGGCTAGATAGATAGATAGATAGATAGATAGATAGAAAAGGAATAAATACCATCTTACATTCTTTCCTAATTTTGTAAAAATCGATGAAAGATTGTCTAGTTTACTACATAAATATGGACCATATTTTCACTAACTTGGCAATCCGACACAAAATTTACACACCCAATATATCAGCAAATCACGTGCACTGCTTAGTTCCTATTTCAAGATAGCACTGTTTCATTTATTATATACGAGCTACTTTATCATAGAAATAAACCTGCATTTGGGAGGACATTGCGGTTTCCCCATTTGTATGATAATATATTATACATACATGATTAACGCAAGTTTTACGCCTCGTGAATGAGGAAGGATCAAGGCCATTTTGTGGAGAAGGATCCAGGGGTGTTCGGTGATTTGAATATATAATTTTTACAACAGAAAATGTCATATTAATCCATGTTGTAAACTACTTAGCTAAAATATTGTTTAGTAAAATTCTTGTCTTCCGAAAACTCGATCATTTAGAACTTTAATTTGGAATAGTATGGGAGAGAAAGAAGAATCAAAATTAGACGTGAGAGAAGAGAAGAAATTGGAAGGGAGAGAAGGGGTTGGTTGGGGAAGTAAAAGAGAATACAGGAAGTGAAATAGGTGGAAGGTAGGATTCAAGGAAAGAATCCAAAAGTAGTTGGTAGGAGAGGATAATCAAACCCAAATGGCACAGTCCGCTTCCCAGTGAACTCTCAATCCCCCCAAAAAAACCCTTCCCATTATAATATAGATTCCTGGAGCCGTTACTGTGCATAAAATGCCTTATCATGACGTTGAAAATATTATGGGGCAAAATCTGGATGAATTATGTGTACAATTTTGTTTATAAATTGTGCAAAATGACAATTATATATAGTAAAAGCATGCGATATGCACATACCTGTAACGCACTTGATTTGTAAATTATGTAATATGCATTGAAAGTATCTCGGTTAATGTAATACATGCAAGGTAACCGTGTTAATCACCGACACAGAAAAATAACTGAATTAAAGAAAGAGATATAGCTTTATGTCTATCTGGATATATTATTTCTTTCTCCCCTTCTATCTGTGTAATCGTATATTTATCGTAGGCGGATCTAGAAATTTTTGAAAAGGGGGCAGGTTTGCAACTTCCCATCTGATGTTTTGCACTAATCGGTTTGGAAAGAGGGTAGAGGATTGCAGCCCTCAATAATGGTAGAAAATTACCTTTTTTGGCAATTTTTTTTTTATCTGAGGGGGGGGGGGGGGTGCAACCCATGCACCCCCCTAAATCCGCCAATGTTTATATCCCTCATTCGTATCAATTCTGTCATATGTACAAGGGAAGAATCATTCAATTATGTAACCATATGTATGTACGTCTATTCATAAATGAATAGGGATTCTTAGATATCTGAACTGCAATAATTCATGTTATCTGAAATTAAACAAAAACCGTTGATCTTGATGCTGTGGTATGGAGTATTCTATATATAAATGGCGACTCATTCTGGACAATTCAGCATTTTGATTTTCTGCCCAACAAAGCACATCCGTTACACAACTCACATCATTACTTAACATATGAAATCAATGTATGCATGAAAATGTCAGTCATACTTTATATTGTATATTGACAGTCGGTATTATATCATATGGTTTTTAAGGGTGGGATATAATATAGTCATATGGTTTCTTGATCAGAAAACTATATATTACAAAATAATATTCTAAAAACCTGAAAATGGAACATCGATTTGCTAACTGGACACCACGGTCTTTTATTTTCCATAACAAAAGAAAAGTTAGAAAATGCATGCACTATCACTTTAAACAAAGTAAGTTTCCCTGGATTCGCTGAAAATATTCGGGTTCAGATGGATGTCAGGGTTGACAAACTCCGACGTCAGCAACGCAATGCATTAAGCCATTAAGACAATAGATGTTACACATTCCCTCAAAGGTCTCATTAGCAAACCTATTAATAATTTGCTCTTTTTGCAGCAAACTCTGCTAAAACTGCTCTGAACCAAGATTGATATGATACTGTAAGTATTAAATAGATCATTTCATGTGGGTACGGTGTATGTCATTTTTGGTATGTAGTTGAAATTTAGATTTTATTTAATTTTACCTCTTTCTGTTTTATCTAAGGTCATATAGTAAGGGTGGAAATACTAATATGTGTTAATTTTTGATTTTCATACATGAAATGTGTGAGTAAAGATGAATGATGATAAAAATATGTCGGTATTGTTTAAAGATTAATGCAATTTTGATCTTTTTTCTCTCTATCAATCCGTTACGGCAGAAAAAAAAAATATATGTATATTTCGGTAGTAATGTACTTTGATGGTTACTGGTTTATTAATTTTGTTTGTGATATTTGTTAGCTTTTTGGGGTTTTTTTTTTAGCAAAACGGCACTTTTAAAATTTTAAAATTTTTCAGGCGGCTTATATAATTATGCGTTTTGATATTGAGAATTAATTTTCTGATAGGCATTTATTTCACTTTTCATGCATTTTGAGACATCCTACATACTATTTAAGATTTTAATTGAAAATTAATTTAACATTGATCAATCTAAAAAATTCTAATGACTTAAGTAATGATGTCATAATATATACATGTGCGTTACGATAATAATAGTATGTCTGCATACGTAGAGCGCACCTAACTCACTCCGTAGTATGCATAACTCTAAACCATGTAGTATCGGGTTCGAATCCCCAACGATGGCTTGTCGGTTTCCTGTCCTTTATTCGAGACACTAAAACCTAGGTCCTATATCACGACAGACCTTGGCAGGCTAAACATCCCTCAGTGTCTCATTCAGCTCGTTATATATACTGAAATATCGGTGTAATGCCAGCAGGTACATTCCGTACCTACGTGAAATAACATCAACGTTACGACCATCTACGTGCGTAGGTACATTTTCAGTTCTGTGGTTTAGTTCACTAGGGGGATGTTCATATTCAGGTATTTCATCTATATTTTGACGCATCCCCCTTTCCCCTTATTTCTCTGAAACCACTCCAGGAATAAATTTATATTAATTTATATAACAATATTCTTTAATATGACTATATGTGATTTATGTATTTAATTTTTCCAGTTTTACCTACCGTCATCTTAGTATGTTGGTAGAGATCAAGCCTTAACAGCATAGGTCCAAATGGAAATATTAATCACAATAATTTATACCAAATTTCCACAAATTTTGGCACATAGTCCTTATTCAACAATTTGAAGTTGACCATCTGTGTTTAAACAGAAACGTCTCTTTCTATATTGTCTGAATTTGCTTTAAAAATTCTATGGGTGCAAATAGTTTAAACTACAACGCAAATCTGAAGCCACAAACGTTAATTAAAATATCTTCCTACAGTGAGTGTACTGCAAATACAACATAATGTTTCCTTGATTGAGATAGTTTCCACCAAAATTCAACCCTTAATGTGAATTACATATATGTCATTTAATTTACTTCTATAGAACAAATTTGCAATCATAAATATGGATCAGAACATTAAAATCTTGCACCTTTTTGACTTCAAAATTCTTCATTGTTAATGAAGTACAATGTTTCGTAATATGACTTTTAACAGCATTAATAAACACGCGGTTCCGTTCAATCTGATGTAAACATTTTTCATTCTCGCTAATAAGTTTATCAACCTCTTGATGTTTTACGCAATAATTA
The DNA here is from genome assembly GCA_035048485.1 of Pteria penguin. Taxonomy (NCBI): domain Eukaryota; kingdom Metazoa; phylum Mollusca; class Bivalvia; order Pterioida; family Pteriidae; genus Pteria; species Pteria penguin. Next base: position 35,331,745 of record CM068585.1, on the reverse strand, counting down.
CGACATCAAACGGGATGACGACGGAAAACATACACCAAAGAACAAAAATTTGCATTAATTTTCAACTTAACAATTGCTGCACGTTTGCACGTCGTACATACGGATAAAGGGTTTGCAACTTTGCCTCATTAGTGTACATATTCGTATGGAAGTTTCCGTGCCCTTGTACAAATGCCTTGATTCGTGGCATATCTCTTACGATAGCTGACATTTCAAAGTACATGTATTTTTAACCTCAGCCATTTTCATTGTTTGTATTTCATCATGACTTTTGCCTTTCTGTACTTTTTTTATAAAAAATATTTTTTTAAAAAAATATTATAACAAATACTTCCGTCAAAATAGTTCACATACAAAATATTTTTGATGTCGGAATTTTGATGTTAAATCCCGTAGGAGTAATTTGAATAAAGTATTCACTCATTCACTTCAACTAATTTTTCATTGATTCGGTTCAGTAAGATGTGACTGGATGTCGATGAATATATAGTCATATAAACACTTATCTATAACATATATAATATCAGCTTTAATCATCGTTACATTCATCATATTCAGTCTCTGTCACATTGCCACGAATTGGAAATATCAGTGACTACGACATCTGTCTGTTAAAACTCGCCATATTCCACTCCTGCTTGAGTTCTCATCTACATTGCTGGAATTCTTTTCGACATTAATCCAATTCTCTTCCACATTGTGAGATAAGTTTCTCAGATTTATTTTCCGTTTTGCTTTGATATTTTTATAAAAACTTTCACACATCAGTCACGCTGTCTGTCTGCTCGCCCTTTTTTCCTTTCCGTCTATAGAAAAAGTGTCATAATTTTGGAGTCAAAAGGTATAAAGATTTTGTAATCAGCATGCTCCCCTTCTCCGATGAAATGCTTTCAAATATGCTTATGAACTGGGGGGGGGATAAGTTCAAAGATCTAAAACTAGGACTTTGAACTGTGTCAATAGATTTTGTGTGTGTGTGTGTGTGGGGGGGGGGCAATCCAAAAGGTTTTTTTTTTCATTCGGAATACATAAAATGTATAATGCATCTTTTTTCCTTCGCCAACCCGTTCTTTAAATCGCAGAGACTGTAGCTAATTTGGAAAGCCATTATCTATCACACCTGTAGGAGACCACATGTTTCACCTCAGTCTTACCACTTAAACAGTGTTCGTCAACACAGAAGGTGAGTGAGTGCTGTGTGTGACGTGAAACATTTATTATATTAATATCTTCATAAGGAAAAAATAACTGCATGAACCACAGGGCGACATGTTTTTCTAACCCGATCCCATCTGGAGTATTACGATAACATAATAAAATCTTTATTTCTCCATATTTTCGAATGATATATTGGGGGACTAAAGCATCTAGGTCACTTGTCTCTCAGCGATCAACGTTCTTTATATATTTGTTCTTTGCCGCAGTAGTGTTGGGATGTTTTCACACAAAGCTCTAATATGGTTCGGTCGTCTCGTGGTTTCTCGACTCTGACGTATGCAACTGCATTGGTCAGTTAAGTGGTCTAAACTTTGTCCGGACAACAGACCTGTTGTCCGACACGATTGACATTCGCGCGAAACAAACAACAGTATAAGATTTTTTTTCCCGGTTTATCTTCCTGTTCACCTGTTACACCTGTATTATTCTTTTTTTCACAGGCGGCACATTTCCCCCAATAGAAACATTATATTCCAGTTGAAAAATTATACACAATTAAAACACAACTGGTCTGAAAATTTGACAAAGCTCATTACACTGTCGCTTTGAAGGCTAGTATTGATTCTACTTTACAGAGTAGGCGGACTAGGAAATGAGACTTGTGGCGATAAACTCGGTAAATCTTTGTGACTAAAATTTCGGAAAAGTAGGTCGCTTTGTCCGAGTTTTCATTATATGATTCAATGATATGTATCAGTTTGTAATAATCATGACTGATAATACAATTTGAATCAATACTGAAAATGTTTGTAAATACACTGTAACAATCCTTAAAGGTCGCCTTGGTACAACGTCCACTTGTTTATAATGTCGATTTTAAAATTCCCTTTTTTATATTTTCATACGAAAGAAACCTAAATATAAAGGCCACCTCTGCACAACAGTTATTTTAAAATATTCCCTTAGGTATCACATTGATTTGACTGGATATTATGTCACTTTGGGCTTTTGCCGTCTCTTATTGGTAATGCTCATCAACAAGTCAATCTTTGAACCAAAACTTACACTTATGTACAAACTTTTTATACAATTAATATAAACAGCATAAAGAGAGTGAAACATAAAAATCAACTTTCAAAAACAGTACATATTGTGAAAAAAATTAGTTTAACAAAGCTTTAGATATGAATTGTCGAACGATATATTAGCAAAAGAATGAGATCGATAGCGTATGACGTAGCGAGGTTGTTCGATCGTTGCCACATGGCAGTCGTATCCCGACCATGTGCTACATATTAAATGTAAACATCAGATGTTTACAGCTAAGAGTGATTGAATGAATTAGTCGGATTTCGATGAAATTTTTCAGAATGGATGTCTTTTAGGTATGTTTCTTCATTAAGAATGAGTGGAGGTTATATTTTTGGGGTATTACAGTACCGAAAAAGGCCATGGTGTAAGTAATTATCTTTAATTTTCCTAATATCTGTTCGGAAAGGGATGACAAAGACCAGATCATTATTCGGCAGGTGAGTGCGTATGCATGTGTGTAAAGGATTATTTTTGTTTAACGACATGCAATACTTTAAATGCACTTGCTCAGATTTAGTGATTGATTTGTTACATGAATATAACTCCAATCAACAACACTTATCAATTAATCTATGCTAGTAAGAAAATATCAATTTTCATCATAGAAAAATAAAGTAATATTGATAAGTAGGTGTAAGAAACTACATGTAGTAGTTTCAAACTGAAGAAATGAGAAGAGAGTAAGTAGGAATATTTCAAGATAATTTTAACTAAACTCTAGAAATATCGACATTGGAAATACAAGACAGGAAATAATGGACGATAGTAAAACAAGGGATGTAATCTGGATTAATGGTTAAAAGGCATCCCCTACCGAGCAACTACATCCACCGAATGTAGTAATTAAACTAATGTCAAATATCTTTATTCAGTATTACCTATCATATAACCTTATGCAGATGCTGCTTGCTCAAGGTATTTTAGTATTTTAAGAATTTGATATTATTTATAAAGAACCTAAAAGGAACTGAATAAATTTAATTTCTAGGTTATAAAACTATCCATCGTGGTTTATATATGTATCTCGAATCTACAGATGATTAATATTATTTAGATACATTCCATGCTTGAAGACAGTCTTTCTACATATTTACATACATTGGTTGATATGGTGGGTATACTGTATTGACAACACTCTATCTACATATTTCCATACATTGGTTTATATGGTGGGTATACTGTATCGACAACAGTCTTTCTACATATTTACATACATTGGTTGATATGGTGGGTATACCGTATCGACAACACTCTCTCTACATATTTACATACATTGGTTTATATGGTGGGTATACCATATCGACAACAAACTCTCTCTACATATTTACATACATTGGTTTATATGGTGGGTATACTGTATCGACAACACTCTCTCTACATATTTACATACATTATTTTATATGGTGGGTATACTGTATCGACAACACTCTCTCTACATATTTACATACATCGGTTTGTTTAGTAAGTACACTATATCGACAAGAGACACTCTCTCTACACATTTACATACATTGGTTTATATGGTGGGTATACTGTATCGACAACACTCTCTCTACATATTTACATACATCGGTTTGTTTAGTAAGTACACTATATCGACAAGAGACACTCTCTCTACACATTTACATACATTGGTTTATATGGTGGGTATACTGTATTGACAAGGGACAATATCTCTACATATTTACATTCTTGCTCATTTACGATTATTTAGATCGATATGTAGTTTATCATTTTCTTACTTGTAAATTTAATTATCGTTGTCGATTTGTATTATAAGTCCCCCCATTATTGTCTATCTATTGATCATTTTGTTTATTTAACAAAATAATCAATCAACAAATAAAATCAATAGATTAAAAATCAGTTGGAATTAATTTCACTTTTATTACCAAAATATACAAGTAAAAGTTTCAAAATGTTTATGAAGTAGTTATTTCATTACTTAAAATACATCAGGTTGTTCTGTCAAGAATCATAAAAATATAATTATAGGTTAGAGTTTAATGTGTGCCAACTTAATTAGCGGTTCGTCGATGTCAGTATATAGACAACATAAGTGACATCCTAATAGCGGTAATCATAAATCTGACAACATTTAACTTTATGAACCTTTCAGTATTTCACGTATAGGACTAATGGTTTTTTTCATATCGTCCTTATACGCGAAAAACTTTGGAAATGATGAGAAAGCTATAAAGTCAGCTACAAAGAAACAAACAAGCACAAAATATGTTTTAAATGCGAATCACCCCCTACTGAAAGGCATTTGTCTTAGCTGTAAGGCAGAAGTCACAAAGGAAAGAGATTTACAATGAAACTTGGTAACAAGTAATGGAGTACATGCAGTGACATTAAAAAAATATTGATTGTACAACAGATGCGATACCGACATAGGATGGCCAACTGAGTAACAAACGGTACTCAATTGGTGTGGTTTACTGGTCCACCTCCCACTCATCGTAAATGCAATACAATAAAAAGACACACATTTAGAAATTTATAAATAATCCTCCAAATAGAGAAAAAGGATCAAAGAGTATCTCAAGTTGAGAGGTCATGAAAATATATAAACACTAATAGTAATGTAGAGTAAGATTATATCAAATATATATAAGCGACAACAGTATGAGGTAACTGTGTTCTGCTTATCTGGAAGCGAGCTCAGACCCTTGATCTGTAAGAGTCGCGACTGAAATAACATTATTAATCGACAGATACCAAAGTTTATACATTATTAATTTTATTACTTCCCCTAGTAAGATTATTTTGGACATACATATGGTTGTTTTCAATTTTCAAAAATTAAGGGTCGTTATTAATCATGAATGTTATTTTGTAAAATTACTTTTGAGTTTAACTTGATTACCGGCTTCAATCATTTGGTTTATTCATTTTTGTTTTATTATATTTGGGGTTAAAGATTACTGATGAGGAATTGAACCAGACGGATGCATGTATAGTGCACATCGTACATTCTATATGGTGTGTTGACGACATTATGTTCTTTAAAAGCATATTTAAATTCATAACACAACGCTTTGGTGGCATTTTGAAAAGAATAATTTTACACTAATTACCTTTTTTGCTATGTCTTCCAAATTTCATTGGGAAGTCTGTAGATATCATTTAGTTATATGCGATGCTGAATATGATATTCCAATATGTTTTAGCAACATTTGTTTGTCGTCTTGTAATTAAATATCACCAGTACGCATAATGAATTAAATTTGAGTGCAAAATTATATACGTGATTACGCAGAACATAACACAATTTAATCAAACTGTTATCTTAAACTTTATATATTTTTCAAAGAAATGTTATATATACCTGGATGGCGATGACATTAACATTACTCTACCTGATATTTTACTTATGTAAAAGTAAAAAATTATTAAGACAATTCAGACTATAATGAACCAGATGTCACAAACATAATACGCATGCAATAAATACAATAAGACGATTACAATAGCTTAGAAGATGGAAGTCGGAGATTTATGGATATAGGTATGGCGATGAAACGATAACAATATGTGGAAAGTAAGATAACATCAAAGCAATTAAGAGAGAAAACAGAACATGATGATAAACGTAAACATATATAGATTTTTTTTTGGTTTGTGTGGCTAGTCAAACAGGAGACGCTGACGCATTCCCATAACTTTATCTGATTACATACATAGGATAATTTAACTTAGTATTTTTGTCTCCTTCCTTTGTTCATATGTGTATATTTATGTATTTACTTCCTTGACTTGAAAAGTTGTTCCAGGACTTTTGCGACGGGTTTTGCGTGCAACCAGGGGACGCATACTCCTCCTCACACTCACCTGGTCTCAACTCGAATTAATTGGGGTTCGCATTTGTAAGTATATGACATTATACACGATATTGTTCTTTTACTCCATGGACTACGAGATATAGTTAACCTTTCGGTATTTCTTCGTTCTTTACTTCTGTCAACGAGAATCCGAAAATGTATTTTGAGGTACTTTGTTATGTGACACCAGTTAGTTTCGTTGACTGAGTTGACATAATTACGCTGAAGGAAAAAAAAACCCCACCAAACAAACAAGCAAGCCCTCTAAAGTTATGAATGTTCTACCTTTTGAAACATTTTCAATTGCTTCAAAAGCAAACACAACTTTCATAAACATTTAAATATTCATAGTGAATTCTTATATAGGTTACAACTGAGTATATTGTAAACTCTTTTTCTAGAAACATAACTAAAGATATGTCATTTACATTGCGAAAATCTTATTTTTATCATATGTATTTTTTCTTTTTTAAAAATAGCATATCCAACATAGTAATAATATCTCAAAAGTTATACCATGGACAGTCAAACTATTGATACATCATATAAAATCTTTTTCATAACACATAATGACAAGTATTTTCACCTCTCTCAGATCTTGTTTATAGCTATAAGAATTTCTCTGTCAGTACTTAAATGACAAGTAACAACATAGTTACAATATCAGTGATTTTTTCTTTAATACACAGTGCAACACCTGTGTGAATCAATCTCACACTTTCGAGAATATTTTTTTTTCATTTTTGAGCATACATGTTACAAATAATAAAGACTGTGGTCACGTTATTCTACTTCATTTAACGTCTTATAATTAAAAGCTAAAGGTGTTGCACAATGTTTCACAATTCTATTAACAGGTTGTAATTTTCAAGCTGGTGTAGACTGGATTAGTATTGTATCAAGTGATAAAGATACATTTATATACATCATGAATATCACTGAGTATGTGCCTTCGACCTTCGACAAATGTTTTAAACCGTGAAGAAATGTAAACCACTTACATTTCGCGCAAAATTATTTCGATTGATCCAGAAACATAATTTTGCACTGTATATACATTGCACGTTATGTATATATATAGTTATCTCAAGAATGGCATATAATTTGGGTGGGGGGGACTATTTTTTGCGTCATGGCATATTTGGGAACTGGCGCAAATCAACATTCTCGGGAATAAGAGGTGGTTTAATTTATGTTTCATTTAATGATAAGAATTGTTTATATTTTGATATAAAGTACCTAAATCTGGTATATCATTTTATCTAATTTTTTGTTAAATGATATTGCATCCTCGGATTATAGTGTATGGTTATCGCTTTGTTGGGATAACCGTATGCACATGAAGGAATCTACGGCAAACATTTTTGAACAATGCATTTTGTGCATACCGACAGAAAATGAGTTCATTATTTGAGGTTGTATTCTTTAACTAGGACAGTTGCACCATGTTGAATTGTAATAGCAGGGAGTCGATACAAACGAAAACAATGACTAAAGATTTTACAAAGATGTGGATGTCGGTTAGTCCGAAATAATAAACTGTTTTAAAATACAATAAAAATACGTTTGACATGTCACCGTGATATACATAATGACGTACTATAGTGCATTTTCATCTACCCCTGGAAAATAGAAGTTTAACCTGATGTCGGTGATAAGAAAGAAAGAGACACCTGTTTGGCGTGCCCGCATGTACACCAATTACATTTAGTAATTTAGATATAAAACAAACATGGAATCTATCTATCTATCTATCTATCTATCTATCTATCTATCTATCTATCTATCTATCTATCTATCTATCTATCTATCTATCTATCTATCTATCTATCTATCTAACTATCTATCTATCACTATAACATATATATATATCTAAAGTAGTGGGTTTCAACTGTTTGTTGAAAATGATAACCAAAAAGACTCTTCATAATTGAACACAAATTAATAAATGGAAGAAATAAAAAGATTTCTCCTTGCATGTAGCATGTTTTACAGAGTTTTACAGAGGCACTTCGTATAGAATGCGGTTAGAGCGGTGTTGTAATATACATGCAAACCTGTAATATTTTGAATGAAATTCTGACATTCCCCCAATGTAATTGTCCAATTAGTTGATGTAGTAAATAGAATAAGTACAATGCATATATAACATTAGTTATTATCGAAATATTTTCTCATTAATCAAAGATTATATTGTGTTAGATCCTGTGGGAAGGTGCGTCTATGATATATAATAATGGTAATGATGCCTTTGATGTTATTGATCATCCTCTATGAAATAAACCGGACCTTTCTCCATTATTGCTTATTTATTACCTATATATCTATCAGCCACGTACACTAATAATAAGCGCAGGGATTAAAGCAAGCTTAAGCTATATATTAGCTTTGTTCCTGATGCGGATTTAATCCAGACAGTACTTTACAATCTTAAGAATAATTTTATCCATTAAATGAAATAGTTAAATTAATCTAATCTAATCTTGTGTATTATTTGTCTTTATGTATTTGCAACAATAACGAAATGCCATTTACTTTCTCAATTTATCTCTTTTATCTAAATATTACAAAAATCGGGTTTGACTTTTGTTTTTGCTTCCTTTTCTTTTATGTTTTAAATGCAGCTCTTCTTATTTTATACCTCAATTATTCATAACTCTGAAGTGCTCCTCAATACGTTATTCAGTATATATGAACTGGACCTTCAGTCTCTCTCAAGATTTTGCACCAATATGATTAAGAGTTTGGAACCATACTGCTTCCTCGTTCGCGATATATATAAAAAATTGTCAAAATCAAACGACGCAATATCCAAGTCAACTACTTATCAGTCTACGAACAGGGTATATGCTTAACGATCCAGACTGGGTTTTCGTAACAAAACATTTTCATAACATTCAAGAGAAGATTTAGATGTTAACAGCAAACCAGTTCAATAGACGCACTTCCAGTTGAACTTGATATTATAGGGACCTTAAGCTAGACATCCTGCTTTTTTCATTATGACGCTAATGCTAGCATTGCGACGTCAAAGTAAACCGATGCATTTTTTTTTTGCTGCATATCATCGGAATAACGCTGTTGTTAACATGGCTCGGGTCCAAGAGTTCTGAGGCTCGATTCCCGGCGGCTAATAGTCGGTGTCTTGTTTTTCATATGAGAGATTAATACCGAAGTCTCATATCACGGAAGACGATGTTATGTACAAAGTTTCTGGCGATTACGCCAAGCAGACGCCGTCATCACAAATGCTTTCTTCTGCAATATAATACTTACCTTGGGTACCAAGCTTTTGAAATAAAAGTAAAATTATTTGGAATGATATAAAATAAGGTACAAACAAATGTTGCACAATGCCGTTACCACAAACGTTTTCTTTTGCAATATAATACGTCCCTTAGGTACCAAGTTTTCAAACTAAATCTATTTTAGTCGCAACACGATATGAAATATGAAATCAAAAGAAGAAAATCAATTTTATGTTCATAATGAAATCCTTGCAACACGTGTTTGTTATTATCACAACATTATTCATATTACTAAACATATGTAAGGAGTATTAAGACTGTTTTGAATTATATACACTCATTTTTAACAAATTGATGTTGGTTTTAAAAGATATAATAAACTTGTAATAATATACCATAAACTGGTACGTGGTTCCATGTCACTGTCCAATCAACATCACATCACACTATGATAGACATTTATTGAAGCCCCCCTCCCCCCCCCCCCCAAAAAAAAGAAACCAAAAAACAAAAACAAACCCCAAAACAAACGTCAGAGGGAAGATTATGCTTCTATAGGATTCGTCGTCTCCTGTGTGTCTAGCCACTCTTGCCATGAATGCCCAAAACATTAATTGCATTCGCTTTTTTCGTTTTATTTAGACATGTGTTAGGTATACAAACGGTCTTTTTCCGTTACAGCATTCACAAGAAATAAACTTGGCGGTACTTGGTGAGAGGCATTTTAATTAGGACATTTTTCTTCTGTTTTTATGAAAAGATGCAAGTAACGCTTGTCATGCACAAGGAAATAAATATGATACTTGAAATAAGAACCTGTGTACAAAACATAAACATCTTTTCTCGGTCAAGATATTAAAATTCCGGACGTATCGTAATGTGTTGACAACTAAATGATGCCTCATGTTGTCAAACCAAAATTGACGTCATCTTTGTTTTTGCTTTGTTGACTACCTCATTGTTCTGTATTAAGGAAACACAATATATATATAAAAACTGCATCGTAAAATATAGCATTTCATCGTACACAAAAGAAAAGGATTTTGGTGTGAAAAATGATATCTGGTAAGGAGCATTTGGGGTTTTGGGGGAGTTTGTTTGGTTGTTGTTTTGGTTTTATTTTGTTTTTGTGGTATTTTTTGTTTTTGTTTTTTATTTTTTGGTAAGATGTGTTGTTTTTTCCACACTGCTATTGCTAAATACAGTGGTTGCATTCAGATGAGTGATCTTAATTGATTGTTATCTCTCTGTAGGTATGTGTGTTTTAGTGGGTTTAACTTTTGTTGGTTTGATAATTTGATTTTTAAGGTATGAACTGGAATATGAATCCATAAATGATATAAATACTCGGATAAATTGACTGTACTTTTATTCTTTTCCAACAGTCATAAAAGAACAGATTATATATTCGTTGTGGTCAGTATTTTTCACCTACTTAGCATTTGTTATTGTTTCACGGTGGCAGAAGTCATTGTACCCAGTCATTTGTGGACCATCCTAGTCGCCCCGGACATGATAAGAATCCATTTGTAACAGAAGCTAACGTCTATTACGAGCGCTTTAATCCACTTGGACACAGACTACTAAGTGAAGATTTATAGTTGAAATCCTTATGTTTGTATTATTTGACTTTATATGAGCATGGGTTACGTAATTTGTTTTTCTCTGAAGGCAAAATCTGTTACTTCGTGCGTCACGGTAATATGGCTATCAAGGCTGCTTAAACAGGAAGGCATTTGATATTATGTATACCGTGTGTTTTTGATGTACACGCATGGCATTTGATATTATGTAAACCGTGTGCATTTGATGTACACGTATGTCAGTTTTGGTAAGTTAATTAGGCGTCATTGATTAATTCAATATTATCAAAAACATGAATACGCTTATAAAAAAAACAACATATGCATGACGTATATATGGAATTTTATTCCATAAGTAACACTTGATTGCTTTATAACCTTTTCTGATATCATGCCATGGTGGCATTTTCTATATAGTGTCAATTAATATGCATCTCCCGCGTGCAGTTCTGATGCGTTCTTGTCGTCCAGTGGATGTGGCTATTTTTCCTGGATACGTTGTGTAATATCTTGCTTCTAGAAGTACTTAAATAATGACCGTGGTTTCACAATGGTATACCACCAGTAACCTTCATTGACATGTATTCCATTTAAGTTGTTTGGCGTGTGTCACAACTTGTCGGTGAGGTCACTACATGAAAGCAGGATGTTTCTACAATCTAATTAAAGCAGGTGCATTATGGGATTCGAGATACGATTTACTTTCTGACATACTACAAATTCATAGATACAATATTTTCCATTCAACATCAAATCAAACTCAATATATTTAAGCAGCGAATTTCGGAAACGAAAACATGTTGGTTATCATACGTCAAATTATTTACTATTCGGTTAGTGTTTACCAAATCTAGAATCTATCAAAACTCGTTGACTCGGGGATATTTATCGTAAATTTCGTTACTAAATTCAAATCAGTCAAATTGTCAATCTTACCATGATGATTAGATATCTAACATTAAAACCCTAACAACACAATGTGTGTGGACAAATTTAAAGCGAGTGCGGTTAGGTAAGGAATGCATATTGTCAATGTATTAATCCATTGATTCATGACCAGAGGGCCAACATAAAGTCACAGACAAACTTATAACTATAATCATGAAGTGCCACCTTAATGTAGGTAAGATTATTGAGTGATATACACAATTACTCAAACAAACAATAGATAGAGGATTTCCTGCAGGAGGATTGTTATACAATACAGCTTACTTCTGTATTAACGAATTAATGTAAAATACGGCGGTTACGTGTGTTATGTAAACTGAGGCACGCATAACAATGTACCACGATGGGCATTTATAGAACCTCATAAGTTCAAAGGTGAGACTAGGTATGGTTGAGAAGTGCAGTTCACTTGGCTACGATATAAACATTCGCACCTTACCTTTGATGTTAATGAGTGTCAAGACTTGTTATTTAAAAAAACCACAATGAAGACCAAGACGTCAATATCTGTAAACATACCCATATCAATTACCTTACGCATGCACTCTTTCAGTGCTGTCTTGCTTTCTTTGTTTATGTGCTACACTACAATATTTTTATTTTGTAATATAAGAATGAAGCAATCGGGGACAAACATGAATTCACGTGGTGTAAAAGTAAACCAGGATCCTTGACTTTCTTAAGGTTTGGGAACTCAACAAATCCTATCACTTCAAATGTGTGTTATAGTAAAACTTGTTTGTTTTGAAATGTGATAAAAGCATCTGAAAAATAAACATGATGTAAATTGATTGTTTAAGGTGAAATAGGATGACTGGTACGGAAATATGATCCGTATGATAAAGGTTGCTTACGTTTATGTAGCAGTATAAATAGAGAAATGTAAAAGAAACACTTAAATAATCACAAGAGAGCTTCTCACTGTAAAACATAAAAACTATATTACAGGTATGTTAGAAACATAACTATAAAAAGTATCACGGGTTTAATACGTAACATGTTAACAATTATTTGTTTAATTATAATATTTTTTAAAATCATCAATTATTATTCTAATATCAAATAAGTTTAAATGAAGTTTAATTCAGATTAATTTCTCTAATATTAGTAAACATTAGCATAAATTGTTCTTTTTGTATATATCTTTCTTCTAAATTCTTTAATATTTACGGTCATGCACACTGGATTCAGGGACGGTGAGTATATCTGTGCACATTGTGCTAAGGAATGAATCTCTTTTAATTCTGTATCCGGATTCAATATCACTTGTGATCTGAACAACAGAACATATAGAAAATTGTAATCGACAAAACCATACCTTTGTGATTCATTTCCTGTCGAAATTTTCAAACTTAGTCATAGATTAATCGTTCGATGTAGCAAAGATATAATTTTCTTCCTTCACAGGTAAAAGAACAGTGTCAGCAAAGTTATTGCCGAAACCATGAGCTGTACGGTGGTCGTCGGAGACGATGTTTATAAAAACGAAAGTAAATGTCCGAATGGAGATTTAGAAAAATCGAATACTGTCACACAAAGGTTATACCGAACCTCTTCCTTCAGAAAAGACTATCTTCAAGATGAGCCTGAACCTCAGACATGCACAGAAAAGTGCAAAACTCAATTAGGCAACCTGTGTGCATGTAAAAATAAGAAGAAAAATCTTCAGAAAATTTTTCCTCTACTGCGAATCTACAGGAAATACAAAGTAAAGTCAGATCTACCGAATGATGTTATATCTGGCTTCACTGTTGGAATTATGCAGCTTCCACAGGGTGAGTCTTATTTTGTGTGATATTTATTACTTCTAGAGTTTCCGAAATTTATGTTGTATGATGAAGGAAGAATGTCAATTATACAATTATAAATGTACTAGTCAAAACTCGACAATATTTCTTTCATTCAACTATATTTTCTTTTAAAATTATGTATCCACAGGAATGGCATACGCCATGTTAGCGGACTTACCACCAGTTGTAGGCCTTTACATGGCCTTTTTCCCGGTACTGATCTACTTTATATTCGGAACCTCTCGACAGATTTCAATGGGTAAATATTCATAGAGTTAATATTGAATAATACCATTACATGTCATATCTTAAAATCAGAAAATGATACTGTTAGGTTTACTGAAGGTTATTGATTTTACAATTTGCGTGTATATTAGATATATTGATAGATAATAAATAAATAAATAGATAATAAGTAAATGAATAAATAAATACATTAATTAACATCTACAAGTGATTGTTCATGAACAATGTCAAGTTAATTTCTCACTTATTTAATTCTCTAAAGGCACAGTAGCAGTAGTGAGTCTTATGATTGGCTCAGTTGTATCACAAATTGACAATACCCAGTCCACTATAAATGGAATGACAACGGGAGACAATTCTTCCTTCGTGAACGATTCAACACTAGGAAGCAATTTTTCAACAACCTCTGCCATCCCAACTATTCAAACAATATCTGACCATGATCTTGGCTTGAAGAAGATTGCTCTTGCTTCTTCCATCTGTTTTCTAGTCGGCTGTCTACAGGTACTTATAATTATTACAATGGCTGAAGCATAACTAGGACTGCATTTTCAGTCGGTTATCTAGGATAATTACGCAGTCAAAAATAAAGTAAAATGAAAAAGAAATTGCACAGTCGAAAAATAGATAAATAAATAAATAAGTAAATAAAATGAAAGAAAGCAACGAAACGTAATGTGTATTTCGTTAAGTTATCGGGGTTTAATCTTTCATAGTCGGTATCGTAACCGCAGCACAATCGAATATTTTTATGATATCGTTTTTCCCTGTATATTCTACTATTATCATGTTTTATGTGCATGTACTTGGTGATTTGTGTCATACAGCTTTGTCAGATGTCCTCTGTTTTCTCCTTTACTTAGATAATATTTGGAATATTCCGTTTCGGATTCGTGACAACTTACATGTCGGATCCTCTAGTCAGTGGGTTTACTACCGGAGCTGCCGTTCATGTCTTCACAAGCCAAGTCAAATATATTTTCGGGATAAAGATCCCGAGATTTGGAAACATGTTTCAGATCATTTATGTGAGTAATGAACGCATATAAATAATATTCACACTTGCATCCTTTAGTTACGTTTTTCTGCACAATAGATATTCACTCTAAGTGAGCTTTTTATGCTTTAATAAATATTGTTTAGGTTTGATTATTTATAACGCTAAGTCATAAAGTAATATCCTCACATGTGGTATTACATGTGTATTAGTAAATGTGGGAATGGACATATTAAAAAATTTAAATTTTTCAAACAATTCACGAATTATTTTGGTGATGATATGATATTGTCGTGAACAAGGCATTCTGTTTCATATACAATGTGTCTTTTTTGTCATAAAACACCTTATATATTAAAGTGTTTATAATAATATATGGATTTTGTGAAATAAGTTCAATCATTAAGGCATGGGGAAAAAATTAAAAATTGAAAATTCTATCTCATTATACACTGAAAAAAACCCTTGTATGTTATCAATGACAAAAATCTGAAATAGTTAAAAAATATTTGGCACTTCGCTAGGAAAATTGAAATTTGTTTAAGACGATATAGAATCAAATTTAAATTTATTACAGACCTACAAGGCCATCCTCACAAATATCACGTCATTAAACTACGTCACTGTGATTATATCCGCCATTTGTATTGTTATCCTTTACCTGGTCAAAGTTCAAATCAATACCAGATTCAAGAACAAAATGAAGCTTCCAGTGCCCATTGAACTCATTGTGGTAAGTGTTTTCATTAATGCAACCATGTTCTTATGTGACGTCCATGTCGAGGAAGCAATAGTAAACATAATCATTCTCTCTCTCTCTATAATTGTTACAGTAAATTTACAGTAAATAAAATTTGTTTTAAAGACATGCATTATAGAATTTCGTCTTTTCATTCGTAAGTGCTACAGTCTGTCCACCAGAATTATGTATTTAGGGGTTACCATGTTAGTGTTTTACACAATTTGACAGGGTATCCGTGAATACCCGGTCAGGAATGCAGTTTCACTGCGAGGCGTTAGCTAATGCATTTAACAAAAATAATTACAACTAGAGGTACATACTTATGGTTATCTAAGCCAAGTCGCTAATCACATTCATATAAAAAATGTAGGGTATCGTGACGTCACAAATCAGATACTGCAGGGTATCATGACTATGTTTGTGACGTAATTTCACAACCTACGGGTATTGCCCACGGGTATTGTGGAATACTTGCATGTCAATAACCAATCAAAATACAGGATTTTAAACGATGTGAATTAGAATTAAAGTATTTAAGTATATTGTATCTTTGTTTTAGGTCATCATCGGAACGGTTATGTCTCATTTCCTCAATTTTAAATCAAACTATAATATTAAAATTGTCGGAGAAATTCCTGCAGGGTAAGTGACTACTTTTTTCGTTTAGACTGCATGAGCAATATCTATGAGAAATGGTCGTTTTTCACTCCTTCTTAATGTGGCTTTCCAAATAGGAAACGCTCGCTTCATTGTAGGCCACTTCTTTCTCCTCCTCTCCTTTCATTTAAATGTTCAAATTATTTTTTTTCAATGAGTCCCGATGTTACATAGCACCCACTCCTTTCATATTCAACTGTATTTACCAAGATATTGTTACAAAATCATATCGAGTATCGTGTCAGTATTCCTTTTCTTGCATTCTTTCGTAATACTTTGATAAATTAATGATAGAAACACCTGTTTCATTGTAAAACACAACATTTATATGTCTACATGGACATGAAATATGGAAGTCGATCAAGTCTGGGACATTCTCTTCATCAAATCAATACACGCACATACATCCAAAACGTTCATGAAAAATTCGGTTGAATATTTGATCAGTTCTATTCTAATTCTATTGAGTAGGACGAAAATTGTCACACATGGTAACTGTAACATTTGTTTATGTATATAATTACGAACAATATAACAAAAATAAAACAATGATGATATTATTATCTAACATTACTTCATGCCATAAGCAACATCATGACTATTAAACATATCTGCTATCTCTCAGTTGTTGATTCTCCATTCAGAAATAAAGAGATATGCAATAATTATTAGAGTCATATCAATGCAGACAATTTAAATCAGTATATAATGTTCTGTACCACCATTTATGTTTATAAACTTTTGAAGGTAATAATATAAAGATTTACTCTTGTACCGGTATTGTTTATTTTTCTGTACATGGTAATTTATGAGATGATTTTCTCCTCTGAACTTCATATTTCTTGATTGTTTTAGATTACCTACTCCCACTTTGCCGTCGTTCAGCAGTTACGGGACATACTTTAGTGATGCCATAATTATTGCCGTCGTTGCTTTTGCACAATCCGTGTCCTTGGCAGCTCTTATGGCGAAGAAACATATGTATACAATTGATGCAAATCAGGTAACCATATACTATATACTGGTGAAAACAACATTAGAAATGTAAATTTCAATGAAGTTTATTATGTGGAATGAATTAAAATGTAACCCGCAATACATGTTATGATATATATTATGTAAGCCACTTTTAGAATCATTTAAAATTATTTAACTTGATTTAAACCATACGATTTCTGAAACATGAGCACTGTACATGTATAATACAGATTAAATTTTACAAATCAGTCTTACAATATAAAAATATAAATGATTATTGCCTGTTATACGAAATTAATTTAGATTTATTATTACAGGAGTTTATTGCTTATGGTTTGGGCAATGTGTTTGGTTCCTTCTTCTCTTGTTACCCGTTTGCTGCCTCAGTTTCTAGAAGTTCTGTACAGGATTCTGCTGGTGGAAGAACTCAGGTAAACTATTTGATTGCACCTGCTCCTTGTACTTGTAATTTAAAAACAACTGCATTAAAAAGAGTCCTATGGTCGGTATGTAGAATGTTGATAGTTCTGTACCTGTCAGAAGATGGCTATATCAAGGTTATGATAACAATTTAATTCTGAGTCAGTGTCATGAGTAGTAATACACGGCTATGGTATAGCTTTTTTTTTCTCAGAGGTGTTCATATCCAACACAAGACATTTCATGTTTGAATCGATATCGAAATGCGTATGTGATAAGGGTTTCATGTAGTAATATTTAGGATTAATAAAATACTGTTACGAAAACATTTTAAACTTATGTACTTTCCTTACAACAACGCTTTTTTAAACTGACAACAATTGAATATTGTTCATGATAAACAAACATCATAACATCATAACGTCCACTTCTTGCAAATATAATAAATATATTGTGGGGTTTTTTTACACTTGTAGATTGCTAGTTTGTTCTCAGCGACCTTGGTACTCATTGTCATTATCGTCATTGGACCTTTGTTCGAATCCCTTCCAAATGTAAGTATCATATACAGAATTCACTTTTTACAAGAGAGAGAGAGAGAGAGAGAGAGAGAGAGAGAGAGAGAGAGAGAGAGAGATTCTCCGTACAATTATATAATGTATAAAATTCTAATATAAGCAAATTCTAATGATATATTTGGAAAGTAGGCAAGTTATGCCATTGATATATAACTGATATTAAACATATCTTTCTTCGGAGATACGGTAAGAAGCAAAATTAGAACACTGTTAGCATAAATGACTATATAATAATGTATAAGTGCCGTTATATCCTTTTTCCGAAGCTTTCCGAATGTTTGTGGCATGTATTTAACCAAACGCATTTAATTCTTGGATTCCGAGGCTAATAATAAATATTCTATTGTTAAAGGAATCTTAAAATACATGAAATTAGGGGCGGTAAAAAGTACCGGTTACCTTTTTGTATAAAAATCTGTACATGTGTAGGAAGAAAGAAAAATTTATGACTCAGCTGTATAACAGCGGTCACCACGGAAATATACCAGAAACGTAAGGACATATTCGATTATGATGCAGTTACAATACCTACTAAGGACGGTCATTTGATATGACAATAGTCAATAAAATTGTGTGGATAACCGGTTTAACGGGCCCACCTTACCACTTTCCGCAAACAGAATAATCATAGGACACACATTTAAAAATATAAATATTCTTCCATAGAGAGATCAAGGGTTAACAAGTGTCTTGATTTAAGAGGTTATAAAACACGTATGGTAATGCAGAAAAACATCATGGTTTCAAAAATGTATAAGGCGACATCAAAACGAGGTAACAGTGCTCTGCCGGTCTAGAAGCCAGCTCACACCATTGATCTGCAGGGGTCCCGACTAACAGTCAGAGGAGACGAGGTTCAGGACGTGATTATATAAATGAAAAATAAAGGAAATTTGCTTTATTTCAGTGCATACTGTCATCCATCATTGTCGTTGCGCTCAGAAGTATGTTTCTGCAGATGTTAGAACTCAAGCAGCTGTGGAGGGTATCAAAATACGATTTTGTAAGTGATGCTTGGCATACAATAATTTCCTATGAGCTATTAATTTTTACAATGAATTATGAAAACAATTATGAATCTATTATTTATAAGTTTTACATTATGACAAATAATTACAATGTATTTTAGATACTGAAAGTTTGATATGAAAGTATAACTAATTTTAATTTTCTATACTTACTTGAATGTTTAAAATATAAGCACATGAAAAGTGTTCGATTTTAAATTTATGGCAGTAGATATGTATTATAAATGCATGTTATACCTGTAAAGGACAAGTTCACAATATCAGTATTATCTTCATATAACGACAGCATTTAAACGAAGTATTGACTGACTATTTAAATGGCTTTTCAGAAATCTGCAAAATTGTTTCGTTACTTTATCTATATCACATATCACATTTGACATGTGATAATATAATGTGATAATTTAATTTGACATGTGATGATATAATGTGATAATTTAATTTGACATGTGATGATATAATGTGATAATTTAAATTGACATGTGATGATATAATGTGATAATTTAAATTGACATGTGATAATATAATGTGATAATTTAATTTGACATGTGATAATATAATGTGATAATTTAATTTGACATGTGATAATATAATGTGATAATTTAATTTGACATGTGATAATATAATGTGATAATTTAATTTGACATGTGATGATATAATGTGATAATTTAATTTGACATGTGATAATATAATGTGATAATTTAATTTGACATGTGATGATATAATGTGATAATTTAATTTGACATGTGATGATATAATGTGATAATTTAATTTGACATGTGATGATATAATGTGATAATTTAATTTGACATGTGATGATATAATGTGATAATTTAATTTGACATGTGATAATATAATGTGATAATTTAATTTGACATGTGATAATATAATGTGATAATTTAATTTGACATGTGATAATATAATGTGATAATTAAATTTGACATGTGATGATATAATGTGATAATTTAAATTGACATGTGATAATATAATGCGATGATTTAAATTGACATGTGATAATATAATGTGATGATTTAATTTGACATGTGATAATATAATGTGATAATTTAATTTGACATGTGATGATATAATGTGATAATTTAATTTGACATGTGATGATATAATGTGATAATTTAATTTGACATGTGATGATATAATGTGATAATTTAATTTGACATGTGATGATATAATGTGATAATTTAATTTGTAATCTGAATTTTGTATATCAATATTTCTATTACAGATGATATGGATCGTGACTTTCCTTTGTGTAGTATTGATCTATGTTGACCTCGGCTTGTGGATTGGGCTTATTTTCTCTTTCCTGACAGTTGTCATCAGAACTCAGCAGTAAGTCATTCCTTCCGTTAGTATACTAATTGCCTAAAGAAATTGTTTCTTAAAGCTTAAAGTAATAAAATAATATTAGAGAGAATGCAGTATACATTTTCAAAAGAATGAATTGCCATCTTTAAGTCATATTAATTTGAAATGTATGTATTTTAATCGCAGAGCTAAAGTTGCTTCATTACAAAAGATTGCCGGCGTGGATGTCTTTGCAGACGATTCAAAATATACTAAGGTATTAATAATATATTTTTATAAATGACTGATTACTATTATTGCACTGTTTAAATACATGCCAGAGTTAAATATCTGGTTTGGTTTATAAGCGGTAGATATTTGTCTTTTCGGGAAAGTAGATGCAACATGTTATTACCAGATGTGTAGACACACTGTTATCAATCATTTATCATTAAATTTATTCAATTTATAATGTTAGATGTTAGATTACACTGGTGTAACTATCAAACTTTCTTTACTATGACATTATGTATCAAATCGACAATTGTTTTATTTCTAGACAACTGGAGTACCTGGTATTCGAGTTGTTGGATTCAATTCTCCACTGTACTATGCCAACGGGGACATTTTTGCCAAACAAGTTTATCAACTTGTAGGGATGAAACCGGAGAGAGCTCGAAAAATGATTAAGAGACTAGGGTCCATATCAGAATTCAGGAGACATGTAAGTATTAAAAGCATTCAAAACTCATTTTTAGTTAACTTAATTGATTAATTAATGCATTTATTGGAATGATATAATAGTTAAAAAATATGGTATGTCGGGTGTTTTGAAAGAGTCCAATTTGCAGTGATGTCCTCCAGTGATGGAGAATGTATTTCAGTTTCCCATTTGGTATTATCAGCGTGAGTGAATAGCGCACACTACGCTCATTACTTACACATGTCAGACTTTAGACATTCCCGATATGGCATTAAGAGTGTCACCTCAAGATTCTTTATGTAGAATAATTGAGCGATATGCATTAAGTGCTGATATTCTATGTCGGACGGTCTTTTTGAGCCTTTATATTTTAGTCTGTTACAACCGTTTTTACGAAGTTTCATAAAGAACGATCATTTAATGAAATTTACAATTACCCATGTCTTTTGTACTATTTCAGAGCCAAATGTCGCTCTGCACCGGATCATACCTCCATAACAATCCTTTCTCCAATGGTGACTCCTCTGCTCCGTCTATCACCAATCATCTCAGCCTTAGTACACAGAGCAGCGTATCATCATCATCCAATGGCTACCCAGATAAGGGATTGTCCTCGACATCAACAGACATTTCCATTCTTGGTAACAAGAAAATTGAATCGACGTACTGCCATCATGTGATCCTTGATTGTTCGTCAATGTGTTTCGTTGACACTGTTGGAAGTAAAGTACTAACACAGGTAAGTGATTTTAAACTTTTTGGGATATCGTCTCAGATAGTCAAAAAGGTATTTTGTACTGAAGGTACGAATACATTTTAGATACATGAAAATTTACATTATTATTTCATACAACTAACAGTTCTTGATTATTTGAATTTAAAACAAAAAAATATAAATGTAAAAACTAGCAGACAATTCATTGCTTGAATTAATTTCCTTTCATTTCATCACGCCAGGAGACTTCGTAAAATCAGACAATTCAAATACGAGATAAACCTTTTTTTCATGTTTAGCAAACCAAAAAAAAATCCCCTAAGTGAAGGACTCAACTGCAGTTGGTTCCCTGATATCACGTAAAAATACCATTGATGACAATTAACATGTCAAATGTGGAATAATTCCTATATGACAAATTTGCTGTGTTAATTGCAAAATTCCGGATATTAACCTGTTTTAAAAATCACTGTAGATAATTCTATACCTTACAGGATCAAAGTCTGTAGATAAAAAAACCCCGGATATTTATGAGATTTCATTCGTAACTATGTAATTCAGGTCATGTATTCGATTGTTATTCATCCCTCGGATGAAATATCCTAATCTTCTTATTGTTCTCGGGGTCACATATACGTGTAACACTAAAATAATACTGCAATATTAGTGTCGCAAAATAAATTGAGGTCATGTATGGAATTTTAAATGATAGGCTGAATAAAACTGTTACAAAAGAAAGAAGACTTTTACATAAATGATCGAAAGGTTAATGTTAGAAAAACTCATAAATGTATAACAATATACGGTTACACGGAATTATGCACTGTACACTTACACAATATTGTACTGTTCATATGTTATGCACTGTACACTTACACAATATTGTACTGTTCATATGTTATGCACTGTACACTTGCACAATATTGTACTGTTCATATGTTATGCACTGTACACTTACACAATATTGTACTGTTCATATGTTATGCACTGTACACTTACAATATTGTACTGTTCATATGTTTCTGGTTCTGGTATTAAATTCTCAACAGCAAGATTAATGATATAACGTAAGCATGCTAAAAATAATCAAAAGTATAAATAACCTAATATATATGGGTATTATGCAAAGATCTAGAGGTGAAGAGTTCATACACCTTTAATGACATTCTCTAATTTGTACGTCAGTTACCGATTAATAATTACAATTAACTTTAATTGTGGAATGGCTAAGTTATTGTTCTTCATCTACAGGTTATCGAGGAATACAAGACCGTGGGAGTAAAGGTGTTCTTAGCAGCTGTTAGAGGTCAGTTAACTCTTAACAAAGGAAATGAATGTCTTATCATACATAACGACCATTAATCCTCTTTGTTGCTTCCTAACGCCTTGTTTTGAGTATTTACTTCTAATCAAAGCATTCGCAACAGGTGTCTATTCAATTAAATCTTCCGTTATGAATGTACACACGCACAATATTATATCGTATAGATAACACTCCTGGTGCAAAAAAAAAAAATCAAAATTTAGATGTCATCTCCATGTTTTCCTGCATGAATGTATCGATTATCAAGTAAAATGTCAAAGATATTTCCGAAAAAGTATTCCCTGTTGGTAAGCAACATCGGACACGCATGACGTAGCTCATTACATACATAGTTATATTTTTATATTTCAGAGGATGTATGGCAGACATTGATAGCTACAGGTTTTATAGAGAAGTATGAATCTAGCATCTACCTCTCAGTGCATGATGCTGTTGCTGCAGCTACTCAGGAGGGGGAAGTTGATGAAGAGCAACCTAAGGTATTATAATTTCTGTAATATCGTATTTAATTACTATAATAATAAAGTAGTTTGTATCTATAACTCGATTTGTATTTACTAACAAAATAATTACCTTCCATTGTGAAATAATGTGAATGTATGTTACACTACAGTTTCAGGATTAGAGTGTTCGAAAACACACATTTTCACCTTCTGCCGATTTTTCTGAAGTATGAATCGTGTCAGACAGACAAACATGAATAAGCAGAGACTACAAACGCTGAACAAAGTAGTCTTTATAGACCGCTTTGTTTTACAGACGAAAGAAAATCAAATAACTTTTTAGCTTAGATTTGATTAGGTTTGATAAATAGAAATGAATGATCGTTAATGTCTCCGATTAATTCTTCAGATTTGATTTTCACCATTTTGTGATTTTTGTGTATTGTTTTAAAATTGCTTTCAGATAAATCTTTTTGTATGCCGAAGTTTACCGTACATTTGTTTTTCAATAATACTCTCACAAGGAACTGGTAGAATTACAAGTAAAAGTTTCCATTTGTTAATTTTTATTTGTCACACTAAAACATATTATGTTATCATGTCATCGTCTTTAAAAGCCCACATTAAGCTTGATATAATGAAATCAAATGTTATGATACTTCTCTTTATTTAATGAAATATAGGATAGTTATAGAGACATAAACGAACTGATTGTAGAACAAACACTTTTTACACGAGAATGATCGTGAAATAAAGTCCTCATTTACTATGTTTTGTCTATAAACATATAACAAATAAATGGTTTCTCGCGAAAAATAAATATTCGCTTATTAATTCAAAAGGACATCAGTGCCAAAAATAACGTCACGTGAAATATAAGTAATTTGGGGAATGTTAAGAATGGGACTTTGATGCAGTACTCAGTCTTTTCTCATTCATTATGAATAATACATGCGCCACTAATCAGCTGCCTGCTGTTTCAGTCAGTGATTAGTACTGTTTCAGATGTTGTAACAGATGCTGTTGCACCATATCGAAATCCGAGTTAAGCGCATTTATACGGTATATAGGCAATGAATAAAAGGCTTAAGGAATGACTCGTCTCGTCATTTCTGGTATGTCTTCACAAAAAGTTTAGAATTACAAGGTCATTGAATCGTTGTTATGCAGTTTTAATTTTTTGCAGCATTTAATTCATTCTCGTTACGGATAACTAGGGGGCTAGTACTCTTATGTTTGATATGGTCTACGTTTTGACATGCTTGCCAACAAGGTATTCGAGGCATCAAGCTAGATTAGAACCCGTAACTTTTGGAATTGGAATCCAAATCCATTTAGTCTAATTTAGTCTCAAAATTATTAGATTATCAGACTTCACTATGCATTATTTCTAAATTTTGATATTACTTTAATATAGACATAAACTATATAAACGCATTTATTTTGAAAAGAAAAACACGAGAGAAACTAATTAATAATAAACAAAATAACCTTTTAAATGAAGTCCTATATAATGTAAAATGTAGTGGAAAATATTGCAGAAACAAAAACGAAAAATAAAGAAACGAATGTCCGTCATACCAGAGACCGATGATCAACACACACATGTTCAGGATAGGCTTATTGAACATGAATTATGACGGTAATGATCCGGGGAGGATTATTTCCAATAGTCATTGCTTCCGGTTTGTGGACGCATGTGCAATTTGGGAAATTTTT
The DNA here is from genome assembly GCA_035048485.1 of Pteria penguin. Taxonomy (NCBI): domain Eukaryota; kingdom Metazoa; phylum Mollusca; class Bivalvia; order Pterioida; family Pteriidae; genus Pteria; species Pteria penguin. The sequence continues at coordinate 35,306,250 of CM068585.1, read as the reverse complement.
AGAGTTACAAGTGTCAACTCCATTTAGGGATATAAAACATACGATCTATTAAATGTGACGTTTCTTTCGCTTATTTTGTCATATGATATTTCAGTTTCAGAAGTTTGGACTGATCATTTCGATGGTTTTCTTTTTTTTTTTCTCATTTCTGGGATATTTAAATGTTTGAGTTATGCTTTTCTCCTCTCTTTGTTCACTTTTATCAATTCTTTTTATAGTATATTTTCTTTACGTTTTCCCACGTAATTACCATAGCATAGAGGGTAGGTAGTATGGCCACATGCTTATCTTACCTTTACTGTCTATTATTTTTATTATTATTATTATTATTATTATTATTATTATTATTATTATTAATATTATCATTATTATTATTATTAAAACAAATCTTTGTGTCTTTGAGAGTAGTGAGAGTAGATATAGTAAATTCCTATTAAATGGGATCTATTATATTATAAAGGCGATCAGCTACCTAATAAAAGTAATGAATAGAAATTCCAATATAACATAAAATACTTTTTGTTCAAGTAATACATCCTCGAGATATAATTTTCTCTCAGTAATCGTCATTATCTCTTTCTTAAGAATGTCAATTTTCTTACCTTTTTAAAAAATAATCATTATATTTATAAATGGAATTAAAAGGAAAACATCTTAAGAATATTATTATGCGTATCCATAGAGACACAATACTGAAATGTATAAGAATGCATATTATATTTTTATACTATTTGTTATAATACTGCCTAATTCTAGATATCCAATTTTCTCGTTTCAGAGCATCACTCATATGTGAAATATTAAATATGAGGCGAAAGGCAGTTTACAAACTGGAAGTAAATTACAAGAGGATGTTCTTTATGCATGCTACATTTTGTCATTATATCATAAATTTTCCAGTCTGAATACAAAACTGGAGATGCCGATTTATTATTTTCGTTTTTCCCATCAACCAAGAAAGCACACACCTATGACACAGTATTCTAAATATACTGAAGTAATGAAGACATTAATTGTATTATATGATTGTTTATGATATATTCCACGATATTCAATGCTTCTGATGATGCTATACTTGATAGAATATTATATTTTTGTACATTGCATTATTGTAAAAAAGAGTAAAGGGGTTACTGATTTCTTTTGCTATTTACATACCATATTTAACTATAGTGGTTACATGTATGTATATAAATGCAAATATTGTAATATATACTGTAAGATATACTATATATATAATACTTTTGTTTTTGTTATGCAGCTTCATTTCTAGTTGCAGAATTGTTGGTCATATGACAATATTGTATATTTGAAATATATGATATATTATATAATTTTTCTTTTCATATTGTGTGTTTGTATTTCAGTTATGTGTTTTGACTTATTTGTTTTACGTTATGCAAAACTGATGTCACTTATAAGGTGACTTCGTCTGTCTGATGCATTGCCATTGCACGGACATTTAGACCTGTCCAAGTACCCATTCATACCACTACAAGAAGACGGGACTTCGATTTAAGATTTCCTGAGTCATTCAGATGACATATTACCATCGGCGTTCGACCGTAGTCTTTAAACTTTTTCGATTTGTATCAAGAGGGATGCCATCATGAAATTACATGTTGTAAGTCATGTATATATCACATTTTCGCAGTAATTAGATCCATCGTATTCGCTTCATTAATACCACAACATTGAAAGAACTGAGCACGGTCGTGTGGAATAGGACGGAGCGCATGTGGGAATACGGCACACTCGAGCTGTCCGGCCGCGTGCGCTAAAACAGTACTCCTGACCTTCATATTAAGTGAATATTATATTACAACTGCAGCCATCTGTAAAAATGGTATATATAAACATCAGAATTTCTTCAAGTGAGATCATCATTCGAAATGTATCAAAACCCTTATCATAACGAAAATAAAATTGCGTGTTTCTCTAGAGTATTCCCATACTTAAACAATGAGTTTTTCATTCAGTTCATCTGAAATTTCTCTTCTCAGAAACTTGGACTTGAACTGAAAATCAACCGCATTTGTGGTGGTCCTGTTTCATCAAAATCCTTTGGGCAGCTCTGAATGTAAAATACAAAGGTATTTGATGTTAATGACCGCGGCAATTACCATGGTGAACATTAATCGATCTCTGAAATTAAGAGATCATGTGATAGGGAAGTGTTACCGTCTACTGTTTGTCTAGCCACAACCACCATATGTGAGATTTGGTTATTGGTCCACTGTTACATTGACATTGACAATGTCACCTCGGGGCGACGTTATGATACACCTTTGTGTTATAATCAACGATTGTGACATCCTGTTTGTGGTGTTTCACAATTCTAGGACCTCATACAAAAGGAATTCTACTTCGGGCATTTTATGAGCGAAGTATCAACACCATAGAATAAAACGTTAGTTAGCTATTTTCTAAATATTGTCTATCTACAGACAGAAAAACAGTCAACTTATATATGTACCAAAATACCTCCCTGCAGCTTTGTTAGTAGGAATATATATTCATTCCAACTCTGTACACATGAGACTACGTAGACCAGCACTGTAAATGAAATGTATGTGTACCAACACTGAACACATGAAGACCAACACTGAACATATAAGATATAAGTAGACCAACACTGAACACATGAAACATGTAGACCTACACTGAACATATGAGACATAAGTAGACCAACACTGAACATATGAGATATAGGTAGACCATCACTGAACATGAGATATAAGTACACCAACACTGAACACATGAGATATAAGTGGACCATCACTGAACATATGAGATATAAGTAGACCATCACTGAACACATGAGACATAAGTAGATCAACACTGAACATGAGATATAAGTAGACCTACACTGAACACATGAGATATAAGTAGACCAACACTGAACACATGAGATATAAGTAGACCAACACTGAACACATGAGATATAAGTAGACCAACACTGAACACATGAGATATAAGTAGACCAACACTGAACACATGAAACATGTAGACCTACACTGAACATATGAGACATAAGTAGACCAACACTGAACATATGAGATATAGGTAGACCATCACTGAACATGAGATATAAGTACACCAACACTGAACACATGAGATATAAGTGGACCATCACTGAACATATGAGATATAAGTAGACCATCACTGAACACATGAGACATAAGTAGATCAACACTGAACATGAGATATAAGTAGACCTACACTGAACACATGAGATATAAGTAGACCAACACTGAACACATGAGATATAAGTAGACCAACACTGAACACATGAGATATAAGTAGACCAACACTGAGCACAGAAATACATAGACCAACACTGAACATATGAGATATAAGTAGACCATCACTGAACACATGAGATATAAGTAAACCAACACTGAACACATGAGACATAGGTAGACCAACACTGAACATATGAGATATAAGTAAACCATCACTGAACACATGAGATATAAGTAAACCAACACTGAACACATGAGATATAAGTAGATCATCACTAAACACATGAGATATAAGTAAACCAACACTGAACAGATGGGATATCAGTAGACCAACAATGAGACATAAGTACATGTAGACCATCTCTGATGCATGAGATATAAGTAGACCAACACTGAGCATATGAGACCTAAGTAGACCAACAATGAACACATGAGATATAAATAGACCAACACTGAACATATGAGACATAAGTAGACCAACTCTGAACACATAAGATATAAGTAAACCAACACTGAACATATGAGATATATATGGACCAATATTGTACATATGAGATGTGTTGACCAACACCGTACATGAGACATGTGGACAAACACTGCACACACGAGACACATGTGGACCAGCATTGAACACATGAGAGATATGTAGACCAATACAGTATACATGATATTCATATTAACCAACAATATATGCATGAAATGTATGTGGACAAACAATGTACACGCAGCATATGTGGACCAATACTGAACATACATGTATGAGATGTGTGAACCTACACTGTTCACATGAAATCTATGTGGACCAACACAATATACATGAGATATACTTGCACATACATTGTACACTATGAGATGTGTGGACCAACACTATATACATAGGACTTCTGAGGAGACCATATAGACCAACACTGAATATATGAGAGATAGGAGGACCAACACTGTACACATGAGAAATAAGTGGATCAACAATGTACACAGGAGATGTGTGGACCAGTATATATGTTCATATAAAATCTATGTAGACCAAAGCCAAACACACAAGACATATGTGCACCACCATTGTACACATGCAATATGTGGACCATCACATTACACATGAAACATATGTGGGCCAATACTGTACACACGAGACATGTAGACCAACACTAAACACATGACAAGTATATGTGAACCAACATCATACACATGAGACATATGTGGACCAACATTATACTCATGAAATGTATGTTGACCAATCTGGAAAGAAAGTACATCCTAAAAAAAAAAAGAAAATTAAAAAAAATAATGCACAACAGACCAACAGACAGACTGATGGAAACTACCCTATGTATAATTCACTTGAATGAGCTAAAAATAAAACAATCATGTCAATTGTGACATTTATTCAGCACATGATAACAACACATAGACATTATATATGTTATGAATGAGTCATAGCAATGTGTCTTCAAACAATAACAATTCCATAGCTGTCACTAACAGCTCAATTTCGCTGTTTAGTTATATATATATAAAGAATTAGGATTTATTGACTTAACAAACATTCTTCAGTACCTAGAAATGAAATATAATTAATGGAAAATTATAGAATGGAATGTACATTCACTACAAAATGATTATTTCTTAGAATGCTATCAGGATATTAATATTTCTAACCCTGTCATTTATTGTTTTACATCAGTTTTCTTTATCTGAGGTAGGTGAAGGGAGATTAATGCAGTGTTTGTTAAAATGTAACACTTGCTGAATGAATTCAATGTCATAAGTAGACCCAGAGGGGAAGGAATAATGCACCCCCTTTTTTCTTTGGTTTAAATATGTATCTTGAAAATGCTGTTTTAAGCCTGTAGGCCTAGGCCGTAGACCTAGGCTTAATAATTCCTTTTTCCATGAAACGATAAAAAGCTGACCCTGAAACCTATTGCTATTTAAGTAAATCCAGATAAACGCATTAAATCAATGCTTACATAATTATAATTCAACTTAATTCCACCTGCAATTTCAAACCCATATAAAAAGGAAATTTTGCTACAGGACTTACTAAACCTATATTGAATAAACAATACACAAAATAAGTACAAATTACATTACATATGTACCACAATTAAGAGCTTTCATGAAAAAGTTGTTTTCTTTGTCAAATCCAGTAATGCCAATGTTCAACTCATGACAATGAACAAATATACATAGGTTGAGCATATATCCCTCAACAATTTACAAAAAAAAAAGGATAAAGAGCTGGATTATGCAATATAAGATAAATAAACCAAATCTTTTATGCACCTGGTAACCTGTGCATCTTTATACTAAAACAGAAAACTACCCTTGTTTTTTTTATGGCAAGTAAAATCCTATGACAGAGAGATAAATAATTTGAAATGAAACTAATATTAAGTTCAAAACATATCCATCTCTACGTTTTAAAGTATCTGAAAAGTATATCAATGTGACTTCAAAATTTATATCACAAATGTAAAGATGACGGATAAATCCAAACCATTAGTCTAAAAATCATAAAACCAGAAGACATACAAAATCAGCGAAAATGAAAACCAAGTGGAAAATAACGAAAAATGTCTACTTGAAGAGCATATGTGAACCCCTATGACGGAGTGAAAACAGGTGCCCGGGGAGAGTGAGCACCTCCTGCTTGCTAGCAACACCCAACACATATACCCAGTAGAAAGAGTCATATCATGTAAATTCTGTATATATTTATATATGGAGAAATCAAAGTAGGTAGCATTATATGCATCTTTATGAAAATGTCCACTTGGTTAGGATTTCTGCATGCAGTATCAGGGACAGGTAAATGTGCATCCTAAAACCTCACGATTTATGTAGGGCTCACACTGCCCAACTCATTTGTTGCATTTTGTGATATTTTTTTCTTAAATGGGACAAAATTTCCAAAATATGACAAATACTATACACCTGCTTTCAAAACTTACATACATTACATTTTATAGCTTACAAAAAATTTGAAGGAGGATTGCAAAAAATTGTGATACATTCTTGGGGTTCAGTTTGAACCATATTTTAAGTATGGTAGGAAGCACTTTGCAAGCCTCAAAGTAAATACAGCAAGAAAGATACACAGGTGAGCGTAAAAAAATGAAATTTTTATCAGAGCCCAGTTGAAAAAAAAGAAGAAAAAAAAAGGTGATTATTGAAAAACTTGTAATATTAGATGTTGAAATTCCACACGGAATATATTTCGACATAGCTTTAAGCTAAGTACAACTGGGCCTGAATGGTTACGCAATATACACATGTATATTAGGTTCAACAAATAAATAAATACTTGTATGTTACTTACATATCATTCAGTCTAATGATCTTGAACACAATAACAAAGTTGAAATAAATATTAAACAAAATAAAGCCACTAAATACCAAACAACAATTAACAAAATAAATTAGAATTGATGGCATATATATACATAAATAAACGGTGGAATGCTCTGAGATCAACAAATATGGTAGGAGTACTGGGTTTAAAAAATGCTTGCCATGCATGTAATATATCTGTCACTGTCTAAACATTTAGAAGACCTTAACTGCCATCCATGTGGCAGAAATTCATATGTACATATAATGTATTAAAAGATCAAGGTTTTGTTATTCATTTGTATAGAATATATTCTAAAATATGTAAATGGTGAAATCATCAGTAAGGCCAAACATAAAAAAATATGCATGTTCACTGCAATATGTTGAAAAAAAAATAAGTTTGGTAGGTCAGAATTTTTTTAAATGTTTAATGGCAACTAGAATGCATCTTGGCCACCTACAAGTGACAATTATTTATTTCTTACCCTGGATATCAAAAACCACATTTAAGGCAAACATTTAAATTGGAATAACTTTCTACTGAAACTGCAATAAAAAGCTTTAGGTTGAGGCCAAAAACTAGGGTTGGACCAGCAGCAGGAAACATGCAAATTTTTTCTTTTGGCCTAATTTTGTCTAACGATTTGCATTCAAATGAAATAAAACTTCCTTGACTTGGAGTAAGTGTTATGATAATTCAAGATGAGGTCAAAATATATTTAAATGAAAGTACAATGGTTAACCTCACTACCTGCTACGCTAGAAATAAAAATAGTTCTAATGTCACCTTTAGATTTGGACTTTATAGGATTCATGTATGAAAATGGGTTGAATACTGTGTGAAAACAATTTTTGATTTAGACAGAAATACCTCCTAAGGAATAAAATGATCCAATGCCTTGATTGATAAATACTGCATACATGTGTTAACGTAAGAAATACAATTCTGTGATAATAAATGCCTAAAAGATACCACTAGTCTAAATAATTCAGTTTCTACATTGGTCCGAGTTACAAGGAAAGTGTACAGTAGTAAGTTATATTTTGTGTTAAACAATTAATAATATTTCTCCATTCCATTTATTTATGATTTTCATAGAACAGTTATATCCCTTTGGGAAGGTATTGGACATCATGACCATTGTGACGTCCAAGAATTCATATCACAGCATCATTTTTACCTCTTCATCTTCTATAGTTTTAAATTGGTTTCCAAAGATTTGGTTTACAACGCAGTTATTCCATGTCAGAAACCTACCCAAAGAGAAGATAACTCTGTTTCTAGAAAAGATGTATATATGTTGACTTACAAGATTTTGATGGAGTGTGTGAAAATTATGCTTTTATATCTTTTATTATTTGGCACAAACACATTTTTAATGATGGCTTGTATTTATTGTAGTATTTCATTTGGTACATATTTGTATCACGTTGGGATTTTAAAAGTAGGTATAATTTATTTCATATGATTGATATATGGTTGGTGAGTTAAATTTTAGTTATCATTAATTTATAGAATTTTTCAACTAGAAATGTAGAAAAATACATCTGAATTAACAAATGCTTGCTCTAAATCAGAAATTAGTTCTATAAAGCAACTGCTAAAACTTCAATAAGTCTGAGTTATCCTTTATATAATATTGAATTCTTCATACCTTAATGTAAAATTTATGAATTTTGACTATAACATAAAACATTAAAAAACTAAAATTACACAATTTTTAACATTTCTTGCAATATGACCTCAAAAAATTCTTTCTTGCTTATATATCATAATTTACGGGTCAAACACAAAACCCAAAGTGGGTTAAACATGGTGGCACAATGTGGAAATCAAACCCAGGCTGTTTGTGTCAAAACCAAACCCTTAATCGCTGCAACAAGTCTACCCCTAAATATATTATGCATTCTTCTGTATGCAGATTGTATCATAGAAAATTGAGGATTGAAAGTGGACATTGTTATGAATCCTATAATACAAGCTATAATGATATGCTGTAAAATGTGGATTTATTCTTATGCAAGATCTGTGTTTTATAGTTTCACTCTGTTAATAAACAAAATGATTAGAAAGGTTAGTTATACATGTATTCACATTTTCAGCACTTGTAATGTTATATTGAATATTGTCGATAAATATAAATCAATACATTTTATACATACAGTAAATTTGGAATGTCAATTTTCTGGAATTATTTTGTGATAGAAATAAATAAAAATTTATTATTTGAATATCTATGGTCTCTGGCACAGCAATCAAAAACATTGTTAAAAAACTTTGTGTTACGTTTCAAATTTCATCACACATAAAAACCATGAACCAGGATATTGGACTATATTATATATCGAGAAAACACACTGACCAAACCCTTAGAAGTTTTGACACACAAATGTTCAAAACTAAACAAGCAAACTGAGTATTGCTTGAGCAATACATATTCCCCATCGGTTTCCACCTTAGTTTCCAAAAATTGGTTAACCATGACCAAATTCAAATGTAGTCAGTAACTCATTGGTACAAAACAACATACCAAATTTTCAAAAAATCAATAACTTAAGGGTTGCGAAAAAAAAGTATAGAAAACTAAAGTTTGTCAGACAGATGGACAGAGTGGAAACAAATAGTCTATAGAATGAAAAATAAGCCATTTTATAAGGGTTTGGTCTTCCTTACAGAGGGTTTCTATGGAATGTTTACTATCAAACTATAATAGTATTCATATGAAATTACTAGATCACAATTCAAACTTTTTATCAATGTAGAGACCCATCAATTGTTGTGATATATTCTTACATACACAAATATCATGACAAGCAGCCAAGATCTTAAATATTTCATGTAAAGGACAAACAGGCAGACAGAGAAGGGCCAATACAAGGTAATGGTAATGATCATTGTAAATTATTTCAACAAAGTAGTGTTGCCAATGATAGTCTACCATAAAATGAAAATAGAGAATTTTAATACCACATGAGGAATGTAACAGGATATCTAAAAATATGTACTAGGTTGGGAATACCAATTACAAAAATGTAAAATATATAATTTGGAATGAAGTATTTAAGTCTTTGACTTAGTAATGTAATGAATGGACATGTATATAGCTACATCATTACATGGAAATAGAATACAAAACTCAGACAATAAACTTTAGTGAAAAGTTAAAGAAAAAAAGGAATGATGTCATAGGAATGTTTTACGACTGATATATCATACAGAGTAAACACAAAACATTTAAATATAAATAATTATGCTTATGCTGACTGAATAAAGGCTGGTTTATAACTCAACATTTATGGCCATTAAAATCTAATTCTTAGTTTTACCAATCATTTGACTGTAAAAATTGGGAAAAAAAATAATAAAATCACATTTTTTTTCACTGTCTGGATGTTGATGTTTTTTTAGCAATTATTGTACAGTAGGGATCTTCCCTTCTTAGTATTCCCTGATCACCAAAATGTTCGTGCATCGTGTGTAACCTTCCCCACATGTAAAAGAAACTTGTAAATGAGCAGAGACTTAAAACTGATTGATTTTCTTTTCCTTTTTTTTCTCTCCTCCTACCCCAATTTTAAATTATTAAATCTATAAAACTAAGAATTAAATTCTAATGGTCTTACTGGTGCATTTTTCCAAATTGTTTATCTCATAAAGTATACTGTTTCACAATGTCTTAAGAGTCCAGAAAAAATAATTACTCAAAATAAATATCGTATACTACAATAAAACCCAACTTAGATTTATGTTGAAGCAATTTCAGTGATCATTTCATCAAAACAATCTCTTATAAGTTACTTGAATTAACAATTAATAACCCTGCAGATATTTTGACAAATTGAAAATCTAGAGGTCACCCACGTACAATGTACAAAAACAATTTTACAATAGATACAACATAAACTCAAGATGATTATTTGTAAATACTACATGTAACTTCATGCCCGCTTACAAATACTGCGAGTCAAGTATGGAAAACAATTGTATACAGAATTTTTTTTAAAAGACAGGTCAAAGAAGAAAACAGACTACATGTACTTGTTATATGTGAAGATCACCCCATTGTTCTGGTAACCATTTGTAGAAAGGGTGAATCTCGCATGAAACAGGTGTCTATGGAAATGAGGAGATCTCTCACAGTAACAGCCATATACTCCTACTAAATGTATTACTACATTATAGTGATACTTTAAAAACATTTTAATTCCCAGCATTATGAATGAGTATAATTTCAAAGTAGCTACTAGTATCTCACTCATTCATTTTCATTCTTTTTACTTTCTGCCTTAAATTCGAACTGAAGCGTTTTCTCCCTCAAATTCCTCGAAAGTAAAGTTACAGTGGCAAACCCTGAATCGTTTTCTCAATGCGGTTTGCGGCCATTAGCTGTGGTCCTACTCACTTATGGCTTAACAGTTTTCCTTGTAGTTTCTCAATATGCTGTACTATTTAATAGATTTCATCACAATCTGACACATAAAAAGTTACACATTGTATTCTGTGATTTCTTAAGTAAATAACATTTCTATAAATAATACATGTAGGAGTGTTTGGGACTAAGACATTGCCTCATAGATATACTTACCCAGTACCACTTGCCATGTGTTTTATGGTAAAACTTACACCAGTTGTTGTGTTTTTTGTTTGTGTACAGCTTCATATTTGTCAGATTATAAATGCAATTTTTTATAGAACAAGAGCTGTAAGAAGACAACATAGCTCACCAGCGGGGCATTGTCAGAGGGAAAGCATGTATTTTCAATGTTCTCTTAATTCAAGGTCAAGTCCAAGGTAAAGGTCAAAAGTTAACCACATGAAAGCTCTGGTCACAATGAATATACAAGTGAAATCTCTATCTCTAATATTTCAAAGGAAAAAGACCAGGTAAAAGTTTTTGAAAAGTAAGTCAAACTCCAAGATCAAGGTCACAAGGTCAAAGACCATGGTACCAAATGAAATATCTAGTCACAAGGAATCTATAAGTGAAGTATCAAAGCCTTAGCTTTATTTGTTTAAAAAATACAGCCCAGGTTAAAGTTTTTGGGACTTCAGTTGAAGTCGTAGATCAAAGGTTATGGTACAAAATGGAATTTCTTGTCACAAGGAAACAATATGTGCAGTTTCAAAGCCCTACCCCTTTTTGTTCAAATGTTGTAGCTAATGTTAAAGTTTATGAAAAGTAGATCAAACTCCCAGGTCAAGGTCAAAGATCATGGTCCCAAATGAAGTGGCCTTTCACATGGTATCCATGTGTAAAGTTTCAAAGCCCTACCCTTATAAGTTTAAAAGTTATAGGCAAGGTAATATTTTGAAAAGAAAGTCAAACTGCAAGGTTAAAGGTCATGATCCAAAATGAAAGGGCCTTCCACAAGGTATCCATATATGAAATTTCAAAGCCCTCTCCCTTTTGGTTTGAACGTTACAGCTAAGTTTAGTTTTTGAAGAGTAGAACAAACTCCAAGGTCAATGTCACAAGGTCAAAAATCATGGTCCCAAATGAAAGCTCCTTCCACAATGTATCCATGTGGGAAGTTTCAAAGCTCTTCCCCTCTTGGTCCAATAGTTATAGCCCGGGTTACAGATTTTGTCTACAGACAGCGACAATGCTGACAACCACAACACCGGAGGTATGACATTGACTCTCCAGACATTTTCTGGGCGAGCTAATAAAAACAATTCAAAACTGGCCTAAGCTTTTGTGCACATAACATGGCAATGGAAGTATTTTTCATTACAGCTTATCTAAACACATATCAAATTATTCACTATCGTTATAAATCTCAATCTTAAAGTCAGTTGATGGTTCGCTCAGATTTTCACCTTGATTGCTGTGACTCTCATCTACGAGATTTTGATTTTCTTCCAGATCTAATGAACCATTTTGACAATCTATATTATGCAAAGGATCCATAAAGCTTCCCTGAGATAATCCTGGTTTTATTCCATGGATTCGAAACATGTGCCGTGTCTTACTGTCTGCTCTGGAGTAAAATTTCCCACAAACTTCACATTCAAAACTACGTAATTCACCGCAGGTGTACTTTTCATGCCTCATTTTGGATTTCTTACTTTTAAACCCACTGCCGCATTTGCTACAATAGAAAACTTGATCTGCTGAGAAACTAGATTCCATGGATTTAGATTTCTGTTTTAAAAGGGACATAACTCTCCCAGAGCTAACAGTTTTCTGCATGCTCGCAATGTCTGCCATATCGCCGACAACATTTGAGGAGCAGCAATCAGGGTCATCATTTCTGACATTGGACACTGAATCAACAGATTTTGAAGAGGACATTTTCTTTAATTTTGGAAAACCTTGAGTCAATAGTGATACTAGCCTTGGTTGTTTTTGTTGTTTTTCTAGCAAGGAGTCTGAAGCATTTTGAATTATAATCTTTGGTTTTGTCTCATGGGTATCATTTCCTGTACTTGAGTTTAACATCTCCGAAGACAGCAAAGATGAGATTTTCCTTCCATCGTCTTCTACACAGTCCACTTTCTTTTCACTCATACGGAGAATATTTTGGCAATTTTGCTTCCGTTTTCTTCGATTTAAAATTCTTGGTTCGCGAGATACATTTTCAACGCCTGTGTTATGGCAATTATTACTGACATTAGAATTGGTCGATTCCTCTAAGCTCATATGTTCAGAATCTTTACAATTGTTAAATGCTTCAAGTCCACTATAATAGGAATCATAGCTTCTGGGAGGAAAGACAACTTGATTAGTTGCTATTTCAGACCCCATTGTTTCACTCTCTGAGGCATTTCCGAGATTGAAATCTTCATAAGTGTAGCTTTGAACTTCATCTGGATCCATGGGTTCAATTTTGATGTAGTTGTTGTCAAAATCCTGTTGAAGGCTATTATTTCCTTCATGTGTTACAGATGACTCCAACATTTGTTCAGCATTTTCAACATTTTTCTTTGATAAAGTTGAAAATTTTGTCTGGTGGGTAACACTTGGCACACGTAACATATAACCAGTATTGTGTGTTTTCACAGGACTATCTGGCAAAGTTTTGCTCTCTTGATAGATTTTCCGTCGCTGTACTGCGATTTTCCTCTTTTTCTTATAAACCCTCAACCTGTTCATTCTTATCCATTTATCATCTGTACTTTCTGCACCATTTGGCTGAGATGACAGTAGAATATTTGAATCTGTATTTTCTTTACTTTCAGATATTCTATTTGAAGATGACCCATTGTCTCCAGCGGGATTGCGCTTGATAACTTCTGATAAAGCATCAGTGTACACTTGCAGATGATCATTTTTTGGCAATATTTGGTGAATCTTGACAACATTTTGGTTTTGTTTATCTGTTGCAGAAAGACAAATAATGGCATCTATTTCTAAGTCACTGTTGCTGGCATAATGTTCACAGCAAAATTTAATAACTGTCATCTTCAGTAAGTCAGAGATACTTTTATTGTTTTCTTTGTCTTCCATAATTCCCCGCTTCTTCTTTCACCTTGTTTCTTCCTTACTATATTTGAATTTTTCTTCCCTTTCCTTCTGGCATCATTACATCCTAAAAAGAAGAAAGAATTATTATTTCTCATATTTATGTATAATGAAATATATATACATGTATATATTTTTTTTGTCAATAACAGGCATGGTGAATAATGATGGCGAGACTATGGTTTGAACCCTGAATCCTCTGCCTACTGTTTAGAATCTGAACTGAGAAATCTGCGACTTGGCAAATTCCTCCCCTGTCAATTGGAGATTTCACCATACTCATTTAATAAACTCTACTTATATCATTGTAATTAACTTACCTGAAGAAAAAAAACCCCAAAAACTAAAGTTGCCAGAAGAAAACAGAATGTGCCAGTGGCATCCAAATTTAAATAGCAAATGTTTTTTGTAAGTAGGTCAAACATCAAGGTCAATGTCAAAACTTTCGGTACCCAATTAAAGGTCTTGGAACAAGGAATACACATATGAAGTATGGAGGCCTTATCTATCGCTGTTCACAAGTTATGACCAAGGTTAAAAGTTTCTGTCTATGGCGGAAGACGCCAACAACGACAACAAAAACATTGATGCCGATGACTTTCGTCCCAGCAAGCTAAAAAAAAAAACCCAGATAAATGTAAGGTGAAAAACCTTTAACTGCTAGCCATATCGGGAATCAAACCCATAACTTTCAACCTATGGCACAGATGTTCTATCATAGTTTTTCAGTTTGTTGCAATAACAGCGGTAACAGTACTTTCAAAAATTTATCAACATTTCTTTTATCGATTGTTTATTTTTTCATGGCTTCACTATACCATACTATATCATCTGTATCAGATATATAATGCTAGCTAGTACTTAGAGGAAATAATTTTTTGCAAAGAAGAATTACATGTTATAGCAAATATTCATCTCATGCAGGCCTGTATTTACAGAAAGTATTCAAGCTATATGTATTTACAACACACCACTAAAGACAGTATGACTGGATTACAAAGCAAATTCGAAACAAGATCAAGGTCACAAGGTCAAAAGTCATGGTATCAATTGAAAAAACCTGTCATAAAAAAAAACATTTGTGTGAAGTATCAAAGCCCTACTCCTACTGTTTCAAAAGAGATTGCCAAATTTAAAATGTTTTAAAAGTACCAGTAGGTCAAAGTCCGAGGTCAAGGTCGCAAGTCATAGCATAATTTGAAAGCTCTGGACATAAGGAACCTATGTGTGAAGCATGTTTATACTCCTTTTCATTTGCGGAGATTTTGCATCAACCAGAAGCTTTAAACAAAATGTTGACAGACAGGCATGAAGACAGACAGGCTGACATTGCCAATCTATAGATTGGAACTGCTTTTGCAATCAGGTCAAAAAGTGTCCGTGCTAGCCAGTATTTACAGAAAGTATTCATGCTAGCCAGTATTTACAGAAAGTATTCATGATAGCCAGTATTTACAGTGTATTCATGTTAGCCAGTATTTACAGAAAGTATTCATACTAGCTTGTATCTACAGAGAGTATTCATGCTAGCCAGTATTTACAGAAAGTATTCATGTTAGCCAGCATTTACAGAGTATTCATACTAGCTTGTTTTTACAGAAAGTATTCATGATAGCCAGTATGTACAGAAAGTATTCATGCTAGCCAGTATTTACAGAAAGTATTCATGCTAGCCAGTATTTACAGAGAGTATTCATACTACCTTGTATTTACAGAGTATTCATGCTAGCCAGTATTTACAAAAAGTATTCATGCTAGCCAGTATTTACAGAAAGTATTCATGCTAGCCAGTATTTACAGAAAGTATTCATACTAGCCAGTATTTACTGAAAGTATTCATGCTAGCCTGTATTTACTGAAAAGTATTCACGCTAGCCTGTATTTACAGGAAAAATTCATTCTAGCCCAATAAGGTCAATGGCAAAACCCTTAAGAGTGTGCAACAGATGGAAATGGCAAGAAATGAAACCCAAGACTGGTTGGTAGGTTGATTGGTTGGTGTTTTACATGGCTTTCAACAATATTTCAGTTATATAGTGACATGGAAGCAGGAGGTGAGCAACCCCTTAAACATGGTGGCGCAACCCAGGAATAACACAAAAATTCAAAAAATTTCATTATCATTACTTACAATTTTAGATACATATATAAAGACACGCTGCTTAAAGATTTTTCTTTTCAAAGGTTTTGACAGATTAGGGACAACCTTTCATTTGAATGGCTACCATTCAAATGCGTAATAACCTCTGTTTTCAGCAACAAATTTCAATGATAGTACAGTAGTCATCAAGTTCTAAAAACAGAAGTATTGGAATTTTGATTTCACACTTAAAAGTGTAAATCTTTACAACATGCTGAATATAATTTACAAAGAAATTGACATTTTTAACTTACCATTTTGGGGTATATAACTGAACAATTGTTGCAGATATAAAACTGAAAATGATAAACTACTACAAGTACAACGTGTTATTAAATCAGTGTTAGTGATCCCTAGTGTTCATCAGAAGATACAAATGTTCATGGAGAAGATCAATGTGCCTCATTATGTTTTCAATACATCAAATGTTGCAAAACTCTTTCTACACAAATGCAACAACTGTCTGAGAGAAATCTAATCATAAAATGAGATTTTTCTCTCATTTTTTCTGCATACTAATAGATTTTGTGATGGACTGATAGATTTTGTAATCAGTTAGTCAGCCAGACTATAAAATACAATGTAATGCTTGAAAAAGTTAGTTTCGAGCCCTGAATTCTACCATCCACATGCACAATTACTCATGTATTACGGCCAACAAAACTGACAATGTACCACCATGCACCATTTTGACCATGCTTTTTATGTTGTTTCATCTCGCCAAGGCAAAACTGTCTGATACTCTATTCAGCAACAATGTTTATTTAATATAAGTGAATTATAAAGCGATTAATGGGGATAAAGTGCATAAATGTACTGTGTTTGAATGTTTCCGGCAGGTATACTGTTGTTGAACCGTTGGAAACTACCATTTTCCTGGCAATTCTTGCATCGCCTGGAAAATTCTGGGCCCGTATGTACAAAACTTCGTAAACCCTACGAGTACTAGTAAGTCACTCGTAGCGTAAATTTACGAGTGACGTCATATGTACAAAGTTACGTAGATGTAATTTACAAGTAATTCTACTCGTAAATCTACGAGTGTTATAGTAGCACTCGTAAGTCATTCTTATCTAAAATAATGGCGTATGAGTACAGAAGTGATTTAGTGAAAGGTACTTTTCCGTAATGACAAACCACTCTTTTTGCTTCCTCTCTGCTGTAAATGTGTTCGAAAATTGTTGTTAATCATTTAGTTTACTTCTGATTTTATGAATAAGAATTTCGACTTCCTCGGAAGAAATTTTAAAAGCTTTATTAGATTTATAGATTTATTATAAAAACTTTTTCAAAAGAAAATTCATAGTCCTAGATTATATGTACACGAAACACACAAAAAATCAAATAGTCTTTTGGAAATGTAGTATGTAGATCTAATTTCATATTTATTATTCTTTTTTACTTTTTTTTTATATTTATCAGCAAGGAAGGGGGGGGGGGCTTGAGGAGGGTGTCTCACATGTACATTATTATACTAGATTGACAGAAAGAAGAGGGGGGAATTCTCTTTTATCTCTTTCGTCTTAATTTGTGATCCGTTTGACTTTATAGATGTACATGTATATGGCATATGTGCTTATCGCAAAAGTTTTATCACTTTCTTTTGATGACATATTATCATGACATCATTAGGCCTACATGTTTACAAGCACATCGTGTGTAGATGCATAGACATAAATTCATAAAGTTATACATCTGTAAGAAGTACACTTTGACTTTAATATGATCTATTACGATATACTTTAAAGTTTATGCATGCATTTGTGCTGCGTAAAGTTAGTCAACTCCCTAGTCGGATCCTTATGTACGTACACACTTACACCGGTTGATGAAACCCGTATTTCCTTGAACTAAGAATGTATGTAAGTAGACATACACCATTGCCCGGGATTGGTATACGAATTAGTAAGCCAAACATTTACACATGTTAATGAAACGGGCTCCTGAATATCTGAAGCATCATTTGTTTCTGTGAAATATATGTACAGCGCATGCATAAGAGTACTCGTAAAGTTAAGAGTTCGTAACTTTACTTAATGTCTACGAGTCGTTTTGTACATATGATTTACAAGTTCGTAACATTTTTTGTAAGTTACATGTAAACTCTACGAGTGCTCATAAATCTACAAATCTTTGTACATATGGCACCTTTTTCCAAAGGTATAACCACAGTATTCTTGAAGTCGGTGTGACATCACTGCTCTACGTAGATACTCGAGGAGTCTGGCCATGACAGTTGGAGTAAAACCCGGGATTTGTTGTTAGCTTTAATACAATTTTAAGTTCTTCTGTATCAGTTCGGAAAGGGTTTTATTACAAAATGCAATCAGAAATGTGTAAAACATGTATTCATAATTTATTTGTTTGAATGATAAATTATTTTAACTATTCCTTTTTACCAAATTCCTCCCGGAGTACGCATTGCTCTCTGTGATAAAGTCCGTTGCTTTACCCCAAATGTTCCGAATGCTTGCTATCAAATACCCGGATGTCCAACTTCGAGAATACCTGTCGGAAACAATCAAACACAAAACAGTCGAACTTCGATAACTCGAACATCGAAAACTCAAAAACCTTGGAAAACTCGAAGTCATCCTATGTTCCGGAGCACACCTCGAATATTTTAATGTTATTTGCCTTCTCAAACTCAAACTTGAAACCTGAATACCCCTGAAAACTCAAAGTAATTTTCAAGTCCAAATGACACATTTACACTTATTTCACCTTTCGTAACTCAAAGCATTTTACCATCAGAAACTCTAAGCAAATAACAGGATAGAAAGCAATTGGCTTGATTACACAGCAATTAAAATTACACTGCTGTGTGCGTCCAAGCTTGACAGATTAACGGATTTATATATGGGATTGCATAAACAGTACAGTCCGAGTGGAACTTAATTTGCCCACTGGTCACAGTGGGCATTTTTAGAGTGGGCATTAAAAATGTCCACTGGACACAGTGGACATTCTTGTAAGAGCCAGTTAGAATTAACATACAGGTAAGTGGACAGCTTGATAGCTCAGGTAAATGTCCACTCCTAATGCCCACTGAAATTGCAGGTGGACTGTCCACTGTGGACAGTGGGCATTCAAAGTTCCACCCGGACTGTACTGTAACACATTTCACCCACATTAGTAATTAAACAATCAGGGTATCATCAGTATTATCTACAGATTATTTATTTTAATTTTAACTGCCGTAATTATGAAAGAAGGTTATTAAAACTGCTTATGGTGAAAATTGTCTTGAATTATACAAGCTGTAAATTTTAACATTTATCAACGTTAATAAACCTCATCTAAGATATTGAGCCAAACCCCCGACTTCGTTGAACAGTGTCAAAGCTGACAGAATGGATTTATAAGGGCAGATCTCCATGTTATATAATTTTTGATTAGTTTTATTAAATGCTTAGATGATATTTGACATGATACACATTTGAATTAAATAAATTGAGAATATCATATCTTCTATATGCTGTTTTTGGTATTACAGTAGTACAAAACATACATAGGTTATAAAGGTCGATCTGTCCCCTTCTAATTTCCCCGCAAATTTCTGCAACTTCCACAACTCGATCCTACCGAAACTCGAAGTGTTTTTGTAGGGACCACTTCGAGTTATCGAAGTGCGACTGTATGTTATTCCCCTAAATCTAAGAGAAAAACATTAATCAGTGTCACTATGAACATCTAATAAAGTCATAAGAAAAACTCAGAGCCAATCAAAAACTATAACAGTTACATGTATACCCATGTACATGGTTTTAAATATGGATAATGTGCGTGTGTAATTTGTGTCCTTCAGTAAATTATCAAAATTTAAAAAAAATGCATTTATTTTTGCAAACTACATCTAGATGTTATAAAAATACAAATGCATTAGTTTTACTGAAAGAAATAGTTTTTGATTTCTAAACATATATACCTTATCGTTTCCGTGAATCATCTTCAATTGAAATTATTTGTTTCACGGCCGCTATTTTTCATCGATTTTTCTTTGTTTTCTTCCTTATCTTCAGGGCGCAGCCATATTGGAAATGCCCGGATATTTTAGCAGAAACCAATAACGTGCTTGAAATTCCGAAGTTTAAAAATGTAACCATCATTTATTTTTTTGGCTATTATCAGTACATATTTGAAATGAGTCGAATAAAAGAGAAAATAAGTACACCAACCTAATTCAGTACTATTATGAGGGGAGAGAGAGAGAGAGTGAGAGAGAGAGAGACTCACAGGCAGAGTGAGGAGTTAATCATAAGAATTATCTCCCCTGTTTAAATTCAGATTAAAATCAAGAACGTAAATAACTTTTTGAAAGTAGTCTATGTCTCTGTAAACATTTTGTCAAAAATGCAAGGTTACATATGCATTTAAATTCCCTCAAAAGTAAAGAAAATTTTAACAGAGACATATATATATATATGTCTCTGTTTTTAATGAATCTTTTCATCAAAAGCATTTCTTCAAACCAAACTTTTTTAGTTCTTATCTATGGACAAAAAATGCCAGTATGCTTAAATGTTAGGTTCAAAGAGGTCATATGTATCTTTTTTGGGATAATAAAAAAAAACCCAAAAGTTTGAAAAGAAACAAAATACATAGAGTGATAGTCGGACCTTTGAATGTATTTTTTTTTAAATTTGTTATTATTATTATTATTATTATTATTATTATTATTATTATTATTATTATCTATTTATTTATTCAATAAACAAGGATATGCTGATATAAAACCCTAATTCTTGTATATATATAGTTTTTGAATGCATAAAATTTAACAAGAGTTAGTTCTCTTCTCCGCCATTTTGGAGGTGAAGCTGGCGAATTTTTGCTTAAATATATTCATACCAATCATATATAATTTTCCCTTCAAAAAGCTCGGGTAGCTCAGTCGGTTAGAGGGTCGGATGCAGGATGCATGACAGCTAGGTGATTCGGTACCATAGGTCGTGGGTTCGAGTCCCAGACGGGGAACGAATATAAGTGAAATATATGATGCCTTGTTAGCTGTAATGTCTTTGTGCTTTATATGTTTGTCTAATTTGTCTTTATTTTCTACAGGTATTTCTTCGGAGATCCAAGGTCCATAGAACTCCCAGGTGGTTCAATGATTCTATTTGTGCTTTATATATATATATATATATATATATATATATATATATATATATATATATATATATATATATATATATATATATATATATATATATATATATATATATATATATATATATTATGTGTAGGGTGCCAGCGACCCCAGTCGCACGTCCGTACCCAAAATCATTGCAAATTACTCCCCCCCCCCACCCCTCCCCGTGTTACGATTGATTGATTGAATTTTATCTAACGTCACAACATGAATATTTCAAGTATATGGTGACGGCATCTGCCTGATGCTGGGCATACAAATTTTGACCTTTGCAACGGACCCACCCGAAGCAGTGAGGGATCTTATAACGTGCCATGCATACCACGACACGGGGTCTCGATTTTAACTGTCTCATCCGAAGGACAGGATACCGGCATGACCTGAGCGGGACTCGAACCCCGGCCTCCCGATCAGGAGACGAGCGCGATACCACTAGGTCACGCCGGCTTCCCCGTGTTACGAACACCAATGTATCAATTCTCGTGAGTGAACTCTACGTCAAAGTGATCCAACATGTTGAAAATCACTATAGCTTCTTACCTTTATCAAGTCTGGGTTCAAATCTGCTCAGGTCAATTTGGAGTTCAAACAATGGATCCATATTTTATCCGAAGGAAATCACGTTTGTGACATCATCTCAGAAAAACGTAACATTTTTTATTCACTGGAAGTCAGTATAGAAATAAAAACTACTGGAGATAAGTGTAAAGTATTTGGATGTTTGTACATACTTCTGTTCCATTGATTTAGAGGGGAAGGGGAATTGCAACCCCCCCCCCTTTTTTTTTTGGTTGGGAAATTTTTCCAAAAAAAAAAAATGTCCTTTTCGACAATTTTTAGGGCTGCAGCCCCTTCCCCCTTTCCAGACCGATAGTGCAAAACATTTGTCATGGGAGACTGCAACCCCTCTTTCAGAAATTTCTAGATCCGCCTATGTGTTCAATGTGTGTGTGTGTCACCATCAGAAACAAATGAAATTCTTTGATTTTGATATTTGTGTTATGATATTAAATAAATGGATACATTTCAGTTCGCCAAATCGTCGTTATTCATGCATCCAACCTTAAATGTCATGTAAGTATTTTGGGGTCAATTTTTTTATAAACTATGTGCCTGTTTTTAAGATCATTTTAACCGGATTTTTAAGGATGGAAGGATTGGAGATTTATTTCATATCAACAGAATATACCTTTCCCATGTCAGAGTGCCTTTCTTTATATGAAATAACCCTGGTGTGTCATTGTAGAATACTACGGCATGCGCGGATACAGAGGGGGGTTAGGGGGGTCTGGACCTCCCTGGAATCCGAAAATTTTACCAAAAAAAGGTAATATTTGGGCATTTTGGGGGTTGGAAACCCCCCCCCCCCCCTGTTCTAAGAGAAAAATTTACCTTTTTTGGTTGGACCCCCTCTGACAAAATTTTCTGGATCCGCGCATGGAATAGTCTATGGGACATTAATTATATGAAGACATTATTACGAGTTTATCACACCTTAAAACCCCATTTCGGTAAGAAATTAAATCAGTTTCTCTGTTAAGAAAATTTACATAAATACTTTTTTTCGACTTTCATCCGTTTCAAGCAGATGTGAATTACATGTATGCTTAGCTAGAGGGCTTCAAATCTGCAAAATTACAGGAAATTTCAATAAGGTGACTTGCCTGCGCTTACAACAGTGCATAAAGGTGACTACTACTTGATTTACCATACAGGACCATGCAAAAATTGACAATCACTACAACTTTTATTCCATTCCTTTTCCACTTCTATCGATTGTATTGAAATTATAAACAGGGGCAGATAACTGTTCTTACTGCAATAGCCTAGAGTCCCTAAAGAATTGGAAAAGGTGTGGTCGTTGTGGAGGAAGGTAGTTGTTAAGCGCTTGGCTTGCGGCACACACGATTCGGATGCGATTCCTGGATTGCGCCACTATGTTTAGAAGGTTGGTTACTTCCCTTTTCCTGGAAAAAATTACCGAAAGTGACATAAAGCATCAATCAACCAACCAACCCATCCTAACTAATGGTGTAATGATTTATGATAAATGTTCAAGTATATGTACTAATGCTGAAGTAATGGCATGTGGTGTATCGCTATCGTTATTATTGATAGTTTCTGTTCATGAGATAATTTCGTTAAGATATAACCTATATTTGTAAGGTATTCATATGTAGTGGCGCCATTCTACTTTTATATATGATTGTATGAACTGACTTCTTGACTGAGTTTGGTTGAGCAATCATGCTAGCGGTTTATTCGGAACAACCTCGCCCTTTACTAGTACTCAGTTTTTCACACAGAGAAAGATCGAGGATGTCGGAATGGCTAGCGGCTATACTATCCAGCAGAGTGCTCGCCTTACTGCGCAAGTCTGAACTCTCTACAAATCATATTTGGCGTATTGTGTTAGTTACAAATATCAAGAGTAAAGTTTATTTTTTTTACTTTATTTAAAGTCAGGTTACATACTGTGTCTTCTGAATATGAATGCATAAGTGGTACCTTTAAAATTTATTATATCCACGTAAAACAATTATTTGCAGTATATACTATATAATATGTGATGTATATATAACACCAAATCAAAATTGATGTCGAAAAGTTACCATAACATAAACAATACAAACAATATATATATATATATATATTATAAGCGCAAAGATATAATTAATGTGAACGGTAACAACAAAAAATCAAAGCACTCAGAGTACTGATAGCCGGGCTATCAGCCCGGATCAAGCAGCAAAAGTTTAAATTGCAGTTAAAATACAGTTGATAACAAATTCAAGGAAAAAATAAGTTACACATTTCAGTATGGAAGTCTTTTTAAGTAATAGTGAAATGAAGTTTATCATTGGTTCACATTGATTATGATGAAAACCATAGATTCATTAATGTTTACACTGCTCTTGTAATGCTTTATTCTCTTGAAAATAAAAGACGGGCTAGCCCTTAGCACAAGGCTTGTCAGATTCACAGTTATATCTGTCATCTCCTATCACTATAGAGGGCAGTTATATGACCTTTCTTCCAGATTAATCGTTTTAATACAATTTCACTACTTGTATTGACAGTCTATACTTATCAAACCTACTCATGTTTAGCAAGATATTCTATATATCTTTGAAAAGTTCACTGATTTCGCATAAGAATTCAGCATATCTTGACAGTAGCCGACAATTTGAAGAGTATGCATGAAGAAAAATTCAATTATCGCAAAAATTAGTTAAATCTGATGTAGGAATGAAAAACAAAATGCCAAAATTGCAAAGATTTAGATGTTATCTCTATTATGTTATATTTACCGAAGAAGTCCGATAGAAGAATAAAATACATTTTGATTACAACTTTGTTGGACTCGAAATGACGTCGATTTGAGAATAAAGTCAGACACTAATCAGCAAAGCGAACAATACATTCAGTACACTGTACACATGTTTTCCTGGAGCGAAGCGATAAGGTAATGGACAGTACATATCACCATACCAATGTTTATCCATGACACTTGAATTAGAAACATGTTTCAGTCGGCAAAAATAGACAGGGAAATCCCTCACATATACATGTACACGAATATGCACATGTATATTTCTATTTGCAGTGTTACATATAATTAAAATCGTTTATCATCCTAAGACTTGTATGAAGAATTTTAAGAGTTAAAGGTTAAAGATTTTTTACAATACAAAATAACATTACTGGGATTAATTACGATGAGGGTATGTTTACTTTGACAGTTGTTGGTCGGAGATCGGAGATTGCTATAACCGGGCCATTACTTACTCAATGGAGCCCGGCTAAAAATAATATTCTAAATATAATGAATTGTGGTCAATATTTCGAAACTATCTGTTCCTTCACCAAGACTATGAAAAATGTTCACTGCTCGAGAAAGAAAGGTTTAAATGATTATATAATATGTGAGATAGTGGCGCCTTCTATTGATAATATACAAGCAGCGAAATCTAATCATAATGTGAGGATATAGTAGCGACATTTACTCTCTCACAGCGACATTTACTCTCTCTCTCTCTCACACACACACACACACACACACACACACACACACACACACACACACACACACACACACACACACACACACACACACACACACAAACATTTTTCAATCATAACTTCATCGAATCACACTACAATTCGATGTGTACAAAGTGGTGCATTCTGGGATTGGATTCACTTTGACTAAATCATAGCAAATTCACAAAACTCCCATGTTATGCATATTGCAGATGAAATAAGTATATCATATAGAGGACTGCGATGACGTTTGTATGCTATTAGCTCACCTGAGCCAAAAGCTCAAGTCAGCTATTGTCATAGTGTGTCATCGGCGTCCGTCGGTAGTCGTAAACTTCTCACATGTTCGACTTCTTCTTCAAAACCACTGAAAGGATTTTGATGAAACTTTATAGGCATGAAGTTCTCATGGTCCCACAAGTGTTTTGTCCAGATCCATTAGTAGGTGGCGCCACCACTGACAATAGTAGGTCACAATGGGTACCTTCATTTGACATACTTCTTCAGACCAGCTGCATATAGAGACAAACCGATTGTAAAGGAATGATGTAAAGGGATGTGTAAAGTAGTATTGTTGTTTGGTTTCATTCTGAAATCAAATTTTTGACGTTTTTACCACATTTTCTTAGACTTAGTGATTTCAATCCAGAAAAGTGTATTTTTTCTCCTTTAGTTTACAATGTTACTTTAATTTGGTTTCTTTTAATCATAATTATGGTAAGAAATGTAACCGTGAAAGAATTTTGTCAGTATCTTAATTTGGATGCTTCTTTTGAAATTTCTGTGATGGTCCAAAAGGGGGGGGGGAGAGACATTTTTCCCACAATTTCAACTCCTGCTGCAGAGCTACTGGAAGGATTTTGATGCAGCTTTATTGGAATAAAGTACTCATTTTCTCTTACAACTGTTGATTTTTCCATCCAGATCTGTTAACTGGTTTTTGAGCATTCATCTGCTGTTAATCATTATAGATTTAAGGGTTATGAATTTTAATTTCTCTTGAATAAACATTTGCTTAATGTTGTTGATGATTCAAATTTTACACTCAGTTTTCAGTATAAACCGTAATCATAACACATTAAATGTCGAGGAATATGTATATTTATCTGCAAATTTTTCAAGTTTTCAGTTGAATAAGTAAAGTGTGTTCCGGTGAGCGACATAGGCCTTCTAGAGTCTCTCGTTAAACCAATAACACATTGCTGCATTCCTATATACATGTACATGCGGAAACATTTTACGACTATTGATCACCCCCGTCGGATGCAGTAGTAGGGGTCTCCGATCCATCTCTAGGAACTTTAAAACCCGGAATGGGCTCTGATTGCACCTGCACTTGTTGGTTTTTCCACGAAACAATTTTGCACGTACCACGGCTTTTCAGAATAAGATTATGGTGTTTCTTTCCGGATTTACTGTCCGTTACCAGTTCTAATTTCAATATTTCGATATTTTCCTTTTGCAAATCAGCAAAAACCCACCCTAGATCAGATATAGGTACTGAATAAACGATTTTATTGTTTTTCTTTCGTCTGATCACAACCGGAAGATTTTTCCCTTCTATGATACTAATTCTCGTTTCCACTTCAAAATGATATACATCTGTTTTCTCGGAGACTTTCACCGTCGCTTCTGCCTTATGCCCGGCTGGAACTTTGACACTTGTATCCACTTGCCAATTCGTCTTTTCTTCAAATGTTTGTCCGTTCGTTTCAGTGACCGATAAAGAACCGCTTAATCCAGCACCGACGGTTACTAAGTCTTTGACACCGATTGTTATATTACACCGTGTTCCTGTTGTATAGCATTCTTGGAACTCAATTTTTGCCGATGATGTCGTCTCACGTGACGAGTTAAAACTGTATGTTTGATCCCTAGAAGTTTTGTTTTCATACTCCGACTTATACAGTGTGACTCCAGGGGACGGTGGTTGGGGCTTAGGACAGTCTGCTGGTCTTTCCATACCGGGAGCATCCGACAATTCATCCACGGGAACGCCTTCATTGTCGTTTGGCGTCTTTTCAAAAAGAACTGTCTTATGCTTGAAATCGAGAAATCCCCATCTGACTTCAACAATGTACTTATGTTTACGGAGTAATGGACGTTTTATGAATCCGGTTTCGGACTTGTAGGTGTTCCATGCATATTTTGCAATTTCTGCCTCTATGTCCACTCTGCTCACTGCATCTTTCCCCATCGTCAGACGAGAAGTCTGAAAAAACAATAGACTTGTGTTATATACATTGGTCGTACAACTTAGATTAAAGGAATACGAACAAAATATGATTGTGTTTGAATGATCATTGTATTGATAACGTATGCTTGCATATAGGTTTAGAAATTGAAAACTCACATACACTTTATTTTCATGTTATAATTGATTTATTTATATCATATATATTATTTATTTATATATAAGTCGCAAAAGGGGACACTCCCTGAAACAATTCTCCTTTTTGTGTATCCGCGAATGGATAGCTTATATAAACTACACTACTTTCCGAAATCATGTATAATGTTTAAGGAAAAAGGAAGTTGTTCTGTTTGCATCAGAACAAGTGTGCACTTGTTCCCTGGTGCCTAAAGTTTCTTCCCACATTTTTTGATAACAAGCAATATGCAGTCGAGAGCAAAGTTATGTATGATTGTCTTATAGAGGAAGGTTGATAGAGTGTAGTTCAAACACTTCCTCGTAAGATACAGGCCAACAGTTTGAATGATACATCTTAATTATATTGAATAATTGAAGAATTATTTGTACACAAAACATAGAAAGAATTCTTTACTAAGAATTTGTATAAAAACACCCCTCCCCCCCCAAAAAAGACAAAAAAAAAATAATAACCCCCCAAAATAATCCCCCCTACACACACAACTTCCACAGGTGTGTAATGATAAAGAAAATGGGAATGGGGAGGGGGTGTTGTGAAATTTGGAACTGAAATATTGAGATACATACATGTAAGAACTTCTGGGCAAAGGGATCTGATAACTTTTCGAGGCGTACGATTTCCGTCGTTTACACAGTGGTTGACACATTTCACACTATTGAATTCCATGAAAATATTTACTATATTTTTACTTGTATTTGTATCTATTTGTAAATCGATGTGTCTTAACTCATTCTATTGACATAATCGTAATGATCGTCTCTTATATTGAGATAAATACTTTGACAGCATAATGAGAGTTCTTAAAATGACAGCTCCATATTATGGTGTACTCTACTTCTAGCTATTTTCCGTTATTTTTGTAAAATGGTCCGGGAATGTTTTTGCCATCTTTATATCATCGATTACTATTTACAACAGAGGAGTATACTACCAAAACAAAAACGATTATACACTTTATCCATAATATTTACCTCAGAAATTAAAGCCTTATATCATTTTTATCTTATACAGTAAGAACAATACTGTACCAAAGTATAAATTCTTACCTTATCGTTTATAGACACTCCTAGAATTTATTAAGTATATTAAAATATGTCTATATCGTGAAACAATCGCACACGTTGTATTTCAAAGTTATCTTTCAGCGTGTTTTCCCCAACCAGACGTTGTCTATCTAAATCTGATTGGTGGATTTTATCACATGACCTATGCCACAATTGACGAATCAGATCGGATCTATGAATACATAAAATGTTATTACAACCAAGGACGTATATATCTACATCTATGTCTTAAAAGTTCTATGGCACTGATTTTGGCTTGTTTTTATAATGCTACGTCACGACTGGCACGAGAGACTCACAGAGGGGTCTCATTGAACACTCAATGTCGGATTGCTGGGCATGTTACTTCAATCAATTTAATATTTGCTCAATTATATAGTCACTATATAGCACATTCAGGCCATCCGATAAAATAAAATTTGCATATTTACGCATGCTCAAGCAAGACTGACCTTCCATAAACATGGATAAATTTCTTGTCTACGATCAGCTCTGCTTCCATTAGTACCGGAATGCATCACTGACTTCATTTTACAAATACATGTATTGTCGTATATGTACTTATTAAAGAATTCTTTTTTTATTGAAATTTTCCATCCCATTATCGCATAAATAGAATAATACCGTAAAACAAAGTAAGTGTGTCTAAATGGATATGGTTTTACATTAGATTCTACTGGAATAATTCTCTGTTATTCTGCATTGTCTTTTTTCATTATCTTGTGCGTAGACAATACGTTTGATGCAAAAGGGAAGACAGAAGACATTTGACCGGGCTATATGACACAAATCACCAAAAGCGTGCACATAAAACATGATTATGGTCAAATGACCACAGAAAATATTTAAAAAAATTCTATTGTAATGAAGTTACGATACCGACTTATGACGGTCAATTAAAGTAACACACGTCATTCGAATGCTTTGGTTAATCAGTTTACAGGCACCCATTTACCCATTCACCACATACCAAAGGAAGTTACAAAATGATCATTTCCCTTAAATGAATGTCATGAGATGTCAGTAGCACGGTGTATCATTCAAATGAAAGGGACAAGTTACACTATGGACCATACAGTCATAGTTCAGGTTATAAACCCTCATAAAGCACAAAGAACTGAGAGAGGGTAGTGTTCAATTATGAATCCATAATAGGAAAATATGTGGAATCGAGTAATAAGAATCACAATATTAGAACTTTCGACAAATTAGATATCTGTAAATCTAGCATATATTAAGATAGACTCATCAGCCGAGGTTGACTACCGTACTAACTTGGCTCTTGTACACTTGGGTAATTATAGTCCATTAAGAGAAAAACTGAAGACATCTGACCAAACCCTATGATACAAATCACGAAGAACATGCACAAAAACATTATTATAAACAAATAAACACAGAAAACATTACAAAAATACATGTTGGATTGTTATGCAGTTACGATACCGACTTAGGACAATTAGGTCAATTAAAAACAAACGTCACTCATTTGATGTGGTTAACTGGTTTACGTGCGCGCACCTTCCACTCACCGCAAAAGCAGCACAATCAACAGACACACATTTAAAAAATTATGATAATCCTCCATAAAGAGAACAAGGATCGATAGATTTCTCAAGACGAGAGGTCATAAAATGTTTAATGCACAAAACGTTTTATGAAATAATATACATTGTACTAGTATGAAAATATATTAGACGACATCAAAATAAGTAAACCGTGCTCTGCCCGTGTGTAAACGAGATCAGATCCCTTATCGATAGGAGTCCGATTATCAGTCAGAGGGGACGAGGATCAGGACCTTGTCTCCTCCGAAAATGGCCGTCATAGAGTCACCACCGCCTTGTTACTCAGGGTGCAACGCTCAAGTAAAAGGCTGTAGAGGGCCCAATATAAGACGTATGGTCTTTGCGATGATGTCAGGGTCACACAGTCGATGTCGAAGGCGTTTATTTATTTTAGAACTCGTCGATATGAAATTATCGGAACCTTTAACCCTCCTTAGTTTATACACTAGGTCACCGTAGAAATTCCGCTGGATACGTATTGTTGAAAAGCCACGTTTCCGAATTTAGATCAAATGTCTGAAAAAGATTTGTAAAATTTACCAAATGTTTTCGACGTTTATGATATCTATAAACTTGAGTTCGAAGTTTGAAAGTGATATGAAAATTCTTTTGCATGAAAATCCAAAACGTTAGTGCAGGCTATAGCAAACCCATCCATTTCACTAATATAAATACCATATGATGGAAGTAAATCCAAATTCGTCATGTTTATCATATATATTTGTGTGAATATTGTTGTTGTTAAGAATTCTAATATTTAAGCCCCAAAAAAGTGCTTCCTATTCAAAAGCATTGGCTTTGTTTACATTTCGAGGTTTGAATTGAATGCATGAAGTCCTTTACATAACAATGTAAAAATAAATTTGCCATATTGTTTGTTTGAGAAAAATCCATATGTAATTGAAGTAAAAAGTAAACAAAAAAAAAAAAAGTTCAGGACTTGTGTGAACCTTACTGACACGAGTATAACGATTGGTAAGGAATCGTTTATCTTGTATCTATGCAGTACATATCATTTTCCCCCTTCTTCCTTATCGCCATTACGGATAGATATTATTATATATGAGGTTATATGTCTAACTTATCCTGTCACTATATATTTTTCTTTGTCCTATAAAACACCTCTTGCACCTACCGGTACATTGTAACCTTTATGAATAGATACTTTAATTGTTGGTTGGTTTTTATTTCCATTTACATGTGTTTCTATATACAGAATATTTCAAATCAGTGTAAATGCGTTGAGAAATCAGACTAGTAATAATGTCGCATCCAGGCAAACCCAAAAGGGATAGTATTGGTGAATTATCCTAACGTTGGACGGTACACTAGTCCGACCTTATTCCAAAATATCCCAAGAGTAAACCATGGGTCTGAATTTCTTCCATACAGAGAATCAACAGGAATTAAAAAAACCATCAAAATGTTTTATTACTCACAGTTTGCTTTGTTATGCATTTGCTTACATCCAGACTATGATGTTTTCATATCACAATGTCTGATGTAAGTCCTGAAGCAAACTTTTTTTTAATTTCCTAGCACCACATTTCCTCCTATTTCATTCAAATGGGAATTTACAATAATCTAGATATGGAAATTGTAGAAAAATCTGGCAATAAAGAATGTTTAATATAGCTCGCTACGAGCCCTTTGTAGACTTTCAGATGTAGAAGCATCATCAGTATGATGTAAACGTGTGAATTGTGAGTAATATTCTACAAAAAAATTTAATCCCCATCGATTCTCTCCATATGAGAAATCAAAACCCAAGCCTCATGCTTCGGTCTGACAATTTGGACATACAACAGAATAGTGTATTCACAATGAGACGGCGGTTATCTTTCCTACTGTATTTAAGTTATTACTCAGTGTTTCCCCGAATCATTTCATGCCATAGATATGCAAATGCGTTCTATTGTAAAAAAGATATTAAAGTGAAACGTACCTCAATATTTTTGTGTCCTCAAACCCGAATTCAAATACATGAAATGAAAGGGAAAGACATTTGATTTAGCTTTAGGGTAGAGGTCACCTAGGAGATATACAATAAATGGTAGCAAGTAATGAAATGCATGCGATGGCATTATAAAAATATTCATTTGTACGACAGATGCGATACCGACTTAGGACGGTCTTGTGAGCAACAAAAGGTACTCAATTGGTGTGGAATAACGAAATAAATTGAGTCTATTTAATCGTAAGACATGATTAAAGAAAGGAAACAACATTTCCGTTGAATGAGAAAAGTCGCCACAGACGTACAGAAAATAATACAATAAGCTCACCACAAGATATCACAAAATATATGATTGTATTGCAGTTGTGGTACTTACTTAGGAGGGTCAATTGAAGTGAAGATTGTCACTCAGTTGGTGTGGTCAACCTTTCCACTCACGGATGAAAGCAGTGCAGTCCAATACAGTCAAAGAAAAAGATATTGGTTTTTTAGCATCAAACAAGTTACTCAAATTATGTGAATACATGTAACAAAAAGTAAAATTTCAATTCACGTTTTTTTTTCATCTTCAAATGAATTTTTTGACTACAGTCTCTTAACTTCGCAGGTTTTTTTTAATGTTAAGTGATTGTTGCATGCACTGAAAATAACACTGAAAATAATAATTTCTGTTTTATTATTTAATCTTTATGTAATGTAATATAATAAAACTAATTTATTTATGTTTGTAATGCTACATAATTCAAGACCATTTTCATATGCTGTAAGCATATATAATTTAGCATCGCTGAGGAGACATAAGTTATTTAATACTTTTTTTATATCTTTTTATATTACCACGGGTAAGCTAATGAATATCTCCGTCTTGAATATATAGCTCTGTCCTTAGATGGGTTCTTTATAGGCCAGTTTAGTGATGAGTTTGCTCTTCAGATGTTTGTACCTTGGCACAGTTTCGACCTTTAACATCAATAAAGAAACATAAGTTGTCTAAATGCGCTTATGGTGCACTAAATTAACACATGAATGTATCTTCATATACAATTTACCCATGCATTATGTCGGTCAAATGTTATGAAATGCTCTGTACATATACAAATTTGGAGTCTGCAAAAATCGTACAATCCTCAAGTGAAAGTTTCTGAAATAGACCTCAAGTGAAAGTTTCTAAAGTAGACAGGTTTGAAAGTTAAATTGCCGATATGATTATGCATGTATACGTATGTACAGGTTAATAAAATTCATGTAGATTATGATATTTTCTCTCAGAGGCTATAACAACGAAATTATTGCCTTTTGTAGAAATTTTCCATCCTGAAACGACAGGCGACTGGAGTATTGTGTGATGCAGGCATTGCTCTTGTTGATTTTCTTCTCTCATATTTCTTCTTTCTAGCATAGAGACATAATTGATATCAGGAATCGGAGTATGTATTTAATTCGAGAAAAAGAATGAAACTCTAGACACATGCAATAGATTATGATAAGGATATATAGATAATGTATTTATGTATTTCATTACTTATTTATCATTCGCGCTTTTATTTTCGTTTTTGGTTTACTGTAGAGAAAACGGTTACTACGTATTTTTGAAAAATCGTAATATATACAAACTTACTAACATTGCATATTTCCTTTTCCATGTTTGTGAATTCAGACTCCTAGAGGTTTAATTTACATGTTTGGACACCACCTGTCACCACTTTTTCTCAAGACTCCAAAACTTTAAAGTGGTATTTTCGGGTAGGAAATACATATGAATATTAATTATATTGAATTAAATATTGGCAACATGTTTACTTAACAAATTCTTCTATTTGCATTAATATTTATGCAATAGTATGAAACCCCAACTAACTGGTTAATATATATGTATGAATTACCAAATTATTCATGTTTTGATTTGGAAATTAATCTAAGTAGTAACATAATTAACAGTTATCCTAACGAAACTTTACATCGTATTTAAAATAATTTGCTTTATTCTTAGTAGGGCTGTATCGATTTCTAGAGAACTTCCGTAGGACATTAAGCCTCGCCCCAATACATCCGCATTAGAAAACCAAAGTAGGTAGAGGATCATGAGAGCTTGCTTCCTGTCAAGTTTCGTTGAATTCGCTGCAGTGGTGTTTTGACAAGAAGTCGAAAATATGTCAGTAAACCAGAGGCCACGGCGGTCATATTTCTTGCCAGGCCGGAACGAAAAAATAAAATTGGTAGATGATCTTGAGTAATTTCTTCCTGCCAAGTTTCAAAAGCAGCAGCTTTTGACTAGAAGTCGAAAATGGGAAAAGTTAACGACGACGAGGGAGAGACTATGGATGAAGTGCTATTATGAAAACCCACTTGATCCCTCCACTCGGGGAACCTTAAAGTCACAATCACACTGTTATCTCGAGCTGGTTCATATATGACCGATAGAAAGCAGTTTGTTGTGGACCAAGGGTGGTTGTCTGTGTTAGAACCATCATTCCTGTGCTCATCGAAATCACATTTGCCAAATATAAAAACCACTATATGCAACACCAACCATTAGTGAACTTTGGTACTACATATGCCAATGATCCGATTTTACGGATTGCAAATATGGCGGAACAGACAAAAACAATTTACTCTTAGCAGGGTATTATTGCCGTCAAAGGATTTAAATTATTGTACCAAAATTATACAAAAGAAATAGACATTTCCTGTTCCTCCTCATGTCTTCTTCGTAATTTTCAGTTCATTACGGCGTTGTGTTGAGTTTTCACATTGTCAGAACATTTATGGTCACTTATCAGTTTTTAAGTTTTGCGAAGGTAGGCAGGATATTTTTTTTCAAGAAAATCAGAACAAGAAGATTTGTTTCTCAAAATTTCAAACCCCTCCTCAAATATCAATTTGATGACACTTTCTCCACTATTCTCACTTTAGGTTTTTCTCGGGAAATTCTGTAAATTTAAAAGATTTTTGAACTACAAGGTTGTTTTTTCATGCCGAGTCTGCATAATTAGGGACTTTTTACATCTTAAAAATCATTTGTAATGCCAATTCTAAAAGCATTCTAAGTTATATGATAGTTAAGTTAGGCAACTGATCATATCAAGTCAAAATAAGTCAAAAATGAGCATAAAAATACAGTGAAATTAAGGTAAATGTTTCTTCGCTTTTGACCGTTTTCAGTTTTAAATATCTATTAAAGTAAAGTGGTAAAGACCATTGTTTTTGTGCCAACAAAATAAATGTCCACATATGAATTAAATTAATTAAGATATTTGCTGAGAAATCAATAGCTTTTTATATGTATTTTATATAGTTTCGAGTAAGACTGTCCAAGCTGGGACTCCGTTCCACGGTAGACATAGTACCGTTCTACATAAAAGGTCCCCTACTACTCCGATCGGGTCCACTGCATGTTGTCGCCTTAGAACCATACTGTTCTACTGGCATATTCTGAATTTCGAGAAAACATATATCGATAACATGTATAAGATATCAACGATTTCATTTGAATCCTTATTTATCACAACTTATAATCAGGTTCCTTTGAATTTGAAGTTTTTCATTTGCATATAAAACATTTTTCTAAAAGTTTTATTGTAGTTTATTAAAACCACAATGTTCTATGTCAAATTTTCACCAATGAAAAGAGAGAGAGAGAGAGAGAGAGAGAGAGAGAGAGAGAGAGAAATATCACATGATACAGAAATAAAACAAAATGATGCTATACATATCTGAAAATTTTATACATATTTTTTTCTATTGATTTTAGTGGAAATTCTGGAGACATAACTGGATGGAATTTAGGAAAAGTGACACTTCCTCCCCCCTCAAGCTTATATCAACCAAAGTAAATGTCTGAAAAGATGCGCAATTCTAAGACGAATTCAATGATATATAGAACTCGATTCTTTAAAATCAAATTGGTAGTTAGAACAGTCTGGTTCTCAGGCGACAACGTGTCTAAATATCGGTGCAGTGCATCAAGCACATGTAGTCACCATTTATTTATATGTGAAATAATCTTGGTATGAAATAAAACAAAAGTCGAAATAACAAAGCTTTAATCTCTGTGTGTGTGTGTGTGTGGGGGGGGGGGGGGGGGGGGGGGGGGGTATGTGACCCACTCAACTGTGTCAATGCGCGTCATACTTAACTGATTAACTGTGATGTCATATCACTTTAAGTTAAGATACCACACATTATTTTTTTCTGAGACGGTACTTTTCCCCCACTCATAAATCCTTGCCGACAGAATTTCAGAAACAGAAATTTCAAGGGTTCGTAAAAGAAAAATCCAGTTTAAAAAAAGAATGGTTTATACGGCTTCAAATCAGCGTTTAACTTGACAAAACTTGAAATTGTGAAATTGTTCTTTATATGTTAGATATCAAGATATGCAGGAAAACTAAGTTTTTATTGGTCGATATAATTATAGTTATTGTTACATGAGTGCATCCAGAAATACATGTACCAAGAAAAATCTTGTTTCCAGAAACTCGGGATGGGTCTTTAACCCCCCGCCCCCTTTATTTATTTAGTTTATTATTATAATAATTATTTTATTTTTTGCTCTTCCATAGTCCTAACTCCCTTTCCTCCTTTCTAGATCTCTATTTTGAGTTTTTAATGTTGAAATAAAATTGATTTCCTCAATAAAGAACGATAACTCCAATAAGCAAAAACAAAATGATAAGAAGGATAACCCTGTATCTAACATCTTAGTCCACTTTCTTTCTTTTCCTTCTTTTTCAATGCATTTTTTCAATTATCTTAAATATCATTTTTCTAAGTGCATCATAAACTTGAAAACAATGTCTATTTGAATTTTAGGTCGAACGTCATCCAGCTTTCGCTTAGTATTGTTTGTTTGATTCTTGTTTTGCGTTGCACCAAGATGACTGCATTTTTAAAAATACAATGACGGCATCTGCAATGTAAACCTATGGAACAACCCCCCCCCCCCCTTCCGAAGCTGTGAGGCATCTTTCTCATACGAAAACAAAACAACGACGAGCCTTCGGTGGGATTCGACCCCGAGACCTCTCGGTCACGAGTCAAGCACCTGTCCGATTAAGCTTAATCTTCTCTGAAATGTATTAAGCCTTATAGTACATCACCAAATCTTGTATAGTCTGAGGTAAAGAGGGTTATAGATATCCTTGTTCGAAATATCAAACGCCAAACTCTATGTTGGATTTATTAAATCGGAATTTATATTTCATCTTCTACTTCCACCTTTTTCTGTCGTTCTATTGTATGTTTGTTGTGTATGCAGATATATGTGTTAACGAGATATATCAAGTTAATACGAAAGTCTCTCAAATATATTCATTTCATTAAAAATGCACAAGACAACGAACAGGGCGAAGCCACCCTCTCAATTACGACTCCGTGCTACTTCATTATTCTACAAAAAGCTGAATTATTTATAATGAATAAACACAATTTTATTTAATTATTATTTCTCTGTTTTGCTCATACTTTACGTTCATCAAGAAAAACTAAAACTGCATTACGTTCTACTCTGATAAACATGCATTGTGTGTAATAAAAAGTTATATAATTACCGACGAGGAAAACCCCGCCAAAATAATATTGTAAAATACAAATCAGCTGGAGAGGCGTAATGTATATATAGCCTTTAAAATATCATCCGTCTTTCAACGCATTTTCTTTCTTTCTTTTTTTTTTTATTTCCATAGGAAAAATAGAACTATTTTTTCATTTATAACAAAAATGATAAGGCCCTTCAGCTCTTAAAAAGTTCGCCTGACATTAATTCATCATTTAAATTATTTGTTGCCAATTCATCGTGTGATTTCAGTCTTGTTGAGAGAAATCTATCTAAAATGACTTTTTGAGAGGAGATGAGGGTGTCAAACGTTGTTGTGGATATACGTTGGCATATTTTACATAAGAGTCAAAGAAAAGTCTTTTTACTCTTAAATATCAAGGTGGATTTACACCCTTAATTCCTATCATTGAATCCAGGGTTACAGATCTCCATATTTGCTTTTGATAAAAATTCTAAATTTATAGCAACAATGACTTTCATTTGCAACTACAGCAACACAGTAAATCAGTCCATGAATCATAAACCACTCTAAAAATAACTCACAAGATAATGTATAGTTTATTTATTAATCAAATGAAATATCGACAAAGCGCATGGTGCACGTGAGCATCAAAGGTCCTACGCACGTGAGCGATAAACCTAGCACGCTCTGTGCTTCCGGGCGGCTTCAAATAGCAGAAATTCACCTCTGCTAACGATAAAATATTCTGATGGAACAATCACACTTGGATCAAAACTCAATTAGTTCTGTAGTTTATTTCTATCCCCTAATAGCCCTGTTATCGACGAGAGGATTTATAACGAAATAAATTATCGTGCAGCTTTGGAGAAATTTTCAGATGTCGAAGAATTTGAGTATATGAAGTCGACCAAGAAGAAGAATTCTTGGATTAGTAGATATGTTTCAGGATTCATCCAAGTGAAACCTTACATTTTCATGTGTGAATATGCAGATTTCAGTAGATTTGATGCACTGAATTCAATTTATATATCGATATTTTAGGATATAAAACTGGGCGAACATAAAGTTGCGATAAATTAGATAACATATTTTACAAAGCATAAGCCAATATGCCGACATACTTGTGTTTAGAGAACATGAAACACCTCGTTCCGAAATATATACATACTATTTATGATGACAAGGGCTGATAAAACCCTTTGAAATATCAGAATTAAAGAAATCCTCCTATCCAAGGGCTTCCGAATGACGTCATACAAATAGAGTAAGCATACTCCGTGTATCTACAGATCTATGCAATGCTGTAACAAAGTTATGTGTTTTTTCACACTATTTTATCTATGTTGTAATAACGTTTGTTTTATCAATAGATCGGATCTGATTAGTTAATTGTGTCATAGGTCATGTGATAAAATCCACCAATCAGATTCGTGGACATCTATTAGTGAAATATTTTACATAGACAACGCCTGGCCGGGGAATGCACTCTGAAAAATACCTTTAAAAATACGACGCTTGCGATTGTCCAGCACTGTAAACATTATTTTAATATATAGATATATATTAAATTCTAGGAGTGTATATATACGATAAGGTAAGAATTCGTTTTTGGTATAGTTTTATTCATAATGTATGATATAAAAGTAATATAAGACTTTAATTTCTGGGGTAAAAATTCTGGATAAAGTGTATAATCGTTTTTAATTTTAGTCCGGTAAAACACACCTCTGTTGTTAAATGATAATCAGTGGTATAAACATGGTAAAACAATGCCGGGACCATTTTGCATAAATTATGTAAAGTAGCGAGAAGAGGAGTTCGTCATGAAATGGAACTGTCAGTTTACGAATTTTCATTGTGCTATCAAAGTATTTATCTCAATATAATAGATCTAAGTACGATCATATCAATGGAATAAGATAAACCCGTAGACAATCGATTTAAAATACAAATAAAAGTACAGTATATATTTACAGGGAATTCAATAGTGTGTACACTGAAAACATACATTGTATAAACGACTTAATCGTGAGCATTAAAAATAGTTAGATTCGCTCGCTTTGCCAAAAGCTTTTATGTGTCTCAATTCTAACTTCACTGCAACCCGACCACCCCCCCCCCCCCCTCTTAATTTTTCTCTCTTTCTTCTCATTAAACTCGATTTGAGGTTTTTACAAATTGTAATAGGCGGTCTGTGTTGAGTACGCGTAATCTTTCATTCTACACCGTGATAATCATGAAACTTATTATAACCATAATAACAACTTAATAAAATGTATATACATATTTACAATTGTGTAAGCGAAATGGGAACCCTCGACACTCTCCTTGCTCGGTATTCTTATAATTATATTTGTGTTAGGTGGTAGATTTGTTATTTCAGTTGTATCATATTACTGTACTCAGGGACATATATATCTAAAAATATATACGTCGCTGCTTTAATAAAGAACCATTTGTAGTTGCATGCGCGGATACAGAGGGGGGTTAGGGGGGTCTGGACCCCCCTGGAATCCGAAAATTTTACCAAAAAAAGGTAATATTTGGGCATTTTTGGGGTTGGACACCCCCCCCCCTGTCTAAGAGAAAAATTTACCTTTTTTGGTTGGACCCTCTCTGACAAAAATTTCTGGATCCGCGCATGAGTTGTGTCAAATAAAATATAAGCATCAGTATATCCTTACAATGCCAAGAAATGAATTTTTTTTCTGTCTCATTTTTCCTTTCTTCTTTCTTTTTTTATTTTTTTTTTATAGTTTTGTTTTATTTCTATTTTTCCTTTCTTTCCTTTCTTTTTTATTCTTATCAACTTTGATATTCCTTATTTTTAATATTTCTCTTACTATATGCTTCCAGTGAAATGCAATGTTTGTATTAACCATCCCAAAGTAAATTTAAAATTTAAAACATGACACAACAATGGACTAAAACTTGGTCGTACCTCCATACTTTTTGTCATCATTAAACAAGGAAGTTTAAGAATTACACACCATAAAAACTATGTCGATAATAGATCATACAAAATCTTTTGATCTCAAACGTGTAAATTCTAGTAAGCCTATAAGGGTGGGGGGGGGGGGGGAACTGAAGTCCACAGGAACAAGTACAACATGTCCCTGGTGTCCACAAATTTCCTCTCAACTTCCTTTTTTTCTGAAAACTATAAATGTTTTCATCTGAGTGGAAAGTAAAATATTCATTCATTCGTGCACCTAGCTGAAATCTTTACTAACTGAAAGCAAATATTTCAAACTTAAAAATGAAATACAATTCGCACGAGAAAGGAGGGGCCGGTTGCGCGAGAAATTAAAACAAGGAAAATTCTGAAACATAAAGTAAACAGGGCTGTACAGCTCCAGGTTAATTTAAGTAAGTCGTCTGGTATGTTAGCATAAACAAACACTGATGATGCCCCCGTCTCTTCATCCATGTATACAATCCAGGTCAGTCGTGTAATGAATCAGCTCGTCAACCCCCTGGAGTAAAATGATCACATTCCAGAAACGCTTGGCGAGTGTTCTGACATCGTGTAATAGCCAATATTGTGGCAAATCGATCTGTACCCCCGTGTGATAACCAACAAAAGTGGGCATGATGACAATGAGTGGTAATGACAAGGTAGGGGATAACGGACAAAATGAGATTTTAGGACAAGTTCTGAATAATGTTGAATCAGGAATCCGTTAATACATTTTTAATCACAACAAAAGCCGATTGAGTGAGAATAAATGAAGAAAGTAAGGGATATGAAAAATATGGGTATGTGAAATATGACAATAATGAAACTAATGTTTTGGGTGTGAACTTTTGTTGAATCCGATGTATTTATTTCATTAAGTGAAAAAAAATATGACTTCTACATGTATTTATCAAAAGTGGTACTGCATGAATATTGAAATCGAGTACTACACTATTTTTTCCTTTACATCTTCTAGTAGCACAATGTTCGACCATCGATGTTTAGGAACAGGAGAAGTAACATATCTATCATATCTATATAACTGTACATCATGAAAATCACCTACCCGATGCCCTCAGCGCACTGCTGAAAATTATATTCTATAAGAATGAAAATATAACAACACTAACAACATCTATTGGTCTAACTCTTATTTATGACCACTCTACTAGAACCAAGTTAACATTTTAAAAATGTTTTCTACTAGTTTCTTTTGTTCTTTTAAACATACGTATTTAAGAACATTTTGTGTGCTAAACCGTCAAACAAATCGTCATTATAGACAAAAGACAACTCGACAAAAGACAGTTCAAACCTTGCAATTTGAATACCGTGTTTGTTCACCTTTATTGTTATTGACTATTTATAATGTATATACAGGTGGAATTATGCAGGCAAAGGAGGTTAAAGTAAAGTATAACAAAGGCATGTTAATACATATGGAAATTCAATAAACGAATTCTGCCATCAAAACTTGTGAATACCATCAATACACAGATTGATTCCCGATATACAATGTCTATTTAAAAATCTTCACAGACGGTATATGTAATTTCAATATCGGATGGGTCAAAGGTCATATTTAAAAATCTGAGAGTGTCTGGCTTATCGATTTGCTATAAATGACAGTACCAAGCGTATGTATCTATAGAAAGTGTATGTTGTCAGTTTAAATGCTTTTGAGAGAGAGAGCATTAATATGGTACTTTGGTTACTTTGCCTCACATGAATGAAAAACATGACAGGTATGATTTAGAAGGGGTAATATGGTGGAGAGATAGAGAGAGAGACAGACAAACAGACAGAGAGGCAGATAGAGAGAGAATGAGATAGTGAGTTTATAATTCAATCTGGCAATTTTTAAGAGAAAAAACATCTGGTGAAATTTATTGCATTGTACATTTTTCATATTGTTTGGTAAACTTGGCCTTCCGGACAAAGCTACAGAGAATAGCATATAAGCGGTAGACGATGAACACCAGGTGCTATACGTATATACATATTCATTGCCAGTAATCTAATGATATGAAAATAAACGTATTGCAAGGTTCACTTGCAGCATGCCTACAGGGAAAGCTTTAAACAGACTGTAATCCTCTTGTCATGTCCGTATTATTTGCATTTTAAGTTGAAATGCACGTTTGTCTCAAAATGAAGGTCACAAAGCCTAAATCACGACAACAGAATGAAAATTTATAAAAATTAAAAACTTTAACATGTCAGTATTACACATTATACCTCGAAAAAGGAAATTTTGGGTTATTGCCACTTATTCTTATAGAGTGTGATTGTACATGGACCTTAAGAACCCGAGGTTGCATTGCTTGGATTCTATAGATGTTATCATATGCTCGATTTAATCAATCTAGATTCTATATATGTTTTTGTTTTTAGGATATAGTTGTTATGCCTTTACTACACAAGATAGAATGAAATGTTTATGTGCTTAGAATAAAAAATTAGATTTAATCAAGAAGACAAGTCATATTAAATGTGACAAAAACACGATCAAGTGATGGTTTCGCTTTTGTTGAAATCAAGAACCCGATACCCACATTTCAAAATATATAAAAAAAATGTAAAAAATAGATGAAGAATTCGAACATAGCAGTCAACTGCATTATCACGATGAAAGAAATCTTTTAGAAAAATGATGCGATTATCCCCCAGCTGAATCTGAGAAACATATAACGTCCTTAAGTTAAATAACTATTGTTTCTCTCTTAAAATAGCCATACATTAGTCATTATCTATTTTTCATTCTACATGTAATACTGTTAGTGAGGTAGATCTGTTCGTATTAAGAGGATCGAGCAAACACAGAAAGATGATTGTCCTTAAATATCAAT
Organism: Pteria penguin; assembly: GCA_035048485.1. Classification (NCBI taxonomy): domain Eukaryota; kingdom Metazoa; phylum Mollusca; class Bivalvia; order Pterioida; family Pteriidae; genus Pteria; species Pteria penguin. Next base: position 35,262,561 of record CM068585.1, on the reverse strand, counting down.
GTCTTTACCAAAAGAGGCCCAGTTTCAAGAAAATGAAAATATCGTTAAGTATCGGGCCAACGAGAGAAGGATGGTGGTGGTGGGGGTGGTCATCTTCTATAACCTTTTGATGCAGCCAAACTTACTCATTATAGTTCAGTTCTATTGGCTAGTTCAGTGCCTTAGATTAACAACCTACATCAATGCTCCCCAAACCACCGTACATTTGTTTTGCAGCACTTTATCGTCTATCTTGTCTGACGTCTGATTATCTCCATTCCTTCCTGTTTATCTTTCGTCAGATCGTTTGTGTTATTTTGTAAAGTGAAGTATGTAGCGAACAAACATATGTTTTTCCTGTCGAGATAATGACAAGATACACGATAAAAACAGTATCAGATGTTAAAGCCGCCGAAACGGAATCCCAACAATATTTATCTAAAATGTTTGAGCAGTGAGAATTGATTTATATGTAATTGTTCGAACGTATGGGGCTGCAGTATTGCATGAAGTTTACTCTCAACTTCAGATATTGCACCTGGACGGGTTGATCCAGTGGTAACGCACTATACCCATAATCTCATGATCCGGGTTCGATTCTGGGATGACGATTCGGAATTTTCTAAGATTCGGAAAGGGGGGGGGGTCAATTCGGATTTTTTTTTTCAGATTTCGGGGGGGGGGGGTTGGTTGGTTTCGGTTATGTGTCCTCTGTCATGCAACCTTTGTAAACCGAGGCCCAATGTCAAGGTACACTTTGGCTCATTACAGATTTCTCACTACACCTGGTGGATCGCTCGCTTCTCCGGATGGGTCTCTAACTACTTCGGAAAGGTTCGTTGGTCACAGATCCCTCACTACTCCAGGTGGACCACTCACTACTCTGGATGAGTCTGTTGGCTCTTAACAGAGCTCTCACTAATCCGAGTGGACCCTTCAATAATGCAGATGAGTCCGTGGGTGCATAACAGGTCCCTCTATACTCCGGGTGGATTCTCACTTCTCCTGGTGTCCATTAGGTCGAACCAGATTCCTCACTACTACGGGTGGACCTCATACTATACCAATTGGTCCCTCACTACCCAGGTGGATCCCTCAACTATTCTGGTTGGGTCCCTGGCTATACTGGGAAGGTCCGTTGGTGCACTCTATAACTTTTAAGTAAACTAATTTTAGTGTGGAGTAAATGATAACAATGTAAATATTGTATTCACTATAGGAACTATAAGAATCTGTTAACAATCCAGGTTTTACCAAGGACACCAGGCTATATCTGACCACCAATTATCATAATCCCACAATGTTTGGGGGCGGCCTGTCTGTCTTGCTGTCTGTCTGTTTGTCAGTCTGTCTGTCTGTTTACATTTGTCCAGGCCTTAACTTCTTACCCTTTCTTCGGATCTGGATAATATTTCACACAATTGTGGTACATGACCCAAGGCTGTGTCATGACTTTCACTCAAGATTCTATCTCCAAGGTCAAGGTCACAATGCACACATGGTCGAATCCTTCTCCGGGCCGTAACTTCTTAATGCCAAGATGGATTTGGATAATTATATATCACACCATTAATGTCCATGACCCAAGGGTGTGTCATGACCTTAACTCAAGATCATATATCCAAGGTCAAGGTCACAGCGCACGCATTGCCAAAATCCTTGTACGGGTCATAGTTCCTTACTGCTATGTAGGATCTGGATAATAATAATAATAATAATAATAATAATAATAATAATAATAATAATAGTAATAATAATAATAATAATAATAATAATATTGTTATTATTATTATTATTATTATTATTATTATTATTATTATTATTATTATTATTATTATTATTATAAGTACTAACACTTCTGTAAACCCTTTCTCTCAATCAATCCCAATGTTCTTGTGACACAGCACCTTCCAAGTCCTTTGGTGTCCCTCCTGTCATTCGAAAGGCAGGACACTAACGGACGAGCCGCTGGTGGTTATCAACCATAGGACCCCTTCGCCACGAGTCCAGCACTCTACTGACTGGGTTACTTCAGCTGTTTCTCAAATAGACAGACATTACATCACACACTTCAACCTTTGAAATTAAAATCAGTACTTAAACATATGCATTAGAAATTATAAAGTCCAAACCCCTCAACCAAAAATTTAATACAAGCGCTTATCAATTCTGAATTTAAAAATTTTGTTTAAAATTACCTTTATTATCGACTCGTTTATCTTTGAACGAGGGAACAAAGGATTGTGGTCAATGGATATTAAATGTGGCTATGTGAAATTCAGTCACATAGGGCATCCATGACTTTTTCTTCTCAGGTTGTTATTGACCCGATATACTTAACCATTGCTATTGAGCATTTCGTATATCCGTTCATCTCTGCATTTTCTTGGCACTGTCTCTACCTGGGACAAGGTTTCCATCCAAAAAGTTGATGGTTATCTTAAGTCGTTTCAGACTGGTTTTCGATACCACTGAAAAATATACACCACCACATACATGTACATGTACAAACAAATATGCAGAAAAAGTCATTGCGGTGTAGTTGGCTCTAGAGCCCCTGTCACACTGTGCCGACATGGACAGCCGATTATCACGACATGCGGCGACTGACTGTTACTTCGTTAAGCCTCAGTCACGATTTATCCCCAACTTACGATGATATAGCTACGATTGATCAGGAAATCGCTACGGCTTATGTCGACAAAGCTATTACTCATCACAGTTTAGTAACCTAGATTAAACATGAGTAGCCTTAACTTAATGGTAGTATAGTTGTTGCTTAGTCGTAGTCTAGTCCTTGCTTAGTCGTACTGTAGTCGTTGCTTAGTTGTAGTCTACCCGTTGCTTACTCGTTGCTTAGTCGTTGTCCAGTCGTATCTTAGTCATAGTTTAGTAATTGCTTAGTCGTACTGTAGTCTTTGCTTAGTCTTAGTCGTTGCTTAGTCATATTCTAGTGGTTGCTTAGTCGTAGTCTAGTCGTATCTTAGTCGTTGCTTATTTGTAGTATAGTCATTGCTTATTCGTAGCGTAGTCTTAGTCTTGTCATTGTTTAGTCTTAGTTTAGTCGTTGCTTAGTGGAAGTCGAGTCGGTGCTTAGTTACTTAGTCGTGGCTTACTGAGTTAGTCGTAGTCTAGTCGTACCTTAGTCGTAGACTAGTCCCGTTCTAGTCATTGCTTAACCTTAATATAGTCGTTGCTTACTCGTAGGCTAGATAGACATAGATTAGAAGTAATGTAGACGTATCTGGCATTAGTCGGCGCCATCTTTCACTTAGTCGTCGTCTAGTCGTACCTTAGTCGTAGACTAGTTGCGTTCGAGTCGTTGCTTAACCTAAGTCTAGTAGCTGCTTAGTCGTCGTCTAGATAGACGTGTATTTGACGTAATGTAGACGTATCTGGTATTAGTCGGCGCCAGCCGTCACCGACTTCTGATGATTACAGGACTAAGCATAGTCGGGAATCCAAGTTGTCATATTGCAGTTTGAAAGAAACTTAAAGAACAAACGAGGAAAAAAATAATTTCTTGTCTATTCATATATTATGAGGAAAACAATTTCGAACGTGGCATTTCCTTAAAGAGTGCCAGTTTCAACAAAGGGTGATATTGTTTCTAGAGGGTGACAATTCCTGATAGGATGAAATTGTTCCTGATGAATGGTAAATGCAATAAAGTGAGATAATATCTCAAACGAGTAATATCTCAGACATTTAAAAGTAGTTAAACGGAGATCTCAAACTAGTGTACATATGTGTGTTGTTTACTCATGTACATCTACTCAAAGGGGGATTCAGCACGGGGGCATGTGCCACCACCCCCACCCCCTTCTGCAGGGGAATGCCTTAGGTACTGCGATTCATTTTCTGACGTACTTTGTTTTGACAGTGCCACGGTAGCTGTTCAATCATGTACTTGTTTACTTGACATATACTCTACTTCTGTTTACCAACACATTTGAGAACCACAACACTTTAAATTAATAAGGACAATGAAATAAACGTATATATGCTATATTTTTGATTGGAGTGTTTTCTTGTGTAGAAGCAAATATATTTTTCTTTAATTCAACAGTAAGGTTGAAAGCAGAATGACGGGTAGACATGAGGCATGATTCCTCCCTCCTCATCCAAGCCTCATGCCTCCTCCCGACTGCTCTTCTTCTGTTGTACTGACAGTTTTCTTCCCGTGTTATTTCCCCTTCGATTCTCTTCTACACGGTCTTTGTCTGTTTAGGGTTTCATACCCCAAAAATTAGGGTCTGTCATTGGATTTTTCTTTTCTTTTCAAGAAATTGGGCTGCTATATTATTATTGTGACCGCATGGCACATATTCAAGGGTAAACACGCTTGTCATGGTGCACTCTGTGTACACCATCTTATTCTTTATTGGTTAAGCGTTTAGGTATCATAGCATTAAACATTTCTCCATTGATTTCAATGTTAAAGTCATAAATTTTCAAAACCCTTTTATAGTATTAAAAAATTCACTAAACATTTTGATTATAAAATTTCATCTCATTTGATGCCATTTTTTGACGTGGACCCCATGTTTAGTGTTATGATACCTTCGTCCAAAAACTACTTTTAAATCAAAGACGTAACTTCGATTTCCGGATTTATTTTTTAACTCAGATACGATAAAATGTTTTAGGTTTGGAGGGTAAAAATAGGTCAGTTGGGGACCCTAAACATAAACTGGTTTTTTTCCTGGCCTTATTCTAAAAATCAGTTGCTGTGGCAATTCCAAACCTCAGTCTTTAACGGGTACGGATTTGTAAATAAGTAATATGGTTAAAACGGCCCCTTCGATTTACAGGCCAAGTCAAAGGGGTTGTTTCAAAGTAATCGCATGATTTATTTACGAATACCTGTGCCAGCCTTTTACTCGTGTACACATCAAAATAAATACGTACAATACTCTTTATATGTAAGCTTATGTACTTGATAAAACCATTATTATTACCTTTATTATCTGCCCTCTGAGTACATTGATCTTAATTCTGTGTATGCCTTGACACTATATAACAATAACACAATTAACGCACTAACACAATATGTGTATATACATCAAATGTAAGCTGTACGTCCAATACATCTAATGCAATTTGTATTGTTTTTTCAGACTTCTCGTCTGACTATGGGAAAGGGCGAGGTGAGCAGAGTGGACATAGAGGAAGAAATTGCAAAATATGCATGGAACACCTACAAGTCCGAAATCGGATTCGTAAAACGTCCATTACTCCGTAAACATAAGTACGTCGTTGAAGTCAGATGGGGATTTCTCGATTTCAAGCATAAGACAAATTATTTCGAAAAAAGGCCAGAAGAAAATGATGGCCATCCAGTGGAAGCATTGCAGGATGCTCCCAGTACGGAAACACCAACAGGCTGTCCCAAGCCCCAACCACCGTCCCCCGGAGTCACGCTATATAAGTCGGAGTATGAAAATAAAACTCCTAGGGATCAAACATACAGTTTTAATTCGTCACGTGAGACGACGTCATCGGCGAGTATCGAGTTTCAAGAATGTTATACCAAAGGGGCAGAGTGCAATATTGAAATCGGTGTCAAAGACTTAGTAACCGTCGGTGCTGGATTAAGCGGTTCTTTATCGGTCACTGAAACGAAAGGACAAACATTTGAAGAAAAGATGAATTGGCAAGTGGATACAAATGTCAATGTTGCAGCCGGACACAAGGCAGAAGCGACGGTGAAAGTCTTCGAGAAAACAGATGTATATGATTTTGAAGTGGAAACGAGAATTAGTATCATAGAAGGGAAAAATCTTCCGGTTGTGATCAGACGAAAGAAAAATAATAAAATCGTTTATTCAGTTCCTATATCTGATCTAAAATGGGTGTTTTCTGAGTTGCAAAAGAAAAATACCGAAATTCTGAAATTCGAACCGATAACGGACAGTAAATCCGGCATGGCACGACATAACCTTATTTTGAAAAGCCGTGGTACGTGCAAAAATGTTTCGTGGAAAAATCAACAGGTACAGGTGAAATCAAATCCCATTCCGGATTTTACTGTTCCTGGAGATGGATCGGAGACCCCAACTGCATCCGACGGGGGTGATCAATAGTCGTAAAATGTTTCAGCATGAATGTATACATGTAGGAATGCAGAAATTTGCTGTTGGTTAAAAAGAATATAACTATATCAAAGACCTCATTATGGTGTACTCACCAACGGAGTAAATCGAAATCGATTTCGTTTATTTAAAATATTTGTTTTCTTTTAAACGACATTTATTTTGATTAGTATATATATATATATATCACATGCCATGCTTGCATATCCGGAAAACATAGGGTGTAGCCTGGTATTTAATAAAGTAATTAATTAACTTCAGTTTTGTTATTTTGAACTATTTTACTCTGATCTCGGTGATTAATCTTAAATGAGAGAAATGACTCAAGTAAAGCATGTGAAACACTTATGGTAGTCTTGGTTCGAGCGTGTGTGTGTTTGTCTGTGTGTGTTTGTGCATGTGTTGGTTTTGGTTTGGTTGGGGCTTGTTTTTGGTTTTGGGGAGTGTTTTTTGGTATCTATATTATTTTTGTTAGTTTGGGGCGTTTGTTTGTTTGTGTGTGTAATTATTATTATTTTTTTGGGGGGGGGGGGGGTTGGCGGAGGTGTCTATTTTGACTTTTGTTTTGCTTTTGGGATATATATATATATATAAAGCCGGTGTGGCCTAGTGGATAAGGTGCTCGGCTCGTGATCGAGAGGTCGCGGGTTCGACTCCCGCCCGGGGCACACCGGTGTTCTGTCTTTAGGATGAGACAGTAAAAACCGAGGCCCCGTGTCACGGTAGGCGTGGCACGTAAAAGATCCCTCACTGCTTCGGGTGGGTCCGTTGCAAAGGTCTAAATTTGTATGCAATGCATCAGGCAGATGCCGTCACCATATACGTGAAATAATCGTGTAGTGACGTAAAACAATAATCAAACAAACAAACAAATATATATATATTTAAGATTTTACCTTTCAAAATACATGTATCTTTCATTTTTTATATTGGCTGATAAGCTTTTTCAGAAAGTGCAACCCTGCTTTCGATGTTGTATGCTTAAAATAAGAGAGTTCTTATCTAAGGTAGACACAATCTTCTTGAAATATCCCGTATTTTGTATCTTTTCTGTGTTGACACCTTCTTTGTTGGGTATAGTTCTGTCTGAAGCAGATGAACACTGTAATCGAATGACTCTTGCCGTGGGAGCACCGATATCCTATCGTTCGGATGAGATAGCGAAAACCGAGATCATGTGTCACAGTAGGCATGGCATGTAAAAAGACCACTCCCTGCTTCGGGAGAGTCCGTTGCAAAGGTATAAATTTCCATGTAAGGCATCGTGGAGTGACTTAAATCAGTAATTACTTCTTTACCTTCCAAGAACTGTTTTACAGGCAGATAATGGCATGCGAGTGCTCGTCATAACATAGTATTGTACAGCACCTCACCGGGAATATTTTATGTAACGGCACCAATCATTTGATAGTGAAGGATACAGGTTGGTTGATTGGGGGTTTTATGTCGCTTTCATCAATTTTTCATAATGATATTGCATCATACAAGCGGAAGGTTGCCAGTCTCTTAAAAATCTGTAAATTTATCCCGGATTTTCTGCACCACAAGCCAATATCTAAACAACTAAAACAAGTATCTACAAACATACACTCACACACTGCGATGTAAAATGGTCCCACATATATACTGTAGGTATATTGAATATCCACCATTCAAGAAATATACCATGCTGTGAGGAAAGGTATATTATTTTGAAATAAAATAAAACCATATCCGTCGACATCTTTTTCCAATGCCTGATGCCATGCACAGAAAACTATACCTATGCAACGGGCCTACCCGAAACAGTGTGTTTCATTCGAAGAACCAGACACCGTAGATCTAACATCGCCTCTAGATCCTATGACGTTTAGGTGACAAGCTAACATCACCTCTCAAAACCATGATCTCTAGGCGCCGAGCCAACATCGCTTTCGAACTTATAACCTTTAGGTGACGAGCCAACATCGCCTCTCAAACCCATGATCCCTAGGCGCCGAGCCCACATCGCTTTCGAACCTTTGATCACGAGCCAACATCGCCTCTCTCACCATGGTGTGGGGAATAATATAATCTAACACCATGTTCCGGGAGGGGCAAAGGAATCTCAATCCGAGTGCCCATGCTTATTGATTTCAATCGGCATGAGCACGAGGATTGAGATTTCTTTGTCCCTCCCGGAACATGGTGTTTTGATCTTTTTTCTCATATTTTCCTTTTTCCACGGTTTATAATTTGTCGGCAGTCAAAGAAAGACAACTCAAACTGTGCCCAATACTTTACGCAACAAAAAGAAGTCCCTATTCAAGTTAAGTTTTATTGACAAATGTAAACAGCTTAAAGAAGATTTTCCGTAATGGTTAGCTTATTAAACAAGAATTTAAAGTGTATATTTTTATAATTATGGTCATGGTGCACACACGAAAAATTTAGACTACTACGCTGACAAAAGTACACAACGCGCACTTCTTTGAACATGTAGATGCACACCGCATGTGAACACTTGTTACACAGTGATCTTATACGCTTGTGTTGATTGTGATAGTTTATGACGATATTGAAACTGCCTTCGTGAATTGATGTGTTATAGATGATATTGTGTATTGGATTTCTAGTATTAATGCTTGGGGAAAAGTCATATCGATATGTACTGTCAGAGACTGACGAAGAGGAACATGAAGCTGACGAGGTAAGAACATTTGAAGAATTTTTTGCACTCAATGGCGATGACCTAGAGATAATAGAGATGACATACTATGTTGCCGAGGGCCTTGTAGTTGTTTAATGAAGCAGGGTTTTTGTGCCAAGTGACATGTACTGACTGTGTGTCCGGTATCTTATTGTCTAGAAGATTTTGGCATAGATACTTCCTAGAGGAAGTTGGCGAATTACTTCTAAATCTTTGTGTGTGCAACATAATTAGATCTATATTTATAAATATACACTTTGAATACTTGCTGAATGAGCTAACTAAGACCGAAGTGTGTAACTGACTTTCTAAGAAGTAGTTCGTCAACTTCCGGCTTAAGCCACGCCCACAGGGTGAAATAACGGAGAGCGAAATAACAAAATATTTTCCAGTAAAATAATGAGGATTTTCCTGTCCGAAATGTGAGAAAGATATAGTATTTTCAAATAAAATAAATCTCCAACCATATCCGTCGACATCTTTTTCCAATGCCTGATGCCATGCACAGAAAATTATACCTATGCAACGGGCCTACCCGAAACAGTGTGTTGCATTCGAAGAACCGGACACCGTAGATCTAGCATCGCCTCTGGATCTTATAACGTTTAGGTAACAAGCTAACATCACCTCTCAAAACCATGATACCTAGGCGCCGAGCCCACATCGCATTCGAACTTATAACCTTTAGGTGACGAGCCAACATCGCCTCTCGTATCCGTAACCTTTAGGTGACGAGCTGACATCGCCACTCGAATCCGTGACCTTTAGGTGACGAGCCGACATCGCCACTCGAATCCGTGACCTGTAGGTGATGAGCCAACATCTCCACTCGAATCCGTGACCTTTAGGTGACGAACCGACATCGCCACTCGAATCCGTGTCCTTTAGGTGACGAGCCGACATCGCCTCTCGAATCCGTGACCTTTAGGTGACGAACCGACATCGCCACTCGAATCCGTGACCTGTAGGTGACGAGCCAACATCTCCACTCGAATCCGTGACCTTTAGGTGACGAGCCAACATCGCCTCTCAAACCCGTGACCTTTAGGTGACGAACCGACATCGCCACTCGTATCCGTAACCTTTAGGTGACGAGCCGACATCGCCACTCGAATCCGTGACCTTTAGGTGACGAACCGACATCGCCACTCGAATCCGTGACCTTTAGGTGACGAGCCAACATCGCCTCTCAAACCCGTGACCTTTAGGTGACGAACCGACATCGCCACTCGTATCCGTAACCTTTAGGTGACGAGCCGACATCGCCTCTCGAATCCGTGACCTTTAGGTGACGAACCGACATCGCCACTCGAATCCGTGACCTGTAGGTGACGAGCCAACATCTCCACTCGAATCCGTGACCTTTAGGTGACGAACCGACATCGCCACTCGAATCCGTGACCTTTAGGTGACGAGCCGACATCGCCTCTCGAATCCGTGACCTTTAGGTGACGAACCGACATCGCCACTCGAATCCGTGACCTGTAGGTGACGAGCCAACTTCTCCACTCGAATCCGTGACCTTTAGGTGACGAGCCAGCATCGCCTCTCAAACCCGTGACCTTTGGGTGACGAACCGACATCGCCACTCGAATCCGTGACCTTTAGGTGACGAACCGACATCGCCACTCGAATCCGTGACCTTTAGGTGACGAACCGACATCGCCACTCGTATCCGTAACCTTTAGGTGACGAGCCGACATCGCCACTCGAATCCGTGACCTTTAGGTGACGAACCGACATCGCCACTCGAATCCGTGACCTGTAGGTGACGAGCCAACATCTCCACTCGAATCCGTGACCTTTAGGTGACGAACCGACATCGCCACTCGAATCCGTGACCTTTAGGTGACGAGCCGACATCGCCTAAGGTAAGAACATTTGAAGAACTTTTTGCACTCAATGGCGATGACCTAGAGATAATAGAGATGACATACTATGTCCGACATCGCCACTCGAATCCGTGCCCTTTAGGTGACGAGTCAACATCTCCACTCGAATCCGTGACCTTTAGGTGACGAGCCAACATCGTCTCTAGAATATGGACCTTTAGGTGACGAGTCAACATTGCCTCTCGAATTCGTGACTTTTAGGTGATGAGCCAACATCGTCTCTAGAATATGGACCTTTAGGTGACGAGCCAACATCGCCTCTCGAATCCGTGACTATTAGATGACGAGCCAACATCGCCTTTCATATCCGTAACCTTTAGGTGACGAGCCAGCATCCCCTCCGGAATCTGTGACCGTTAGGTGACGAGCCAGCATCGCCTCTCAAACCCGTGACCTTTAGGTGACGAGCCAGCATTGCCTCTCGAACCGACTAGTCAAGCACCATATCGATTGAGGTCTGCCGACGTTATATAGTAGTTTCCTCCCGTAGTTGACTATCCCCGGAAAATGGCTGTATAGCTTGTGCAGTTTCCCCCCTTGGGGAAATCTACTTTTCATCAACATTGAAATTACTACCATAACAGCCTGTGGATCAAAATGATGGTTCTTCAGCTAATCGGTGCACGGTTGTGAGAGAAAAGAATATGGAATGTAGTGGGAAAGAAACTGGTTATAGAGAATTTTTACCATTAACCAATCCACTTCATACTTCGACTGTTGACAAGCTTATCTTCAAATAATCATGTCAACTTGTCAGATATTTTTGTCGCTTTCTCAAATCCTTCTACGGACTTGTTACATAGTGAAGTCAATTTATATGTCAGATTGTCAGCTAATTATGTTGGCTATTTATCTGAATAGCTGATGGCATTAGTTTACAATAATACGTCCTCAGGGCAAGATACCAACATAATTTGAAAATCAAATCAACAAACATTGTTACCACCGGGAACATCCGTGTTCACAAACAAATCTTGTAGTCATATATGTTCGCTATAATATTTATGATGATGGTGGGAAAAAGTTTTCATTTAAAACAAAGCAATCGACAAAACTAAAGGTCAAGGTATAATTACTACGGTCACCAGACACACAGAATGGGTGAACGAGCTAATAGTGATTGAGAAACCTGAGTCTGGAAAACTCAGATTGTGACTGAACCCCAAAGACCTTAATAGGGTAATACTTAGACGAAATCATCCTATGAAAACATGAAAACTTCCAGATCTTGGAAGTGCCAAATACTGTCCTACAGTAAACGTTAGAACTGGGTTATGGAACATTAAACGTAATGAAAGCTCATCATACCTCACTTTCTTTAATATACACATTGGAAGGTATACATTCCTAAGGCTTCCTTTCTTTCAGATGAGAGAGTAAAAACCGAGGTCCCGTGTCACGGTAGGCGTGGCACGTAAAAGATCCATCACTGGTTTGGGTGGGTCTGTTGCAAAGATCTCAATTTGTACGCAATGTATCAAGTAGATGCTGCCACCATATACGTGAAATAATCGTAGAGTGACGTAAAACAATATTCAATCAATCAATTAATCAATCAACTTAAGGCTTCCTTTGGCCTTATTGTTCTCTGGACTTATTCCAAAGGAAAGTCGACGAAGTATTCAATGAGTTACCTGGAGTTATCGCTCTGGTTGATGATATTCTAATCTTTGTTAAGACCTCTAGTGAGCATAACCAAGCCCTACGTAGTGCTCTCAATAGAGCAAAAGAAACTAGTCTCAAATTATACAAAGAGGCACTATTTGGACATGTTAAAACGTACGTAGGTATACAACCTGACCAAGACAAGGTCTCAGCCATACAACACATGACACCCCCGGCCAACAGGTCTGAACTAGAAATATTCTTAGGCATGGTCAGATACTTGTCCAAGTTAGCACCTAGCCTATCTGAAATAACCAGACCTTTACGCCAATTACTTGCTAAAGATACAATATGCACATGGGACAAAGCCCAAACTGACTCATTTAACAACGTCGAGGCCTTACTTACCTCTAACCCAGGACTTGTGTTATCATATTTTGATCCTAAAAGCCACTACCTTACCAATGGATGCATCAAAATATGGCAGTGGAGCTACAATCCTGCAAACTGATAAGCCTGTAGCTTATGCTTCAAAATCCTTAGCTCCTAATAAAGAAGAATATGCTCAAATAGAAATGGAATTATTTGCTGTCTTATTTAGCTGTCGAAGGTTTCACCAATATTTGTAGGGCAGGGAAGTCTTAGTTCAGTCAGATCACAAGCCCCTTGCCCCTATATTTAAGAAACCCTTGCACGCAGCTCCCCCCACCCCCGCTTGCAAAAGATGGACCTACAGTTACAAAACTATGACTTATAGGTCACCTATATCCCTGGTAACCAGATACCCTGTTGCAGACACCTTGTCTAGAAAGTACTTACCCAAGACTTATCCCAAGTATTCTGAAGGTCTTTATGCTCACATTCATCATATAGTCATTCAGCTCCGTCAGTAACCGCAAATTAGAAGAAATTCGCAAAGCTACAGAATCTGATCCCTCCATCCAGTCCGTTTCAAGGTCTTATCAATGGATGGACTGATTCCAGAAACCATAACCCCCCATCCGTACCAGAGTATTGCAACCACTATGATGAACTAACCATATTCCAAGGCCTTATTCTTAAAGGTCACAAGATCCTTTCTTTCCAAGAGAATATTCTTGAGATATTACAAGATGGTCACATGGGTGTAGACAAAACCCTCCAAAAAGCCTGATGCTGTGTATTTTAGCCTGGATTCACCGCCGACGTTAAAGTTTTAGTCTCTTAAAAGCTCTCAGTGTATGACCCATGGGAACTCAAATCAAAAGGACCTTTGTACCTTACATCCCATTCCAGAGTACCCATGGCAAGTCGTCGAGAAAGCTAAATGTCGTAAAATGACCCGTATCTTGGACTTCTAGAATACCGTAACCCTGGTTATTCCCTTTCCGAATTACTCCAGGACACCTTAGTTCAATTTTAATTACACTAACCAACCAGTTCAAACTCTAAAGTCATTAACTCTTTATCTTGCAAAAGAGTCCAGGAAACTTAATGAGGAAATACAATAAAAAAAATATTACAGTGTTTAATCAAAATCCCTACCGCCCCTTTATAATGGCGACAGAGTCAGATTTCAAATAGATGATAATAAATGAAAATCTGCCATTATCACTGGAAGAGAAGATGATCACTCATATCGTGAGATCACAATATGGTGGCACTTTTAGGCGTAACCGTCGTCATTTGATAAAATCCAATGAAGATTTTGACATGTCACTTACCCCAGCTGCTTACAAAATATATGATGACAAACCCCCTCATACATGTACCTCCATAATTGAAAATAACCAAAAGGGCAGATCTAAAGTTAAAAAAGGCCCATGTCACTCTACATGAAGGTCAATTTCAAAGTAAATCAGCCCCCACAACAATTTCTGAACATATCCCTACAACTGGTCATTCACAACCCTACATAACCTGTTATGGTAAAGTTGTCAAACCCCTAATCCCTACAACTGGTCATTCACAACCCTACATAACCTGTTATGGTAAAGTTGTCAAACCCCAAATCCCTACAACTGGTCATTCACAACCCTACATAACCTGTTGTGGTAAAGTTGTCAAACCCCAAATCCCTACAACTGGTCATTCACAACCCTACATAACCTGTTGTGGTAAAGTTGTCAAACCCCAAATCCCTACAACTGGTCATTCACAACCCTACATAACCTGTTGTGGTAAAGCTGTCAAACCCCAAATCCCTACAACTGGTCATTCACAACCCTACATAACCTGTTGTGGTAAAGTTGTCAAACCCCAAATTCCTACAACTGGTCATTCACAACCCTACATAACCTGTTGTGGTAAAGTTGTCAAACCCCAAATCCCTACAACTGGTCATTCACAACCCTACATAACCTGTTTTGGTAAAGTTGTAAAACCCCAAATCCTGACGGCTATGTAAAATTTGATAAAGTTATGTTTTAGTTAATATGTGATTTATGTCATCTGTGTGTAATTATAATACAATTTCATTCTGAAAATTTTCATTGAGTTTATCTGAATCAAAGGGCACTCCATGAATATGGTTGTACAAATTTATTGGAAAACACTTATCAAATATATTATGCGTAAAGTGAATCTATAATGAGTATATAAATGTATAAGAAGACTTTTATTTTCAGATTATATGAAAAGACAGTCGTAAAGGACATTGAACAATTTTCATCTGTTACTATTGTCAAATTTACTACAGGGTTGTCATAATACATGTATTGATTATCTTGTCAAATATATATATTTGCATTATAATTCTGACAGACATCAATTTAATATATATTAAGAATGGAGGTGTTGCAGTATTAATTTTATGTTAGAGATATCCTTCTCGTATCTGATTGATTTATGTCACGTGATGTTAGAGAACATTCGGGAATAAAATGAAATGGCACACGCATGTCTGTTGTCGTGATTGCCGGTCTTATCAGATCGTATCCATACCATTACAATAACAAAATTTGAAAACCTCTCTTTGGGAGATTTGCAAATGTTTTAAATGTTTGTTTTATTGACCGATTACAAAATTTCACAAATACATAGAAGCATAACAATTATAGATAATTGTATGCATATGAAATACGTAAAGTATTTTTTATATTACAAAGTTTAACACTATTATGTACAAAAACTACATTTCATTATTTCGTCACGTCAATAATGTATCTCGTAAAGATCCAATTTAAAGTAAAGGATATTTATCATAATTTGACTTTATATATTACATGTTATATTTTAGAGATTAGAATGTGATTCAGCACATTGTGAAATTCCACAGTCATGCCATTCACCAGACCAAACTTACTACAGGCGATGGGGAAATTCATCACAAAAAAACAAAATGTAGAGATAAACAATAGATATTTTCCCTCGCAAAAAGTTGTATTAATGTACATTTCTATTATAAAGATATACGTATATCTTTTCAGACCAATTGAATTGAATTTGAAAGGTATCAAAATCTCCTCATAAGGAATATAAACATAAATTTGTCATAATATAAATAGAATAGAATGGTATATAACAGATATCTGTAGCAAAGCGTTTTATAACCATTGTCATTACAGACATTGATCTTACTTTTACGGGTAGGTAACTCTCATCTATTTTATATACACAAATCTGAACTGGTAGTCAAACACTCTTTTGTTTTAACCAACCAAACACCTGTTGAAGAGAAATGTTTTAATGACAAAGAATTTTTTGGGGTGGTGTCCTATAAATATACATTGCTTTAGCTTACCATGTTTTTTTCGCATTTCAGTAATGGTAATAATATTTTTTACAATCTGAGTTAAAACAAAAACCAATAATTTCAATATACGACAATTATAAATTAAACCTTCTTTCAGTCTATAAAAATCATTTGTGTCAATTTGTGATGTACAAGGGTTAAGATTCTCTAAATCAGAAGATGGAATTTAATATACTACACGTAAGAAATTTGACCTCTGCGACCGCATATATATACAAATAAGGTTTTTGTCACCACATTTGAATCGCTCCCTATGTTTCTGTAATAAAGAAATGAAAAGATTATATCAGTCAAATAAAACTGCTTTATTTATTTGCTACGGTGCAGCTGTTACTGATCTGTCCAATTCTTTTACTTTAATGAAATGTCAATAAAATACACACTTGGGTTTTTTTTTACTTTACATCTAAATAATTTAGGCCAGCTAATGAGTGGGGTCAGCGAACTTTGCATATTCTCTTTTATTTCTCTTCAATAGGGATATTTCCCTTTCCTTATTGCAAATTGATTGTATCCGTCACCACTTCAAAAGCATTTATGTCATTTAGCGATTGTAGGAAATTCCTTTATGAACATACTATACCATATTTCCTAATGGTAAATGATGAGACAAGTACAAAATAAAGATTACCGGTCATACCTCTTATCAATGATGTAATAATACAACATATGATTTTTTGGACATACGTCGGATACGTTCCAACACATATAGTTACAAATAATCACCCAGATTTATTACAGTAACATGTATATTAAAAGTATGTTGAAAATGTACAAATGGGAACTTTAATAGCTTTCAAATGCAAAATAAAATGGTAAAGTCAATTACTATGAATGATCCGTTTTTACAGCTGTTATTCGGTTTCTATATATCTTTTTTGAGTTTTAGTTCCTCATGTTGTGCACTTTTGAACTTTTATTTACATTGCCAGCACAGCTTTTTTTTCACATTGCCTTACTATTTAAGGTTTGGCATCTTTTTATTGAATTGCCATATTTTTCAAAACAATCAAAGCGCTAAACCAAGGTGATTGAATCTTATCTAAAGTAGATCAACGTTCGCTACGAGACTATATGTATACGACAGAAACGAAAAGACTTACAATGGCATTTTGAAGTCGATCTGAGGTTCAAAGTTGATCTATCTGTTCTCCTTTTTAATAATTATGTGTCCTTCCGTTTCATAATAATCGGACCTCTAAATTGGTGATTTGTGACACGTGAAAATTTTATAATTTTAGCATGGACTAGGACATTGAATTTCATGTAAAGAAGGGTCAAGGACATTGGATATTAAAGGTGAAATGTACCTTTGTATTATACTTTTTAAAAATTATTTTACAATAAGAACACATGCAATGCTTCTACATCGTTAAAGATCTTTACTTAAGTAATTAAGGGGTAGTTGTCCTCTGATGTACGACATAACTTCGTATCGATTTAGAGAGGTGAAGATTTGAAGAGAACGCGATATGCGGTTTGATATATTCATTTCTTTTACAAATAATAATAAAGAGAATGAACTAATACACGGGGTTTTTTTGTGTATAATACGATGACTCTGGTCTCAACGGAAGCGGGCAGGGAGGGATTACCTCCAAATATGTCACATTCAAATTTACAGAATATATAACACTTATATTATCATACGCATCTTCGGTATGCTTTCGCATGGCGAAAATAGTTTTAAATGAAACAATTATTTAATTATACAAATACTGAGAAATATAAATGATATGAAGGAATATGTGTATATCACTTACGTGAATTATATCCATTTCTAGTGCAAACAGATATAACTCATCTAATAAACCGTTATAAGTTCACATAGATATATACGGTTTCACAATGCTTAAGGAGTATCACTCATGACGCCTGCGTATTGCAAGCGAGAAGTTGCTTTCCATTACCTGCATAGTTGCAAATCGAATACAATCTTAAAAATCGCCGGTGTTCTTGTAATTCAATTTTCTTGTAAAAATCAGTTCTAACGAAGGAATCTAGACACATTTCCCAATATGCTAGATAAACATAACAATATGGAGAGAATATCAAACATGTGTCCTCTCTCTTCGGTAGCCTGTATCTACATGTATGACATACTTTTGAGTACTCCATATTGCATTACTTTATTTTTACATATCAACTGCATTTCTCTTAGGGAGCAACCATTTGATTTTAGGGGGGGGGGGGGCAGGAAGACTTTGCAAAAAAAAAAGTCCGGCTCAAAGTTTGGGGGGAAAAAATAGGCCGGTGAAAGGCTTCCTGCTCCCCCCCCCCTCCTCCTTAAAAATCAAATGGTTGCTCCCTTATATGCAATTTAGTAGAGTAATTGCACTACATTTTCTGCAATTGCTGTCAAGTGACCAAACACATGTTGTCCCATTACGGCGAAAGAGTACGTACATGTATAATATTCTGGGATCAGAAAGTTACAGACTTGTGTATTTAGAAAATTGGAGTTGAATCGAGAGCTACTTGTCAATTTCTAAATGACAGCTGAGCGGCTGTGTAGCTGTTTAGTCATTTAAGCACCCCCTTGGAATTACGATTTCGACATACAAAAAAGGGTATTCAGTGGCTTGAAATTATTAGAAAATATATCAATATATAAATATAAGGATAGTTTTTAACTTTTTACGATGCATTAGGGTATGCTTGCAGTCGGTCTTGGAAAAAAGACTTTCTGTAGCACTTTTCGTGCTGCATAGTGTTTTTTTCCAACACCAAGTGTAAAGATACCCCAATTTAACGTGAAAAATAAAAACTGTGGCACTCAGCAAACTAACACGATGGGCATTTTATTTACTCAGTATAGAAATGAAATTACAATGGATACATTTACTCCTAATAAACCTGTAAACCTGTATTAAAATATCTTTAATATTTATATGTAGAGATGATGGATAAATCCAAAGCACAAGTCCAAAAATCATAAAACCAGAGGACATACAAAATCAGTGAAAATGAAAAACAAATGGAAAATAACAAAATATGTCTACTTGAAGAGCATATGTGAACCCCTGTGATGGAGTG
Source organism: Pteria penguin (assembly GCA_035048485.1). NCBI lineage: Eukaryota > Metazoa > Mollusca > Bivalvia > Pterioida > Pteriidae > Pteria > Pteria penguin. Next base: position 35,243,553 of record CM068585.1, on the reverse strand, counting down.
AGATCAGGTGCCCGGAGAGTGAGCATCTCCTGCTTGCTAGCAACACCCGTCACATATACCCAGTAGAAAGAGTCAGATCGTTTAAATTCCATATGTATTTATATATGGAGAAGTCGAAGTAGGTAACCTTCTAGTATAGAAGGTGTCAAATCTGTGTAAAATGATCGGAATCGGTCTGAGTTTTTTGAAAATTCCAGTCGTTTGGCCCCGAGCGTCGCTGGGGAGACATAAGTTGTCGAAATGCGCATATGGTGCACTAAATTAATAGGTATTTATGTTCTGTATTTATTTAATATAACATGAGTAGTTCCGTTTGCTCTTTACGATCAATTCAACTTTTCCGTATATCAGACGAGACTTTGTACAGATCCAGAAATATTATAAAACACAAGGAAATACTTTCATATTATCTTTACCTTGATTCTAAGTAGTGTAAACATTTAATTGTCATGTATGGAATTTGTTTTGTCTTCATTTTAGGCATTATCATAAATTTGGACATAACTACTGGATCCAATTGTTCGAAGTAAGAGTAATTTATAACGTAAATATGTTCAAACTATTCAAGGAAAAAAAAACATACTTAGCGATATACATGTACGTCTACATGATTTATTCTAAATAAGATTTCATCTCATGATTAAGTGATGTTTTTTTCATGTTTATTTTACTTTCTATAAAAGCTTGGTGCAGGTTATGAACTGAACTGAAATAGCCATTATGCATGTAGTTAATTTAATTGATAAGATAAAAATATTTTTAAAATTTTGTGATAGTCAACGGTTTTTAGGACTAAAGGAAAGCTATCCCTATATCTTTAAAAATGATTGTAAACCTTTTCTTCTTTTCGTTCAAGAAAAGGTGGTTGCTGTTATGGCTTTCTAAAAATACAAGATAAATGTATGGGTGAGTATGAATTAAAGAATGCATTTAATAACTAAGTATTACCTTTATAGAAATAAAAAGGAGGGGAAAATTACTATATGTGAATAATCAGAAAAAAATCCTAGCAATAAACGATGTAAATAATTCTATAGTTGTATTATTTTTGAAATTATGTTAAACTTACTGCATGGATTATATATTCCAATCATTCTGTTTGAATGTATTATGCATTAAGTTGTTCCCTACTACCATTCACTATGTTGGGATTTGATAAATGCTACTTAATTACACAATAACGTGCAGTTTAAGTTATTATTATTATCTTAATATTATATCCCAAATGATAGTGGAATAATGGAAATGTAGCAGTGCTGTTTGAATTTGTCTACAGAATGCCTGCCAGGATACTGGGGATTTAACTGCTCTTTACGATGCGATGAAGGATTCTATGGTGTTCAGTGTAGGAATACCTGCAACTGTTCCCGGGATGAAATCTGTAACAAAGAAATGGGATGTCAGCGTAAGATCAATTTAGAAATATAGAATTAGACGAATAGATGAAGTAAAAGTATTTATGTGACTGTCAAAGTGTCATGTCAGTCAATTTAAGGACAAATTTAAAGTTCCATAATTCATAAAATCATATTCTCAAAATATGATTTCATTATTGGAATTCCACATCAATTTGTGAATGCCACTAACAGATGCGAAGCCTCACTACTTTGTCTCATTCTCAAAATTATGTTTTGTTGAATACTTATTGAATATTATACAAGCATCAATAATTATAAAAAAAATAATCTAATCCAATTCTTCAATTTGCATTGTACTTGCAGATCGTAGATAAAGATACGCATCACTATTACATATTCAGGATATCACATGTCTGTGTTATTATAATTTTAATAAGTATATATATCAAACAAAAGCCAGTATATTGTTCATTTTGCACGATACACGACTATCCAATATCAATAAACGTATCACTGGTGTATTTACCGGATTTCCATATTTCGATTACGTGAACGTGTCTATACATCAACGTTTACGATATAAGTCATTATGATCACAATTAATACCCAGCACTATGGTAAATTCATGGGATGGAATCAGGCATAGGGCTCGCCGCTTATACATATTATGTGGGTAGTTATGATTTTGTATTAGGGTTTTTTTACGTAATTTGATTGTTGACGTTTTAAAATTATTTAACAACCCATTCATAAAATTAAAACATTAATGATATTAATTTCTCATAACATCTTCTTTACGTATACCTCAAAATCAATAGAATTCCTTTCGATTTTGACTGTTGACAGTTTGAATCCACTAAAGTTGATCCCTTAGGATAGAATTTGAACTGTTCTCAGTTTGTTTTACCGGAGTGGTATAACCCGATATCAACTTCGCTCCCGTATATTCTTGAATACTAATTTAGGTGTGCTTTGAACAGAAAGACTAGGTTTTTCCCGAAATTTATGAAGGAATGCTTAAGTTCGCCTAATCGTAATCCAAGATCAAGCAAACACACGTTCAACTTAGGACTACAGACAATACTTATCAACTCTTCATCTATATTCATATTGACATTATTAGTTATCGTAGTGTAATAAACAAAAGATGATATATACGTGTATTAATTTACTGCATCATAACCACATTTCGAAAACTTATGTTACTGGTGCACGATATCTCTCTCTCTCTCTCTCTCTCTCTCTCTCTCTCTCTCTCTCTCTATCCATACATACACACACACACACACACACACACACACACACACACACACACACACACACACACACACACACACACACACACACACACACACACATATATATATATATATATATATATATATATATATATATATACATATATATATATATATATATATATATATATATATATGCATGGTTATTTTTTTCTTTTCTTTGTTGTTTTATAATTTACTTTTACTATCATTATCATTGTTGTTATTGCTGTTGTTGTTATTTCATGATATTGTGGTTGTACACAATTTCTGATAGCAATACATATTATGCTGCATAAAATATTCATGAATTTATTTAAGTATCAAGTCTCTCTGTTGATTGTCCTATTGATTAAGCAACATGTATTTGTGGAAAAAATTTTACTTTTCATATATAAATATGTTGGAAGAAACAAGTTACATCACTCTCGGAAACAGTTTTCGGAAGACCCCAGCTTTAATGCTTAGAGGTCAGCCTTAAATACTCCGTCTGTTGGTTAGGACGGGGAATTTGTTATAAATGCAAGACTCTGTTGTACATAGACTGATGAACCATCCATTACAATACATCTATAAACGTTACTACTTCTACACGGTACTTCGGGAATACAGAATAACGATGATCTAGGTTACAAAAGTCCACGAGTGTAAACTCCTTATGAAACATCAAGAAAATGTTAAAGTCCAATCTAGATGATTTTACAATTTAAACTTGTCTTCAATTGTTTGTTGCGTGACAACAACTTCGGGAATACAGAATAACGATGATCTAGGTTACAAAAGTCCACGAGTGTAAATTTGATTTGAAAATAAAGCAATGCTTTATTTTGTATGCAATATTTTTAATTATATTTGTGTTAATCAAGTGTGCATTTTATCATTTTAAATTAATTCAATGAACTTTTAGAACTAAATTTAATAACAGGTTTTTCCTCACAATGTTCCCATGAAAACGGATTTATCGCTTTAGTTATGTATATCCTCTTAAGGACTAAACAGAAATCGTTTCTGTTTTATTAGCTAAACCACTATGAACGTACGAAATATCATAGACAATACAAAAAAAAAATAAAAAATGACGTAGAGCTGAATACATGAGATGACTGTAGACCAACACTGTTAAGAAAGTGTTATTAGCACACATTATGAAGACATGGGTATTTTAACAATTGAGACATGCCATGGAATAGGATTTTTAAAGATACGTATACAGCAAAGGGAGTATATATGACAATGTTAAATACAGTATTTAGTGATTAAATGCCAACATTGTTCTTATTATATACACAATGTTGAATAGCCATTACACGCTGATGTAACTGTACGTCAGCACCTTCTGTGGCTAACAACCCATACACGTATTCTGGCATATACAGGTGACTAGAAGCGAATATAATCTAAGATATAAATCATTATGTACCTCATCATATAACGACTTGTTGTCTTGCAATTCAATGTGAAAAATTGACCAAGAAATGTAAATGAATCTGCTTTCTTTATTTACAAGGTATATCATTGCCCATCTCTACATCTAAATATGAGCAAGCTGACTATTCTGCAGATCCGATACTGACTATTGTTTTGACAAGTTTGAGTGTTGCCATTTTACTGAATATTTTTCTGGTGGTACAATACACTGTTCTAGTCAGACGGTATGTAACACGACTAACACCAGTGTATTAATGCATGATTAATCAGAAACCAAAACAGAAATACTTAGATTTAATATAAAATATTAAAATTTACTCTTTACAAAATAGACGTTTATTTTTTTGTGAACAATTCAAGGAACTGCTAAGTTTTACTATCAGTTTTGTGTCTAGTTTGAATTGCTGTGTATATATTCAAAGGCATAAATTATACATATAAATACCAACATTACATAGGTTTTTTGCCTAATTTGGATTGAATCATTGGAAAATAAGTTTTAATGATTTATTTGCAGAAATCTAAGACAAAATACCGTCGCAAAAGATTACATAACCTCCATTCCTATTGATGAACCAGTCGAGAGAGAAGGCGGCAATTTCTACGATGAAATTTACGAAGATAATCTATAAGTGCATACTTCTATGTTATTCTGTAGCTGATAAGAGACATGAAAATAACAGAGTTATGTATTGGGTGGTACATATCTGCGAGTGTCACAGAGACTTTGCGCTACGTTGTATTCTCACTAGAAAATTGTAAATTAATTAATCTTAAATCTATACATTCCAGAGGGAAAATGCATTTCATGCGTACCGTGTTGAAATTGTTTTTATGTTTAAGTCATTTAAAACAGATGTGGTAGTTAAACAGGATGCAGTTACTCCTGGCATGTGGTATAATATCTGGTAAACATTGGTTCAGTGTTAAAATGCTACTGCGTACTGGATTACGATATCATGTCTGATTTTCATGGGCCTAGAAAAGCCATAAAAGAGGTACACTATTGTTAGGTTAATAGTATTAATAGACACAACACCAAAAAGTATCTTATTTCATATTCTAATTGTTGTCTAGTACATATTATTAAAACATATCTGTAGGATCTATTCTACAATGACATTTCAATGTATTGCATTGTTTTAATTGTGAAAATTCTTTAAAACTTTAAAGATAAGGTAAACAGTAATTGTAAAGTATTATCTACTTATTTACATTATAATTGCTGTTTTATAAGTAATGTATTAAAAGATTATGGAATTGAATAGTACAAATCCAAGATATTGTTCCGAATTCCACAACTCAAAATCGAAGAAACACGACAATACATATGTAAATATAATATAAACAAGCACGAACCTCTGTCAAAACAGAGGTGGGATCAGGTGCCATGGAGGAGTAAGCATCCCCTGCCAACCGGTCACACCCGTTGTGATGCCATAAGTATAAACGAAATAGTATTATTCGCTGTCACAGAAGTAGGAAACGGCACAGCCGTAGTCAAAATAGTTATATGTCGTAAGCAGTAAGAATATTGCTATATAGTATAGGTAATACAGATGGTTTGGTTACTGTGAGATAAGGAAGTCAACATGTCAGACAACGATACATCATATGAGCAAATAAGGTCTTTATAACGACCGTAAAATTTGCGGAATGTTGACATAAGTCGTGATATCTCATATCCTTGTTTGAGTAACTTTTCTCCTAGTAATTAGCTTCGATAAATGAAAGAGCAATAATCAGATGACGCTCGCGCATATCGAATACATTCGGATACATAAACACCGTACGCAGGTGATAAAGGAATGTTGCTAATAGTATATGGAAAGTTAACAATGGGGAAACTAAAGTCATCACGTTTGTCATAAATTGAAAGAAAAAAGAGGAGTTACTGGCTCAGTTATGTGGCAGAAGTCACCATGGAGCTATACAATATATGAATATAAATAATATACTAGCACATTACACATTACAAAAATATTTGATTGTGGTGCAATTACGATACCGACTTAGGACGGTCAATTAATTTGACAAAAGCCATAAAAATGGTGTGGTTAACCGGTTTACGGGCCAATTGTTTACAGAACAATCAAAGGACGTACATTTAAAAATCTATAAATAATCCTCAATGTAAAGAACAAGGGTCAACAGGTATCGCATATTGAAAGGTCATAAAAATATAAACACGTAAGGTATTGTAAAACATATAATGATATAAATATATATGCGACATTGAAGTAGTAAGTTTACCATCTCGGTCGACATCAATAAGTAGATCTAAATATGAAGCACATAAATTGGATATTGTAGTGTCCTTAATTTCAAGTTTCTTTGGATATATTGTATGTACGTATGTATCAAAATTTTTGTTATTTATAGATAGTATATCATCAAAATATCTGAATGTAAATTAAAGGACAAGGCCAATTGCTTCTTATTTTGATTTATAAGATTTTGTATAAAGTCAATTTCGTACGAAAAGAACAAATCGGCTAGCACAGGGGCACAGTTAATCCCCATCCATAGGAATTCCGATGGTTGGTTGGAAGACCTGGGCACCGAACACAACATATATATTGTCAATCAGAAAGTCCAGCAAGTTTTTGATGTTCAGAGTACTTATATTTAGATTCAGAGTGGTTTTACATAAAATATGTATCTGGATATCCTAAAACAATAAATTTATATCTGCGTGAACCCTTTTTGGTGAAGAAACAGTTACCAACAATTCTAAAGAGCCTGGTTTTCAATTTATCATAAGGTATGGTGGTATAAAGTGTAGAAAAATCATAAGTCTTAACAAAGTAAATAGTTGTCAGATTTTGAGATTTTAAGTTTTCCAATAATTCTTTGGAGTTTTTTAGTATCGAAAACTGATTAACACCACTACGAGAATAAATTACATCGGAGTACGTCTGAAGTGTCTCCTTAATTCGAATAATATTTTGGTAAGGAGGGCTGATAGTGGTTTGGCCGTGCATTTACTGGATCCTGCAATGAACCTATGTTTATATTGATCTTTGTGTAATTTAGGGATCCAATATAAATAGGGTAACTCGAACTCACTATCCTTAGTACACAAGTTAAAGGTACTCAATACTGACTTATGGTAATTAATAATTTCATCTAGTGAGAGTGTAGAGCGAGTGTAAGTGGGATTTCCAGTAGATTTGTTAATGCCAAGTTCCTCTAAAAGACAATTTATATAAAACGCCTAACAAATTCAAACGATATTGTTCGAAGCTTATCAGCTGGTACTAACACATATTTGTCATGTATTCTTTCGAGTTCTTCTCTGACTCTTGGGTCGTCGAAGACAGACGGATAACTGGTGTTCATGTTCCTTTTTAAATTACTAATACGTGTGAGTATCAAACCTCTTACACTCTTAACCCATTCTGACAACGTATACAGCTCAATTTCTTCACGTTTTGTCCATCTACGAGCATAGTCCTCTACCGAATCCATAACAATACGGAAGTTGGTTCGCCAATTAAATGTTTTAGGCTCTCTAAATTTTGGACCCCGGATAATTAGCTGACGAAGAGTTATATTTTTCACGATGTTGACATCGCCAGTGGTTACTTGACCAACAAGACTATATATGTAAATTTATATAAGGAGCATGAACACGCGGTATGGTTTTGTGTAAGATGTTTGATATCTACGCACTTCAAAGTTTGTTTGTAATTAAACAATTTAGAAGCAATAGTAGGTGTATAGCTGCAGAATATACATGGCGTTTCTGTATATTTAAAGTATGGTGGAATGCAAGACTGAACTTTCTTATGGTTGAGGATATTGCTGGTGTTCAATGCGTCTATGCTTATATTGGCAAACTTCAGTTTTAAGAAAAAGCGATGAGAATTAGAGGACATGTCCTCCGTATGACGAACTGAATTGAACAACCGAAATTTGGCTTCGATAAATGAAAGAGCAATACTCAGATGACGCTCGCGCATATCGAATCAATATTATGTTTTGTACTCGATTCAAATTTAAGCAACGTGTTTGAGAATTGTATCCTTAATGATATTATATATGTCTTTGTATTTCGAGGTAATGCAGCAACAATATCTACACTTCAATGGAAAGAAAGTGTATTATGATTGGAAGACAACAAAAATATTACAAAGTGTCCATACAGTTGACAAGCAAAGAAATCAAAAACATTTTGTTCATGCAAATTTAAATGTCATGACCAAATGGGCATAGCAAAGATGTAGCTGGAATATTGTATCCGTTCCAAAACAAGAAAATAGAAATCTTGAAACAAAATTCCAATTCGATTCTACATTACCCTCACGTGAAATTATCTGCAGTTCTATCTCCTATCATATCTTTGTAATAGTCTCACCTCTCGTTTCCAGGTGCCACAAATAACCTGTGTTTAATTTAAGGGAAGTAAGTGCCAAATTGGCATTGGTTGTTTTATTTTGCTTTAGTATTGCTGGATTTATTTTTGTTTAAAAGGAATTGGTATTTTCTTTCTATTGTTTTTTTTAAGGTTTTTTTTTAGACTTTTGTCCTTGACATATCTATACAATTACTTTGTGATAATAAAAATACAGAACGCCTCTAACTGAACTAATGTATTTCTTTATTAACTGCGTATAATATTACTGTAAATGTCATTCTATAAAGCATACTAAAAGGAAAATAGTTAATTTTTATATTATAAAGTTTACTCAGTCATACTATACTAGAAGGTTACTTATACTAGAAGGTTACCTACTTTGACTTCTCCATATATAAATATATAAGGAATTTACACAATTTGATTCTTTCTACTGGGTATATGTGACGTGTGTTGCTAGCAAGCAGGAGATGGTCACTCTCCCCGGGTATCTGATCTCAATCCATCACAGGGGTTGACATATGCTTTTCAAGTAGATATATTTTGTGGGGTTTTTCCACTTGGTTTTAATTTTCACTGATTTTGTATGTCCTCTGGTTTAATGATTTTCGGACTTACGGTTTAGATTTATCCATCATCGTTACATGCAGTCATGTGCAAGCGCGTAGCTGCCATTATACACATAATTTTGGTAATCCCCCCCAAAGAGAGAGATTGAGAGAGAGATTTCCTCCTCCGAAACTTTACAGAGAGTCGGTGATTTTTTTGTTAGGGTCACGAGCTTACTTGTAATAATTGACAATAATGTTGCATTTCAAAATCAATATTTCATTGACTTTTTTTGAAAATAAGGGGTCAGAAAAATGTGTTTATCCTTCTCTAAAACACAAGTTGGTATAGTCCAGTGCATGTGGTGCTCGGCTTGTGACAGAGATGTCCCGGATTCGACTCCCGCTGTGGGTACACCGGTGTTCTGTCTTTCGGGTGAGAAAGTAAAACCCGAGGTTCCATGTCACGATAGGCGTGGCACGTAAAAAGCCTCACTGCTTCGGGTGGGACCGTTGTAAAGGTATAATTTTTATGCGATGCATCAGGCAGATGCCGTCACCATATAAGTGAAATAATTATATAGTGACTTAAAACAAATCAATCTCTAAAACTCTAAATTCCTTTTGCTTCCGGGGCTTCGCATCGTATGTCCCCATCAGGGCTTCGTCCTGGACCCCAAACCAACTGCCCATCTGGTGCATACACATTATTATGCTCCTGGCTACGCGCCTGATGTGGCTTCCATTAGTTCATCACTTAAATGATACCAATGTAGTACCAGGTTAAATTCAATCTAGATTGAAGGAATTGTTATCATAACTTTAGCATTTTATTGTTTATGCAGCAATTTTTAAGTTCTAACTATCATTTTGAAAAAAACTCATCACATAGCAAAATTCTGAAGTCATGTTTTAAATAAAATTAAAGTCCAGGCGAGGTGATTTCAAAAACATTTCCTTTGGTTGTAATGTTTAAGTCTACTACAATAATACAAGCGCGCGCACACACACACACACTTACCTGAATAAGAAATCTCTTTTTCGTTGCTCACAACAATACGTGTACATGTAGATTCCATATTTATTGTTGTTTCACCTTGTGTAGTGCTTTGGCAGAACTTTGTTTGTTTGTTTGTTTGTTTGTTTCTCTTTGTAATTATTGTCCCCCAAAAAGGGGGGGGGGTTAGTGTCGTTGTATCTTAACCATATATCAAAGGTATATTTGTCTAGGCTAACTGAAATAATTGTTGTCTTCTCTGTTTGTACACACCTGTTAACATTAATATTTAGTTTTACATGTACACTTAAACATGACTTGAAATATTATAAAATCGAAATACTATTCACTGAGTTTATTCACTCCTAATTACACAAACATCAATATAAATCACATTTTATATCCAATTCCAGTCATTGCTATCCTACATTATTTTCAAAATACATAAGGTTCGCTCTAAAACAGTTCATATTATAAAGTACTGTAATGTTGTGTTTAATAATAGTAATATGATCTACTTATAGTCAATAAAAGTTTTCGAAGCTTCAGTCTGGAATCTGTTAATCTTTTCAAGTCTCTTCATTTAAATTCCATACAATGTTTACATCTATCAAATGATTAAATTAAAAATTTTGTTCGGGTTTCATACATGTCTACTTCGAAAATAATATTAAAGTGTAATGTAACGGCTTGACGATTTTTCAACATCTCATTCGGTTTCCAGTGGGTGCTATCTGCGATTCACTTATAGCAGACACATTTTGGTATAGTTATGAATGAAATTTCAAGCTTCCACTTTAATTAAGTTATTGTTTCGTTCTTATTAATATGTGTAATGATAATTCAGAAAAACATAACCCTGAATTTGAAAGATACATAGACGACAGTTATCCACGTTAACTTCAGATAAAAAAGGCAAGTATATCTAATAAGGAAACATCTTTCGTGGACATGTACAATACAAGTATTGACAACAATACACATATTAGCATTTATGAGAAATGTGACACTTTGGATTTCTCATTGGAAATCTATGACCCTTATGCAGACATTGCGTTGAAATATGCACTCTGATTATGATCTATCCTAGACAGATGGCGATATCATTTAACAATGTATGTATATTTGTCAGTTGCTTCGTTTTCTTTGAGCCTGCACAAACGTCTGGGATTTCCATATAGATATATTAACACATTTCAAACTTTTGACTGATGGTTACAGGTACCATAAAACTTTACAGATCTTATTCAGATCTTTTCTCTAAAATTGCAAATTTAGTAATATGTGTTCGTCGGAATCTCTCATCCCCACTTCAATGATGATCTAGTATATAAAATGGAGAGACAAATGTTCTGCTGATTTCATCTCATCGAGTTTAAAAATAGTTGGAAGCCCTCAATATCAAAAGTATGACCCTGGGATTACCAAACTTCTCTTATTGGGCCCCAGCAGACCCTTATGCAGACAATGCGTTGAAATATGCACTCTAACTTACCGGGTACGTGGACGTCGTCTAAATCGTTTTAGGGATAAGGTCCTGCACTCAATCGCCTACCAGCACAGCTAGCTCATGTAGATGTTACTTGATATTTAACTTGATAATTTTGGCATAATAATATTTGTGTTCGTATTTCCATTACCGCTCAACTTAAGTAACCTGTTGATCCTTGATCTCTATATAGAGAAGTATTCATACACTTTTAAATATGTGTTCTACAATTGTATTGCTTTAATGGAGAGAGAGAAGGTAGACCCATAAAGTGTTGAACCACACTAATTGAGTTATTATTGTCATTTCAATTTGCTGTCCTCAATCGATAACACAATATAACTGCATTGCAGTCGAATATTCTTATGAATTCATTTTGTTTGATTATTCTAATAATTTTTTCATTTCTGTTGCAACTTCCCTATACAAATGAGTAAAATGTATTCTTGGAAGTGAGTAACTAATTACCGTTATTGTAAAACATGTTGTATCCTTCTGAGAGACAACACATTTGCAAGTAATCTCACGAAACTTCCCTATTGTACTCATAGTTTCGACAACTTTTCCGGAATTGAGTACACCTTGTGTGAGTTGATAGATGTCGCCGAAACCAAAGGCAACTCCGGAGTATCACGTCTAGTCATAGATTCAATACAAATAATGGCGGAAATCAAAAGAACGTATTTTAGAGGAAATATCCCATCCTTCAAATAATCCAAATCTCAGTGCCCACTTTACAAGAAAAAATGATGATTACTTGATAAGACAATGGGGACAACTGACACGAGTGGTTGTAATGACCATAATGATAGTCTTAGAATCTTACGGGTCTTGAATGTCAGTCAATAGGTAGCTTACGTTTGCTGATACTACGCCAAGAACACCTCGAAATCATAGTGAACGGAACTTTAAAAGACCTGAGAACTATAACATCTCCTTCAAAGGCCATCTACCATATATCAATCAAATTGTAGGTTCCGTTCATGTTCGTACCAAACTCTCTTCGTTGCTATTAAAAACGCTGAGCGAAATGTACGAATCAACATTTCATGAAATCTGGCACTCAAGAATATCGATTGCAAGGTATTATCTTGGATATCGCCTGTAACTGACTATTTCAGGTTGTCCAGTCAGACAAACATGTGGACAGTAATGAGGGACCCCTCTTTCTGCAAGTAGTTTTTGCAAGTAACGGAATTGATACACTTAATTTATGACCCTAGGACCCTATACCATATTCATACCCTTGTCTGAGTTTAAATCTAATGGCCATGTCGTGACAGGATGTTGTTGTTCGTACAAAAACAAACGTAAATATCATTAAAGTAAAGACCCAAAATATAGAGAGCCATTCACGCACATGGCCTCATAATTTTGATATTACATACTCATGTGAATTATCTGCCAGACGTTAGACTAAGAGAGAGAGATGGTGGAATTAGACACCCTTTCTTGACCCACTGAGGCCAATCAGTAGGTTGCTTAGGAAAGGAACTCGAAGACTATCATTTCATTGACAACAAAGACAAGTCTATATTTGTAACTCCAGCGTCGTTATAGAACTTTGCAGAAAATTTCATCATTGTTCCTCCTGCTGACATATCAGCTAAAATTACACGTTAGTATGTAAGGTATATTATATTAACTGTCCTGTTTGGCATTACTATAAATGAATCTGATCTCGAGCTACCATTTTGTGGGGGGAAGGGGGGATTCCAGAGATGCATAAAACTGCGTATAAACATCGATATACAACTGGTTCCGCAAAGCTTATACCATATTACTAACAAATATTCTAACTGAAATCAGACATGTTTTTCAGAAATACTGCTCATTTGAAAAAGGGAATCAATTAGATGTGGATCCTGAAGAACTCCAAGCACACATGAAATCTCCTGTGTTTATAAATATCACTAGCATCATATCTTTTGACTTTTTCCCCCAACTCTTTATACTACCATTCCTCATCAAGAACTGAAGAACAGAATAAAATCAATTATTCAAACCGCCTTCTTCAACATAAAAGCAAATCGCAAGCAGAAGTAGAAGTATCTCGTTCTAGACCATAAACATATTTTGTAAAGTAACAGTCTGATCCTAGCAGCAAGTATACAGAAAAAATACCTATAAATGTTAGAAATTCTCGAATGTGATTCTGGTTGGAAAGTGTTCCAGCAGATTGTTGGCAATCCGATGTGTATAAATTGTGTGAAACGACTGGCGGACATTTTTGTACTCATACGAAGCAAAATTCGTAGTCTCTGCTCCTAAAAGGCAATAAGCAATTAGTATCTCGGTTCAAATTTGCATTCAGATACATCGATGACATTTTGTTGATTAACAACCATGTATTTAAAGATCACATCAACACCATATATCAGAAGGAACTCGAGAAAAAAGATGTTTATAATGATAGCTCATCTTCTGCTTCGATCTTCGATATTTTCCTATCAATTAGTGATGATGGTTCGTTAGCTTTTTATCACAAACGTTACTATTTCAATTTCATTATTACCAATTTCTCTTCCGTGAGTAGCAACACATCTTCCTATCCCACATACGGTGCTTTCATCTCACATTATATACGCTAAGCCAGGACATGTTCTAGATATGATGATTTCGTCCTCATGGAAAGGATTCTTGTCATGAAACTACTCTGACAATAATAACTTAAAGAACGTTTGAAATTGTCATAGAGAATGGTCAATATAGGGATCTGGTGCAATTTGAGATTCCCTTTCAAGAATGTTCACCGACATTTTTGGATTTGATCATAACAGCTAACCATCTTGAAGTTTTTATCTATCCCTAATTTGACATTATGTGTATAAATTTGTTCACGTGCATTTCCGACACCGAAATATCAACAACATTTCAGTTCAAAACATTTCATATAGTGCATGGGATATTTTAGTGTTATTATCTCCCACTTGTGCTCATGTGCGTGTATATATGTATTTGCTTCATGAACTTGAAAAGTTTTTGCAGCAAGTGTGGTGTGCAAGCAGGGGACGCTAACTCCTTCCGGGTACCTGGTCTTACCTGAATTTAAATAGGGTTCGCATTTGTCTGAATATGAAATTTTACGCCATGCTGTCCTTTTATTTCATGGACTTCGAGATGTGGTTAACCTCTAAGGTACTTCCTCCTTGTTTACTTTCTTTCTCACAAATTATTTCCGGTTTTTTGAAATCTATTTGCTTCACATTCAGTTGACCTCTGCTTTATCTAATGTAGATAAAGCCTATATTATGGAGTGCCAGCATCAGTAAAGTGTAATGTAAATTCATAAAAGGGATGTAGCTTTTTCACTAAAAGTGAATACAGCCTTGTATGACTGTAATATAGAAATACATGTAACTTGATTTACAATTTGTGGAAGACCATCGATCAAGACATTATGTATTTCGTGCTAGTTATATTTCCTTGACCTTTTAATATGATGCCTTATGCTAAAATTGGAATATTCATTGAATTGCGTCCAGGACTGGTTAGATTTTCTATACTAACTATATAGTCGTTGCATTCATGAGATACATTAGTCTTCGGCTGTCTTCGGGGTGCTAAGTTTGAGACGATTTATCTTCCTTGAAAAGAATAGAATAATCCAGATGACTGAAAGTTCTGTTGGGTAACTCCATGATTATTTTGGAATCCATGTTCTGATATCTTTCGTTTTATGTTTCCCTATACCAAGTACACGTATATCAACTTACAAAAGGTGCACTGGATAGAGTATACTGTGTTAGAAGTTTTACACAATTTATGAACGCTCTGTGTTGGGAAAAGAAGTTGTGTTAGGAATATTGCACGTTTTACAATTTTTGCTCCAATATTTGGATCAGCTATTGGGAGCTAGGTCTTGACCATTCAGTATATCATCAACCCTCATTTAACATGACTTAGTTGAAAGATATTTACCTCCGTTCTCATACCACAGGCTACTATCGTCACTAACAATATGAGTACATTGGTAATGTCACAAAGGACCACAAATGAGACACCTACCGTACCTATCATCCCCAGCCCTTAGGGATGGCATTTTGGGCCACTAAGAATTTCTATCCGACAAATATTCGCGGGTCTCAATACTCCCCCAGTATAGATACATAGACAGTGGCTAAAAGTATGTATTCGAAAGAATACCACTGGATGTCTGATATTCGAAGCCTAGATAAAACACGAGAAACTCGGGGTTGTCCGGTTCAGCAAGAAGAATTGCGGATCCGAAATGGGACAAGACCAGGTGTCCGAAAGTAGAACGCGTCTTTTATTATGAGATAAAACGTAGTCAAAAGTTGTAAAGTTATATATTTTGATGTAATGAAACATTTTTCTATTTCCGTATACAATTGTAAACTAACATCTTATGTCAAGTAGAAATACTTATATTAAGGATTGCTGTAACAGTTCATGTAATTACTCTTACATACTTAAATACATAACATAAGGAGGATGTCTTTGCTCTAGTATTGAACATCAAATCCAAATGTGCCGTATAACAAAGCTTTGTTAAAACTATGTATCGTATAAAACACAACGAAATATTTATCTTAGTCGGTGAGGACATTTATCTGTCATGCATAGAATTCTTTTTGCTTTGAATTTAGTTATTATCGTAGCTAATGGATCTATATGTTCTAGGTAAGATTTAATTTCTATACAATTTTTAGTCTATTCAACACAAACTATGCTTACAATTAACAAGTACTTAAAAGAACCAGGGCAATTGCAAGATACATAAATTTCAAGATCTAATCTCATTAAGTACTGTTGCCTACCAGGTTTAGGACACAAAAGAAAATCCGTGGATAAAAATTAACTTAACATTAGTTTTTCCACGAACACGATTTTGAAAGCAATTCTTAGCGATTTTCCTCTACATAATTCATACTTAATATTTTTTTATTTATGATTAAGCATACAATTCCTTGCATTCTATACTTTCTACAACTTGTTGGTGCTGACTTGATGTCTATATTTTGTTGCACATATTTTGATTGTGGACACAGTCACGGTGAATTATATAGCAAGATTATAGTCAACGATCTGTATTATTGATACTGATAAAATTTTGTTTCTTTGTTCAAGTCGTGGTGATGGCTTTATGGAAATACAAGATAAGTGTGTTGGTGAGTAAATATTAAATCATGAAGAAAATGATTGAGACTACATTTAAATAAAGAAGAAGGTTACAAAGAAATTTACTTTCACTTTAATTTTTTAAAAATATCCTATAAAGTCTTGGCCGGTAAATTATGTAAATAATTTTGTATATTATACTTTTTTTCCTGATGTTATGTGGCTGTGGCACTTTCTACACAGTGTTTGCTCACATTCATATATACATATATAGTGCTAAATTATATTTGTTTCGTCTGTAAGTCATGTTACACCAGTTATTTTCGTATTTTACATTCAGAATTTTTAATTATGTGCGACTGGCGAAAATGGTAATCAATGTTAATCAATATTCAAATTTTCTATGAATTATGAATTGAAAAGGGAAATAGTGTCGGTTAGTTTCGTGTTCTTATTTCATTTTCATGAAATTTTTAAGTCTCTCTGCACAGGATGTCTGCCAGGATATTGGGGATTGAACTGCTCTTTACGATGCACTTATGAACAGTATGGTGTTAATTGTAAAAAAAATCTGCAACTGTTCCTTGAATGAAATTTGTAACATTGAAATAGGATGTCAAAGTAAGATTTGTGTATAAAACCAACATGGAAATATTTACACACTCATTAATTATGTATCTCTGCAAATTATGTGATTGATTGATTTTTGTTTAACGTCACACCACGAACTTCATGTATTTCATGTATATGGTATAGGAAGAGGTATAATTTTTTTGCAATTCGATTTACCTTTCTTATTTGCATGGATAATAAACCATGGTATGAGTATTACAACTGGGAGCGCTTCTTCGACTCCATACCTTGATATACTTTAGTAAATTAATGATGATGGTTATCCACAGTGTTTGTTCAAATTCTTGTATATATACAGTGCTAAATTTTATATGTTTCGTCTGTATGTAAGGGCATTCACGGCGGGTGTGATTAGCCAAACAGGAGACGCTCCTCCCGGGCACCTGGGCTCACTTCTGAATTTCAGAGGTCCATAAATGCTTACTGTACAGCATTGTTGTTAGTGCCATAGTCATGGGATACAAGTTACTTTCGTATTTTACATTAGTTACCTCTCTTTATGACAATCGAGACGATTACAATTTCATTATAATCATTATTATCAACTTCTCTTTTCCATACATGAAATCGCAAAACATCCAGACGAATAGAGGAAAATATCATCTAAGATATTATTTATTATTTATATCTATGAAAAGTTGTTATATTGTAATTTAATCCAAACTTCGGAATGTCACTGACAATGAATCTGCATTTTGTATTTACAAGGCGGTGTGTTGCAAACATCTACATCTGAACAGGAGCAGGATCAATATGCAGCAAATCCGATACAGAAGATTGTACTAGCAACATTGACCTTTGTATGTTTACTGCTTATTTTCATTATGGTGGAATACATTGTTTTAGTAAAACAGTACGTATCACGACTTTTCCATCATATTAATGCACGATTTCTTAGAACCAGCTTTGGAAATGCGTAGATTTTTAAGATATGAAATAAAATGTTATAATTCACTGTGTGATATAAACATCAACCGCTTTTCCTAGGACGATTTGATAAAAAAAATCCCGTTTTTTCACACTTATGTCGCTGCAAGGTTAAAGAATATTCAATGTATCTTTTCTGTGTTTTTATGCCATGTAAAATATATGCAAACATTACGAATTATATCAAAAAGAAACTATTTATTTTGTGAAAAATTCAGGCAGCTGCAAAATTAATTTACTATCACATTTTTATGTATCTTTATTCGCTGTCTATAATATCACACGTATTTCTTATAGATATAATTGCGTAGCAACATAAATTATTTAAATAATCAATTTGTCCTTACTCTGGATTGCATCGAAGAAAAAAATAATTGTTTTGATTTATTGCAGATATGGAAGACAAAATACTTTTGCAAATGACCCAGTGGAAAGAGAACAAGACAATTTCTACAATGATATTGAAGAAGAGACTGTATAAGTATAAATGTCTACATCATTCTAACGCCGGTTCCGGTGTCATAGAGTAAACCATCTCGCATACCCAATATTTCCCCCCAATAACATTTCCATATGGGAAATCAATGAATGCTACATAGAAAATTATCCCCCATGGACCATTTTCTATAGAGAGATATACCCCCCCCCTCCCCCCCCCCTCGGGAGATGACTTACTATAGAGCAAAAGCTCCCACTGTAATAGAAATTAATCTCTCCGGATAGTTTTCTCTATAGAAACGTATCCCCCTTATTCGGAAACAATACGGATTTTTAAAAGTGTCTTCCTTTAATTTCTATCGACCACGTCATGTATCCGGTATATTTCTATTGTGGGACAGTGCTTAGTAATTAACGAGAGTCGTGGTTAGCTGATCTGTTATAGGGAGAGGAGAAATAGTATTTTAATGTATCAGGGGCTCTGATTAGATTACCTGTGTGTCAATAAATAGTTATTCCATTTCCAATACGGTCCCATGTTAAATTACGAAACTTCCAGCAAGATTTACACAACAATCTACATTTTAGCCTTATATAAACTATATATCAAAATGTTTGTCAAACCCTCTTCTAGAATTTTAATAATTTACGTTAGGTTATAAACCTAAATTCCCCGAAAATCCTGCTGGACTGGGGTCATTCTCCAAAAATTGCCAAATTTCACATGTAAACAACAACCACTATTTAGGTCATAAAATCTTTACATTAGCGAAATGAGATAATTCATGATTGTACAGCAGAATCAATCTTTATTGATAAATTGATCAAATAATTTCATGACATCAGAGTCCCTGATACATTGGAATATCAGTCCCTTTCTCCCTGCATCAAATCAACCAATCACGACCCTTTTATTTCCTATGCTTTGACCGGGATCTAACACATTTGTATTTTACACTCTTGTTATCAACTATTTGAATAAGTATAAAAGTAAGATCCAATGTATAATAACGTACCCGTTGTATAAGTAATTTTTAAACTGAATTGTAATGGAAAAGAATATAATGTCTTTCCACGTGATTTACATTTATGAAATGTAATGTGTTTGTGTAATGTATCTTATGAAATATTGCGAATCTGGGGCCCGTTTCCTCAAACGGTGCGACTCCTGACGTAAGCTTAGTTTTGGGTAAATACCGGACTAGACTAATATTCCAACTATTTTGTGTTTCACCAAACGGCGTAACTCTATGTTTAGCGTAGATTTATTCAAAACAGAAAATGTAACATACTGATTTAATTTGATAATTTATTATTCTGATTTTATTTTAAGGGAGAGTTGAAAATGGAGTTAGTTGTTATGTACACTATTACGCTAGATTGACAGAAAGGGGGGGGGGAATCATTCTTTTTTTCTATTTCGGCGCTAAAAAAAAATTCCTCACCAGCTTAATTTTATAGATATATGTGGATCGTAATTATCGAGATAGTTTAATCTCTTTGACATATTTTCAAGTATTGTATTTGATTCCATGACGTCACATATTTACAAGCGCGTCTTGTGTAGATGTAAATGTAAACTTGTGTTGCAAAACACACATGTTTTAAGTTATGAATCGGTAAGAAGTATACATAGACTTAGGAAAAGGAATATTTCAATATACTTCATGCATACATTCGCGCTGTACTGCGTAAAAATAATCAACTCGCTAGTTGGATCTTTACGAACATACACACTTACGCCAGTTGATAAAACAAACATTTCGTAAGTAGACTTACGCCATTGGCGTAAGAATTAGTTAATCAAACATTTACTCAAAGATGAAACGGGCACCTGTCATTTTATGTCGAGGCAGTCCGGTATCAATATCTTAACTTTAATAGGAAGGAAAAGTCGCATATTATATACAGATTATTATACGGACATGATTATCATGTTGGGATGTATGGTTGCTTTCCAACAGTTCGGTATTTAATTAACATAAACAGAATGATGCATGCAGAATATTTGAAATTACGTCGAATAAAGGATTTTATAAGATCTGTTCGTTATCACAAGAAACGTTAACATTTATGTGCAATGCATTATGTATTGCCAGCCACCTGAATTCCAGTACCATGTACCAAGAAGGTACGGGATGATTTGACTGAATGATCCTTAGTTAAGTTAAAATTTACGAACTTTATTCAGCAAATTGTCAGTATCTATTTCGGTCAGTATAAAAGGTACATGTACAGAAACAGGATTTATGACACCCCCGAGAACTAACAGTTCACCAGCAGTGATATCAACTTAGAGGTAATAATTAACATTAGAAAATAAACATGTATAGATCTAATGCACTATATGCGCATTTAGACAACTTATGCCTCTTTAATGATGCTTAGCCGAAACAATGAAAATCAAAAACTGTAGTATAGAGAGTTCAAGGAATTGCCAAAACAAACCAAAAAGCAAGAGCCCTTCTAATACGGAGTTGAGCGTGAAAAATATACTCCTTAGTTTTAAAATAATTTACAAGCTTTATTCAGCGTAAATCTGGAATAAATATTTCGAATAGGTTAGAAGCACTTGGTTTACGACACCTGTGTACCAATGTTTATAATGATTATATAACTAAATAAATATGGTTATCTTAAATTAAGAAGCACAGAACCAATATAACTCTAAATGCGCTACAGTAAGATATATGTTTGGACGGTAGGTTTCAAAAGGAATATTGGCATGGTAATAACAACCATACATAAGTGTGGTATGTATGTATGTACATGTATTTATGCATTCTTGCATAACAACTTGTGTTCTGAAAAAGTTCATAAACAATTATAAACACATAACCTAAAGCCTATACAGTTTTTATTACTTACACATAATATAAAGGGTATAACTACGCAGTAATGTTACGGCACCCCACGACGTCATTGACATTATATAGTCTATATTGAAAACCGCATAAGAAATAGAATAAAGATTATTTCTGTAAAAATGGTAAAAATGCAAATTGTTTAATAAGTTAAATTGTTCACACATTTAAATTTTATCCCTAGATGTTTGCTATTACGTGCTTGCTATATATAGCACATGTAGTATTAACAACAAACATTCAAAAAGTGCAAGGGCATATTGCCAAACTTGGCAATCAAAGCTTGTTGTAAATAATAAATGGAAACTTATCAATAATATTTATAGCTGTGCCCAACTTATAAGAGGGGTAATTGCGTATAAATACTGAGATGGAATTGTTGAATAGTGTAGTTTTGTAAGACATTGCCTTATTAAACTGAAATTCTGCTGATATTTTATAATCTAAAAGTTAGGCCCAGCAAGACGCATTTCAAATAGATATAGAACAGTCTTTATGTGAAATTACACAACAGACAGAGTTGAGGAAAAGGTTGCACTACATCGTTATTCTTGGCATGTTGACTGTTGCAGTGTCTCCCGCTTCATATAATGCACTAGGCCATAGTGAAGTCACTATGACGTCATGTAATGTTTTGGCGGGTTTTCTGCAACATTATATAATTGTGTATTGCCTTAACACAACTGCGTATTTAATTCAAGAACAAAGGGTAATGTGTACAAGAGTAGCCATATTGAAAGTAGAAGTACTTTCGCCCATTAATGTATTGAGGAATAAAAGTGAAATAAGGAAAAAGTACTATTTGGCGTATTACAAATTTAATTTTTCTTCTTTTGATATATCAACTTTAGATTTAGTATATTGTCTCAAGTAATAGAGAAATTGTAGATTTAGTGTGTAACTACATGTACACATTTTCCAGATAAATGAAAAGAAGAAAAAGGGATGGGGTAATATTCATGTCATGACTTATGAATGTCTTTAACGTTTATCTTCTATAAATCCATACACCGACCTTCAGATTACTTTTCATGTCTCAACGTCATCTTTTGCTCACTCTCCTAAAAAAAGAGAGAGAAAATAAACCAACAACATGCATTCAGACTCATTCTCAGGGAAGTCCGACAATTGAAGGAAGAACATAGAAA
The DNA here is from genome assembly GCA_035048485.1 of Pteria penguin. Lineage (NCBI taxonomy): Eukaryota > Metazoa > Mollusca > Bivalvia > Pterioida > Pteriidae > Pteria > Pteria penguin. The sequence goes on along the minus strand of CM068585.1, from coordinate 35,221,004 downwards.
AATATTGGCAATCCGAAAAACAATTTGTGATATTGTTACCAGCAAGAAGCATTTCGGTACGAGCAAAATCCAAAATATTTTCAACATTTGATAATTTTTTAATTTCCTTCCGTTGATACATATAAACAGTAAATATTTTTTTTACAAATTTAGTTTGGACATATGGATCATAGATAGTCATGCTGGCGGTCGCACATGATATTTATAATCCGAATTTGTCTTATTTTGTTTATTAGACATAATCATGTTTAGGAATAAATCATAATAATATAGCGAAATTCGATAGATTTTCGGAAAATCACATTTAATGTAACAATAGAATTCAATATAATTCCATTTCATTATCATGTCTTACTTTTGATTTTTCTTCAGTTTTATATTTGAAATGATAATATTTGAAAAATTATCAGAAAAAAGCCTGACAGACCTTTCGTTTTGACAAGACAAGTATCCAGCATCAGAAGTTTAGACTAAATGCGTAACATTCAATATCATTTTTGTCCCGTAGATTTGAAAATATTGTCTCGTATATTAGATTCTCATTAAATCGAATTTCATTCAACGTTTAACTTAATGTAACGCACCGATTGTCATATAAAAAATTCCTGTATAATGATGTCTTTATTATCGGCAAAAATTAAAAAAAAACTTTCGACAGTCATTTCTCTTCACGTGCAAGTGTAACTTTCCAAATATATTTCTGGACACAACTGTTTTCCTGAACCTCGTATGAACCATTGGGAAAATATGAACGATTATTATTTATTAAACAGCTTAAGAAAACTATCAGAGTCTCTTGTTCATTGAGAGATAAACTGAGTACGTTGAGAAATATAGTCCCGTAGATTAGTTAACGTTGTAAGCGGCCATAAAATCGAGCACATTTTCTGGAACGGTGAACATGCAACAACCTTTTCCAGTTGGAATAGGTTTCTCAATAACGCGAAGAATATTTCCTCCGTTAACCCATACTCTGTCTGGCTTACTTCGGCAACGGAACTGCTGCAAAATCTTTCCACTTTGTACCATGAAATCAACATAAACGGTGTCGTCATCTAGGTCATTTTCAATGATTTTACCGATGTAACATTTTAACTCATAAACAGCTACGACAAAATCGTCTTTCCTGCAAGCAGTCGATTCGAAACCTACAACTGCAGAAGGTTCATCGGAATCTTCAATCTCGGCGTCTGCTCCCCTAATATCACGTTGTTTCTGCATATCTACCGGTTCCCATCCACATAGCGATTGTCCATCAAATCGGTTTTTGCTGAAGCATTTCTCACACACGCAACTCGTGGTTTCTTTTTATTAATTGTCCATGGACGTCCATTGTGATTGCATGCAAAGAAAGAGTTCCCTTTATTGGCTTAACAATTTTCTTCCGCGCTTCAACCTCTATGCTATTACGTTCATACTCCTCTTTTGTGATCATATGGTACTTAATTTCACCATCAACCTGACAAGCCCAAGCAAAGAAATCCATTGCATCCTGAACTATGGCCTTGTTTTGTTTCACAGCATTATCTGCATTTCGTTTGGTAGTACCGCCTACCCCATCACATGCACTCTTGCCATGCCCGGACTCAAAATAATGCCAAGACGCTTTACATCCATGTGTACTCTCAAACTGATTGATCAAGTCAAACGTCGACTTATTCCTATATTGAGATGAAGGCGAATCCGTCCAGAAATGTACGTGTTTCATGTCCGGGACATACTCTTTAGCGATATTGATAACATTCCTCACTACAGCAAACACCATTGCATTATGATGAAGAACATCCGATACAAAAACCAAACTTTTGTGGCACAAATTGTTATCTGCATCTTTGTAATAAATGATTGCTGGATGGAGAGTGACCATGGACGCGTTCCAGTAGGCGGATTGTATTTCCTCCATCGTTTGACAATTGTAGTTTTCGCTGAAGCCCATCTGGACAAGAACATGATTTTCAGGCAGCATATCTTTCATTTATTTCCCCGAAATATTGTTGGGTCATTCTATCAACATGAGTAATAAAGGCATCAAATTCCTCATTCATTTTGAAAATGAACTCATTTTTCGAAAGATGAGTATCCACAATACGCATGCGTTCCTTGCCGTTCGATAATTTTACTCGTTTCCATTGCTGATACTTTACAATGTTATCTGGTATCTCTTGCAAGATTTCATCCAATTTGTCCTTTGTGTCTTTATACATACTAACAAATGAATATGGGCTAGTAACATTTGACAAACGGAGACTTTTGAGGGTTCTTAACTTGAAACTGAATTATGATGCAGATGCTTCTTGACGCAAAATTTACCAGAGTGATATGTTTTGGCCGTAGCCGACAGAGATATTTTGAAAGTGGACTCTTTTCTGTACTTCATGTGTAGGTTATGGAAGTAATCATTCAGGACTCTCTTTTGTTCCTTGTGACTTCCTTCTTTTACAGCATCATTTTCTCCTGGTAAGACACGAGATTTGTCGACTCTACTCAAAAAAGTAACAACATCTCTTTTGAGCCTTTCGGATCTCTCTTTTAGAATTGTTTTCTTAGGTACTCTCATATCCTTATTTGATAAATTCTTTCATCTATTTAAAGATGTCACTTTCTGCATAAAGGATTTCAACCTGCATCTTTTGATTTCCTTTCCAGGTACAGCTTTGTGAATCGATTACTTTGTATTTGAAGTATGCTTAATTGCAGTTTTAACCTCCTCATTAATACATTCACCGTAGAGTAAGCGCTTTCGAATCTGGTACTTTATTAGGATTTATTCCATATTGACGTAAGAGGGCATTGGTCTTGCTTTTGGGTGTTTTGGGGCTTGCATTTTTTGTGCTTAACCGCTGTAGGCGTTTCTGTATTGTTTGGAGTTTTCGATTTTCATCTTCCAAAGCTTCAATTTTTCTGTAGGATTTCTTTAAGGCACGAGATGCTCTTTTCTCTCCCCCCCCCCTTTTGAATTTATTCCCGCTTCCATTATTACATTGAAATGGGAATTTCACTGTCAAAGCTGACTCGTTTGTAGTACTGCTGACTCCATTTTCATCACCCAATGTTTGTTCTGAATTGCATGGACTTTCTGTTTGAATTCTTATAGTTTGGTCAGCTTTTCTTTTGTTGTAGAACTTACGAGCTGCTTTACGGTTTTTATCTCTCCTTTTATCTTTGTCAGTATTGTTTAACACATCTATTGGGATATAGTAACTTTTGATACGTTCCCTTTCCATTTGTAACCATTTATCTCCCAATCTTTCTTTCTTTCTGACACGGTACTCCTTCATCCTCTCCGATTTTGACTTTGCCATACTGAAAAAGTAAAGTTAAGTAAAAATATGTGAGTGTGTCATGTTTTAATTTTTGAATTTACTTAGTGGGGGCTAAATACAAAATTAAAACAGAAATATTTTAAGGTTTGTATTCACCCCAGACAGTAAATTCAAAAACCTAAAACATGACGAGTGTATGTTCATTTGTTGTAGGAAGCTTTCCTGAAACATATTTATCTGTCTACAACCGTTGGGTTTTGGGTTTTTTTTTTTTTGCGAATAACAGAAATGAAATGGCATAATGTTCAAGGTTAGTCTACGGGACCACTGAAAATAATCTAGAGGACATGCAAAGCTGTGCTCTGTATTTAAACAAAGGCCTTCACAGGAGTTTTTTCAACGTATATTTAATAAATGTAAACTAGATAGGCACTTGATTTTATACAATTATTGTTATAAATGGTTCTCAATTGCATTATATACATCATAACCTGATATATAGACAATGTTACCGGTTTGAAATCTAATAGTATTTTGCTAAAAATATGAAGATCTAATAATTTTTCAAATAACACCCATAATGATGTTCTTACCTTCAAAATATGTGCTAAAATAATCATTCAAAACAAATAAGTTTTAGCTTTTGTCCATCAATTAGAAGCTATTCGCCTCTATAACTTACGGGACATATACAGCTAGTGTACGGGGCATCATTTAATTTCACAATGACTCGGGCAAATGAACATTTTTTGGGTAAATTGGAGAATAATTGAGTAAACAAGGCTTAATAGGAGTTAAATGATGTGAAATAAGCATATCATTCTTTCATACATATTATTGATATGTGCAAACAAGTACTCACTTAACGACGTGAAAGCGTAGCAGACGATTTTTCTTCGAAAATTTACTAGACCACGTGATCCAAACATCCGACGCAGCTCTAAATACCGAAATGTACCGCAGGCAGTCCAAACATACCGAAATACAAAAATTATCTGGCTTTTTTCTTACTGTTTGTCTCGTAAGTTAGGTCCCGTTAATTATATTTCTTACATAATTTGCATGTCTAATTTGTATTTTGGGGCCATTTTTCTTATGTATATGTATTTTATGTATAAATAATACAATATTTGTTATTCATGCATAAACGCATGCTTTGGGTTAGCCGATATTTTGATAACCACGCTCTTACTAGGCTTATGATCGACTGTCCCGTTGATGAGAAATTTAGTTTTCATATTTCTTTGTTATTGTTTGGGTTGTTTTGATTCAATGACAGACCTACTTGTCAACTAAAGTCGATGTTTTTCGGTTTAGATCAAAGGCGAACTATATTCTGAATATCAAAGCCAACTATTTTCTATGATACAGACTGCTCTTAGACGAGATCAGATACTTAGTCCCGTAGATTTAAATCTTCTGGAGACAATACCAAATGGTCCAGGATTTTCACTGATGTCTTCAAATGCACACAACGTTGTTTATATATGAAAATGCACTTTCCATTTTTTTGGTGACATGCTAAGTCCGCAACAATAGAAAGAATCAATGTAAATTACATGTATATCATACCGGTACCACACGGCGGCATGTGTATTTTCGCTGATCTCTGAAAACGAACGTTGATATTTCTTACTATAACTTATTATCGGCGCCGAACATGTCCTATTTCATATAATGCGGGTATTTTACATAAATAAAATACACACTGTCGTTAGAGAATTATCATATCGAGACCAATAAAGCCCGTTTATATAAGCGACACCTATTGTCGTGGTTCCGTGAGAATGAGTCTTCAATAAATTGTAATACATTTATTAATTACATTCTGATTAAAACCATCTTTTTATTCCCCCTCTGTATTTGACCCATTGTTTATACATATCTTTATATATACAAAAGAAGCTGAATAAAAGTATGGTTTTAATGAGATTGTAAAAAACAATATGTAGTGGAGTAACACCGTAATTTTAAATATATAAAATGTAAAAGAACACAAACACTTGCAAATTTTCGGCCTCACGGCCTTTATCGAGCAATTAAAGAAATGACAAATACAAAGCTATGTAAAATCCATGTTTACGTTTCAAAGATACATAAGTTTATACGTTTTGGAACTACGTGTGCACAGTCATTGTCTTTAGCCGTTAAAGCGTTATCTGACAGAGAGTATACTAGAAAGTAGTAGAAGTTGAAAAACACAAACAAGAGAGTTTTTCACTAGAATTAAACATATAAGTTAGCAAAACAATGTTTTGGTGTTTCTTAGTGCTGAATAATTATAATTATTGTTTAATAACATTCATTACTTTTTTCCCCTTCTTTTTGCATGCTGTTTATTGTACTTTCTGTTTGACAGAAAGTGAAAGTAGACTACCAAACAACAAACAAGATAAAGAAAAATAATTATCGATGCTATTGCCCAGTGAATTTACGATGAAAATAACCAAATATAGTCAGGATTAATTGAATCTCACCTTAATTTGCCAAGGTAAATCTGATTTTCGAAAATATTTTTGGCCTGTCTCGCTTTAGTTGAAGGGTAGACTTTTGAGTTTGGTGGACTTTAATAAATGGCAGATTTACATAATTCGTTAGATAGTTTTCTTTCATTGCTGCACGCCTTGATGGTGAGAAGTCTTTGCATACTTCAGGTGCCTCTTCTCCATAAGCTCTCTTTGTTTTGTTTATAGCTGCTGATTTTCTTGTAGTGCCTTTTTTCTTATTGTCTTACTCAAAGGGTTCTGAGTGCAAGGTTATAATAGTAATCTGCAGATACAATACAGTCCAGGTGTTTGGAGAAATTGCACAAAAGACAGTGAGATTGCAGATGGAAATTTACCTGAGCTCATTCACACCTTTATAGAATACACAGTGTATTTTATTTGGCCTCGGACTAGTTTGACCCAATGGATATGTTTGAATTTGGTCATGTGACTGACTTACAAATTCTTGTTTTTGTACGGCAATGGCGGACAATAAGCAAAACTAGACTGAGAATCATAATATAAACTACGTTGAATAATGTCTATAATGCCATAAAATTGTCCTGGACAAAATAAAAGTTATTAGCTTTGTTACTGACCTTACGCGGAATATGTCGGATTGATAAAGCCAATAAAGGGCCTGTCATCACAAGTTAATAACATCGTCATGTTTCCTGACATTGGAAAAATAAAATGCTCAGTAATGTTAAGACACTCCGCAACGTCATTGACAACCGCATAACAAAATTTTGAGTAACAATTTATGTAAAAACGGAAAAAATGCTAATAGTTTAACAAGTATAAATTTTATTTACTCATTTAAATTTTACCCCTGGCTGTTTGTCATATGTGATTGCTATATATAACAGATGTAGTATTAACAACAAACATTCAAGCAGTGCAAGGGTATGCTGCCCAATTTGGTAATCAGATTTTGTTGTAAACAATAAATGAAAGTGTATCAATAATATTTATAGGGTGCCCAAATGAGGCGTAATTGTGTATAGATACTGGGATGAAATTAATAAATGATGTTATTTTACAACAAATGATCTAATTAAATGGAAATTCTGTTGGTTTTTTAAAATCTAAAAGTAAGGCCAAGTAAGACGCATTTCAAAGTCTTTATGTGAAATTACCCCCAAAAAATGGAGTTGAGGAAAAGTTGCACTACAGCATTTTCCTTAACATGTTGGTTGTTGCAGATTAGCCCTCTTTATCTTGGGTCTTTTCGTTAGACAGAGTTATTTTCCATATGAGCGGGTATCTGTGTTAAACATTGTGACGTCATGTATTTTCTATATCATTTCCCGTAATTGTACGCCGGTTTCCATAGAACTGGTTGACGTCACAATGGATTGACGTAAAATACACGTTCAAATGAGAAATAACTCTGTATAATGAAAAAACCCTATCATGCACTCGGCAACATATTATGGCGGGTTTACACAACATTATATATTTGTGTCTTGCCTTAATATAGCTGCGTATGGTATACAGTTTTTTATTTTGATTTTTATCTTTCTTTTTATGTTTTAGGCCTTTTGTGTTGATTATAAATTTTTTATTTCCTCTAACCTCTTCCAAATACGCCAGATACCTTCTTTTTAATTTCTGTTATTGCAAATTTGCGGGTTCTTTACTGTGTGACTCTCGCAGCTAGTTGTTTTACTTGTGCGTCATGTTTAATGTCAGGAATAGTGTTCCATACATATTCTACTACTGAATACGTTATTAATAACAGATATTTTTTAAACATTCATATGTGCACAGATTTCATACCAGTATCATGACTTACGAAAATGAAAAATAATTAATTTTTAAATCATTATTTTGGACCATTTCTGACACTCGAGGTCTACATTGATCTCGGATACTAGTAATTACTATCTATACTGGACAAGAAATATTTACGATCTTATATTTGCCATGGCCATGATGCGAAAGCATTTACTTACCTGTAACTTTTTCCATTTAGTTGCATATTCTCATTGTTCAAGTTTGCTAGGTTAAAGAACAATCGCTTTTCCGACAACTGGATACGTTTACATTATATTTCACTCTACATCTGAAAAATGAAATTTTTTGTGATAAATTTCTAATCCTCATTAAACATAAAAAATATTTTAAGATATGCCTATACAAATATATCATTTTTATTTTACATTTTACATGTAACACGCATTCTGATCGGTTTAAAAATCAGTGGCATATCTCATCCAAGAAATTTTTCTTTTCTGACGACGCAATTTCCCGCGTTTTCATAATTGTGACATCAAAATTCATACCACCTTGGCAGAGATTTAGATATGTTGACAAATAGTGCAAACTTAAATAACCAATTTCTGAGAATATGAAACATGTTTGAAAGGAATAAAATGATAAAAAATTAATCTAATTCGTATTTCGTTGGATGTAGGTGTACCATGAAAAAGATGGACGATAAACTTATACAGTTGTCAGTCTCTTTTTTCGTGGTATACCTCCATAAAAAAAACAAACACCCCCCCCCCAAAAAAACAAAAACAAAAAGAAAAAAAAGTAAGAAAAATAAACAAAACAATGAATACTTCCTACTGTCACTTTCAAAAAAACAGAAACAAAGAATTTATTTTTAGGTCACATGGTATGTTTTTCGGTTTGAATCACAATGAAATTTAGAAGGAATTGTGATTCAATTTTTTTCAACAAATTCGTTACATTTATGGTAGGCTCTAGTGGTAAATAGCAGTATATCACAGTTTTTAATACATTTTTAATTTTGTATCAAAATAAACTTTACTTGACCTTCTATAGGTGCATCATATGGATTTCTTCTCTTAACTTTTTCTTTAAAGTTAATTGCAAATAAGTGTATTATTTAAAAAAGACATATATTTTTCTGTCAATTTAACTAAAATTTCAGGGACTTATTTGCACTTTTATATTTCTATATTTGTTAATTTATTTACTTCATAATATTTCATTCATTGACATTAACGTTCCATTTGGAATTTGACAAAACCTTAGATACTGAAGCATTGATATGTTCCCGTGCAAAGGTAGAAAATAACTGTCATTGATAACTTGTATGGGTGCTAGACGACACCCATACTTGGGGCGTCTCATTAATCTACAATATAATACTACATGTACGTTTATATTTCATATACCTTTGATTTCTTACTTCAAAGTCATATTAAAAGCTGAACTTCAAACATATGTTATCATTGTACGGATGTTTGCTAATTCTTTATATAAATGTATAAATACACGGAGAGAAAGTTTTGTCTACATCATGGCAAATCTATGTGTAATTTTCAAATATCTTTTTTTCCTATTAATGGAAGGATTTATCTATCACAATGTTATCTTAAGTGTTCACAAATGACCAATATTATTTTTATGGCAGTAATACTTATAATAAAGGTATATAGAGCCACATGTCAAACCTCTTTTTATGAAAGGCGACGTGAGTTTTTTTTTATCCAGTTTCACAACTCCCGTTCCGTGTTACCAATCTTCCCAAAGAATACAACACGTTCATTTATTCAAACACCAGTCATCTTTTTATATTGATACGCTTCTTCCATTTTGTAACTACTAAAGCAAGGATATTTTCCCGTTCCCCCCCCTACTTCAATTACCTCAATATAATAAGAAGGGTTAGAACTTCCGATTTACCAAAAATACCCCTCCTCCCGTCTGTCTTAGAAATTTTTTAATTCTTCACAAATTGTCTCAAACGTGGTATCAAATAAAAGTAAACATATTTAAATATACATCCATATATAAATTGTCCTAATCCATGTAAAACTAAGGGCATAGTGAGCCAGGGAACTCGAGATATTGCTAAAAAAAAGTTTAGTCGGACGTGGAGAAGTTAATCAGGTCAGACCCATCGCTACGGTAAGAGATCACAGCGTGCTGGCGAGTTCAGATAATTTTCTAGTATTGAAATTTTAATGATATATAAAAATTCCTTTTCAATATATTCCGAATATGTTACAAAGAGAAAATAGAAGATAAAAAAGACATAAAAATATTTGATTGGAATGCAGTTAAGATACCGACTTAGGGCGGTCAGTTATAGCAACAAACGCCATTTACTTGGTATGGTTAACCGGTTTACGGGCAGCCAATTTCTCACTCACTGTAAAAGCAGCACAGTCAAATGACACATATATAATTATAAATAATATGATAGTTCAAAGAATGAACCACATGAAGCAATTTGTCAGAGGATAAACAGTTATGTCTGCCCGTCACCCGTTGCAGACAAGGGTCAGAGTAGGCGTGGCATGTCAACTTTGTACTCGAGAATGATTTCCAAATTAGGATAATTCTAGAAACGTGTTAGATGAGTTTTATCCGTCTTTTGCGTCAACTTTGATCTGATTGTCAATAGATTTTCGGGGTACACAGGTCAGCGACATAATGGAGCTCGATCACTTGCAAACTGTGACGGAAAGAATATGGATCCAAAATATGAATAAAGTACTGATCTCATCATTTATTTTATACGGGGTCCAGCGCCATAAACTTAGAAAATGCTCGAGTCCTATTTTCAAATTCTCCCGTTCAACAATTAATTGTGAATTGGGATTTGGATTTTATTGAATATTATTCTGTTTATTAATAGAATTCAACCATTCTGCATGGCACTTAGTTAGAACATTTGACAGTGGAATAAATTAAAATGGAATAATTGACTTAAGTATTTTTTTTCAGTTTATGGTGACGGACCCAGGTATTTGCACACTACTAATAATCAATGCCGAGTACAATGCTGTATGTAAATATTAAGGTTAATATAAATTGTTAGTCTGCATATATATAATTTCTTAAAAACCATATGAGATTTTGTTTAGAAAATGGGTACTACATGGTACAACGAAACAATCTGCCAAATGTTCGAACCAAAACTATCAAGTACATGTCTAAATGCGTTTAGCAATTACAAACTGAAGTTCATTTTGATAATGTGTTCCTTCATAATTTTTAAACATTCTATGGTTATTACGAGATACATTTATAATATAATCTTACTTCGTTGGTAAACATTTTATGGTTTTGTTACGAGATGTATAATATAATCTTTCGTTATTCGTAATCATTCTTTGGTTCTGTTACGAGATATACATATAATCTTACTATATTCATAAATATTTTATTGATGTAGCATATTCAGATGTAGTTCAGTTTAGAAACTATAAGTTATCGCAAGTAATCAACTTTAGTACGTTATACAATTAATATCAAGTAATCAAAACTTTTATTCACAATCCTCTCATTACACATTCGTCACTTACATTTATATATTTGAGATTAATTTCCTGGCATCTAAGTATACGGCCTTGACATGATATTGTTTATCTTGTATACTGGTTGATTATTATCAAAAGCCTATTTTATTCTATAAAAGTTTCATCTTTCATTGTTTGAAGTTATGATTTTGTTGAATAAATACATTCATTGTCACTTGCAAACTGTCGCCGAAAGAATTAAGATCCAAAAACTTGAATAAAGTATTGATTTCATCATTTATTTTATACACTTACAGGTCATAGGTCAGAGAATCCCCAAACTCACTCTGACAACATCTACCACACATTTCTCTTATGGAAACACAAATGACCAATGTTAATTTTCATGGTGTTAATACTCATAAGAAGGGTACAGAAACCACCTTGCTTAAATTTTTGTTTTGTAATTATCCAACTAAATCGGTCTTTACGTAACTATCAGCCAATCACAGCTTGTGTTTTACGAAGTAATATTCTCTGTGTGGATGCCTTTGTATCAAGTCTTGTTTTTATTTACAAACAACGTATTATCAAAACCCTCCTCCCACCTAACACCAACATTGTACTTCACCTGGAATTTGACATATTGGAGGATATAAGTGTGTTTCAATTGAGTTGTCTATTACCTCGTTAGAAAGAAAGTAACTATACATGGACGTACTTTTGCGTATATTAGGTTAACAGAACGTGGATGGAATATCAAAACGCAAATGGATAGCCAAAGAAATAAAGCTATTCACAAAATCTTCGATTGCTAGTAATTACATATACATGTATGATCTACATTTGAGTTTTTCATTATGCAGTACTTTCTATCAATAGAAGAACATCTTTTGACATTGCTTTTTGAATTAAATATTTTTTGTAAATCTTCTTTTGTACTTCTTCGATATTGATTACAACACAATTGTTGATTTGACAACTGCAGACAATATAGTTTTCGGAACTGCACCACTCATAAATATTCATATAACACTGATTTACAATTAACGCGATTTGGAGAGGGAGTGTGTCTTTCGGAAGAGATTGACAATGCAGAGACGAGGTTTGCCTTTTTGTATTATATAAAATCGGTGTATGCAGCTAAAGATATTAACATCATGTAACAAGGTAAGATAAGTACTGGTTACACTACCAACTTATAGATCTTATTAATATTTTGTACTTGCATATAATGTTGCCAAAACATGATGATTAATGTGTGGATTTCATATTTTGAATTAATAATATTTTCCAAACCTCTCTGAAATAAGAAAGGGATGCTCGGATTTTCTTCCGATGTATAAAATTAGGAAAAGAAAACAACGGAGAGGTACCAAAGTGTTCCCCACATCTCGAAGACCTTGGGATAAAGAGGACAATATAGTGTAAAATGTCACATTCAGACAAATGCGAACTCATTTTAAATTGAGATGAGTCCAGTGCCTGGGGATGTAAATATCTCCTACTTGCATGTAACACCCGTCACAAAACTTAATCACATTATCCCATTCCAGGTATGAAATTCATAATATATGAAATTGTATGTGAAAATATTCTCATAGCCATTGCACGTATTTAAGTTAAAAAGAGATTATGTAATGATGAGTGATAAATCCAAACCATAACTCCAAAAATCATAAACCAGAGGACATGCAAAATCAGTTAAAATGAAAACCAAATAGAAAATAAAGAAAAATTCTACGCGAAGAGCATATGCGAACACTTATGATGGAGTGAGATCAAGTGACCAGGGAGAATGAGCATCTCCTGCTTGTTAACAACACCCGTCACATATACCCAGTAGAAAGAGTCAAATTCCATATATATTTATAGAAGGTGTCAAATCTGTGTAAAATGATCGGAATCGGTCTCAGCCCAGAATATCATTTAAAAGTCTGGATAACAAGATACCATATTGAGTAATATAAGTCTCGTAACGACCATAGAACTTCCTCAGTGACGTTGTTAGTCTAGCACATATATAACCCCGGTTGAGTACCTTATCTGAATGTCGCCTAGCCCTTAGAACAAAGTCATTGTAATTCGAACATGCTCTAGAATAACTGAGATATGAATAAGCCGTATGCGAGCGATGATGGAATGTTGCTACATGTACTTATGAAAGGAAAGCGAAATTGAAATCGTCACGTTTGTCATAGAGTGCATCTTCACGAGTCAAGGGGGTGCGCTACGTAAACTTCTCTCTCCCCTTGACTGATTGCATTCAAAAGTCGTAGGCCAATTCGTGATTGTTTCCCTTGCTCCGCACATGAACGAATCGGAAGCCTTGAAACAAATCGTGTGACAAAACAAAAATAATAGATCCAGTGCATTTGATCGACGGAATGAAAGTGTCCATCCCTTTCATTAAAAGCCTCTGTGCCTTTCAATTGAAAATCTTTAAAGCTGTCTATAGAAAACGTTTCAAAAATACATAGAGCAGACGAGTGTTACCAGTATCGTTTTTCTTCGTAACCAAGGTCACTAAGTCAGGCATAATCTAATTGGTTAATTGATTAGTAGTATATACAATACTCCTTCGCTAGGCCGCGTTATCAAAACCTGTGACCTTTGAATGCAATCAGTAAAGGGGAGAGAGAAGTTTACGTAGCGCATCCCAGTGACTCGTGAAGATGCATAGAGTGAGGTGTTCAATTCACCATCAATTTCGAAAGACAACATAATATCTAAATACGAAGTTGAATTACTACTTTCTGTGGTTTCTTTGATGCTAATGCGAATGAAGAATTATTAATTGAAAGCAATTCATCTATATATCTGTAAGTGAAATTGAAGCCAAGAGCCAATTGTTTCTATCCTTGCGAAAGAATGAATTCAGCTTCGCATGAGTAAAAGAATATGTCAGCCAGAAGCGGAGCACAGTTAGTGACTATTGGAATGCCGACAATTCCTCCAAACACCACAAAAAAGTTATCGAGGAGAAAGTTCAACAACTGGATGACATCCGTTTCAGTATATTTATTTTTGGAATCAAAGTAACTTTTATCATGGCCTATAACTATATATTTGAATTTGCGGTGTATTGAATTTGTTGTGTAAAGAGTCGAAAAGACAAAATACTTGATGGAGTGAATTTTTGTAAAACTTCTTGATTTTAGATTTTCCAACAACTATTTTGAATTTTTAAGGATCCACATTTGATTAATTTCATTTCTTTAATATACTGTTTTGCAATACCTATGGCGGCGAGATTTAATTTCTGATAATATTTTTATGAGTAGCATCGATGCAGATTTTGTAGAACACTTCGAGGAACCAGCGATAAAGCGTTGCTTGTGAGGATTTTTGTGCATTTTTGGAATGCAGTACAAATATGGAAGTTCTAAATTTAATTTATTTGTATCAATACCAAACGTATTGATGACAGATTTATGATTTTCAAGTACTTCCGAAACCGAAAAGTTCGTGAGAGTATAAGTAGTATTTCCTGGAGCTGAATTTAATCCTAATTCTTTCATTAGTCTGTCAAAGTTATATTTCTTACAAGTAAACGTATAATCATTAGAAGCTTTATCTGCTAGTGTAATGATATAATATTCTTGGAGGAAGGTAAGTACTCTGACAACATCAGGATCTTTAAAAATAGATACAAATCTGGTGTTTAGAGAGCCTTGTAATTTTTTGATTTTTGATCTCAGCAGTACTGCAATAGATTTTATCCATTTTGAAAGAGTGTCGACCTGCACTTCCTCTCTTTTTGCCCATCGTGTAACATATTCCTTGCAGGAGTTGATAATATCCTAAAATATTTGGCTACATGTGAATGATCTGGGTTCCTTTAAATAAAGGCTCTCTTAATTTGGTATTTTAACAATATCAAGATCACCAGTAATGACATGGCCAAAAAGAGAATATACAAAATTAGATGAAGAACATGTACACGGTTAAGAATGGCATACAGAGTTCCTTAGATCCAGAGACTGTAGAAACCATTTGAAATTGTATGTTTTTGATGCAACTGATGGCGTGTAGCTATAGGATATACATGGCAGATCTTTGTTTTTGAAATATGGAGGTATTTTTCTAATACATACTTATGATTTAAAATTTTGTCAAAATTTAAATAATCAATGCCTTTAATTGCAAATTTAATCTTGATGAAATGGCGATTATATTTTTCCATAGATATATCTGACTTGACGGGACGAAAAAGTCTAGCGGTCGTTATTTCCATATAAATGACGTCTACTCTATACTCTGCAGAGCTTATATCAGTATATATACTTTGTCTGGACGATACGCACAACTCGTGTAATTTTCTGAGTGAAATAAAATAAAGTTTTGTAAGAATGTGATGAAGGACCAAAGGTTTATTAATAAATGGCGAAAGAGCATCACGTTGAAATATTATGTATTTCAGGTTTGTTGTATTTGCGTGTACCATGAATTCGATGCCTCCTCTGATTTTTGTTGAATAAACCGAGAAAGTTAAGTGATTGACACGCATGACTAGTTAGGTTACCAATACTACTAATACTGTCATTGCATCTATAGGGCGAAGCAGTTCCTAGACGTTTTATCCAGTACTGTTTTCTTTTCCGACAAAAAGGAGTGCTCAGATTGGCATTGTTTGTGGGGTGATATATTTTTTCTGTAATTCTAATTTTCATTGAGAGAATGGAGTGGTTAGGCTGGTTGAAATGGCGATAAAGTAATTGGTGTCCGCTGATAATGAACTGTGACACTCACTACAACCTAACACAATGGGCATTAATGATCCCCGAGAAAAAGATTTGAGAACAGATGGCCATCTCTTGTTTTGCTCGGTACATTAACCATATCTGTCAAAATATACACACAAAATAATATATTCGAGTAAACCGTCAATTGTCGCCATTGATATTCAGAGCCAAAAAGCACATAAAATACGTAAGAGAATATTTGACTGTTATGCAAACAATCGTCTGCTTTTGTTAAATAGTTTACGGGCCCATTCGGAAGAAATGTAATTTATTTTTGGAAAATATTTAAAACATACGGTGGATTATAATGTACACCATACTTCATTTTATATTTACTCAGTATACAACATTGTAGTTACAATGAATACGTTTACTCCGTACATACCTGTTTATTTGTAAAATAACATGATTATTTCCGGTTCCTCTATATTAAACACCCAATCAAGTATTCCGTCTTTCAAACAAAAGTTTGTTTACATCCAGAAATAATATTAAACACAAGGAAATAATCTCATATTATATATATCTTGATTCGAGTTGGAGTGAATATTTATTTGTCATGTGTGGAATTCGTATTGCTTTGATTTTAGTTATCATAAATTTGGACATAACTATTGGATCTAGATGCTCTAAGTAAGGGTGCTTTATAACAAATTTTTAATCTCTTTGACACCAGTGTTACTCACCATTCTCAGAGATATGCTTCAACATAATATATTCATAATATAATTTCATGTGTTGTTCGGTATTTTCCTACTTGTCTCTTTTACTTTCTAAAATGGTTTGGTGTAAGCAATTATATATAATATAAATAAAATAATAATATGAATATACTGCATCTGTTTTCTTTTGGTTGAAGTGGTGGTGATTGCTGCTATGGTTTTATAAAAATACAAGATGAATGTATAGGTAAGTAGAAATTGAAGAATGCATAAAATAATAGAGTATTTCATTAACATACAATGAGGACAAAATATTACTAGGATGTTTGTAAATTATCCGCCAAAGTCTGTAGCAATAAATGAGGTAAATAATTTGACACTGGAAGTATAACAAAACTACAATGCATGGTAAATTAATCAAATGGATCATATATTTCAACCATTCGTTTTCATGGACTATGCAGTTGTTCACCTTTACATTTCACAATTAAGGGATCTGATAAATATGCACAACATCGTGTAGTGAAAAAGGAACACACACTTATTATCCTTTTATCATATACATAAAAATTGTCAACATTGAAAGTACGTCAGTGGATGTTGAATTTCATTTTTATGAATTCCATATCTTTTTTTTAAATATGTACAGAATGTCTGCCAGGATTCTGGGGATTTAACTGTTCTAAACAATGCACTGAAGGATACTATGGTGTTCAATGTATTAATATCTGCAACTGTTCCCGGAATGAAATCTGTAACAGAGAAATAGGATGTCAGGGTAAGATCAATTTATAAAAAAATAGAATAAGACGAGAAGATGAAGTAAAGCTGTTGATATGACTGTCACAGTGTCATGTCAGTCAATGTTGAGGACAAATTAAGGTTCCATAACTCATAAAATCATATTATCAATATATGATTACATTATTGAAATTTCACAGCAATTTGAATATGATTGATAGACTTGAATTCGCCCTGCCTTGTTTTATGTTCAAAATTATGCCTAATCGAATACTAAGTAGCAATCTTTATAAACAAAATCCAATCCCTAATTTTGCATTGTACCTGTAGAGAAAACACATCACATCACATAATTTTAAATTGACACCTCTCATTAAGGGTTTCATATGTAACATAACAAAGGAAATTACCACGTATATATATATATTTTTTTTTATTAAAACCTTCTTCAGTTTATACTATAAAGTCTTTGAATAATTTATCTGTTTATTTTTCATTCATCTTTGTATTTATCTCTTATTTATTTATATATTTTATATTATTCATTACTATCATTTTTTATAATTACAATTTATCTATTTTAGGTATTTATCAATATAATTATCATCATTATTTTTTTTATTAATTTTAATTATTTTTTATTTTTTGTTCTTCTTGTCAAATAAGAAAAAAATTCAATATATTCAATGATCGCAAATAGCGTCCAATAGTGTCCAATTTCATCCGTAAACACGCAAGGGTTTTATTTATTTCTAAATATTTCAATTTTGTAGGTTATATTTATATAGTATGGTAATAACGTACAAGCTTGAAATTACACAAGCTAAGAGCTTGGTAATGAATTATTACTTTAGCCTACTAGTTCTGTGAAACATTCGTGACGGGTGAAGCATACGGACGTTCACTCCTTAAGGACCCCTAATATCAACCAAGTTTGGACTTGCAACTCTTCTGTTTCGAATACAAAGTTCATAATAGTTCAGTGAATTTTATCTCGTTCACCTTCAGCTTTATTTATCACAAAATGTAATCTACATTAAAGTAATGCAAAAATATTCGCATTGCGTTAGCATGGTGCATTTACTTTAATAATTAAATGATTTATACGGAATTATGCAGAATACATTTTATCAATTTTATGCAAATCAATAAATTGAATTAAATACTCTAGATCTGAAGGCAATTACCGCAATATCGTAAGTGTGGAAAAAAAAGTGTGTGTGATCCACTTTAGTAGTATCTTATGAAATAAATGTGGAACAGTATTTGGCCAAAAGTGTAATACCAGCATGTATAGCATAATTTATAGTACACACGTATTTATCTACACCTACGATATGGGATAAATCGACTACAGAGTATCAACTTTATTTCATTTATTATCATTATAATTTTTATTTTGTTTGTTTGTTGATTTCAGACATGTATATTTGTTGTACACATATTTTGTGACATGTTGCATAAAATATACATGTATTTAATTCAAATTACATTATTTTCAAAATGTCATATAATGTTTTGATAGAAAATGATAATGATGATTTTACAAGTACTGCGTCTCTGTATTGAGGGTCCTGTTGATTGAACAATATTTACTTGTAGAACGAGTTTGACCTTTCTTATATATGTGTTGGCAAAAAACAAGTCGTCTCACTCTCGTAAACAGTTTTGGAACATCTCAGCTTTAACCTGTAGAGGTCACATTTAAGTACTCTCTCTATTGATTATAGGATTGGCGAGGAATTTGTCATGTATGCTAGACATTGGCTTGTTAAAAAGTTCCCGTGCATAGGGTGATGAGTAATGTATAACATTAATTGTGTATATGTTGAAGCATATATACGGTACTTCGGGAACAGAATGACAACGATCAACGTTACAAAAGTCCATGAGTGTGAACTCCCTATGAAACATCAAGGAAATGTTAAAGTCTAATCAAGAAAATTTTACTGATATTATGCTTGCTATCAGTTGATATTATTTGCTTATTTAGTTTTGATTTGAAAATAAAGCGATGCTTTATTTGGTATGCTTCGATGTGTTGAATAGTTTTTATTTATATTTTCAAGTCCGCCTTTTAACATTTTAAAACTCATTTAATGAAATTTTACAACTTGATGAACACAACAAATATTTTAACTCCCCCCCCGTCCGATTTCTTTGCTACTATAGGAACGGACTTTCTTAAATACGGAACATAAATTGTTAACCATTTTAAAGGCTATATCATAATGATTGTTCAAAAAAAAAATTGACGATACAAAAACAGTTATTGATGTCACATGACTGTGGAACCTTCACGGACCCCTGAAATTCAGCGGTGAGACCATGTGCGCAGGGGAAAGCGTTCCCATTTTTCGCTAGCCACACTCGCCGTGAATGCCCTTACATACAGTTGAGGCAAACACAATTCAGCATTGTATATAAACATGAATGTGAACAAACACTTTATAAACTGCAGCTGCTATTAAATGAACAACGGTAAAAAGTTAAACACTAGACGTTGGAATCATTGTTCGTCAGCATTTTCTGCTGGATAACCAGACTTTGCATGTATGCTTGCATATACGGACGATTTGAGGAATATATCATTAAAGATATAAATTATTATGTATATCAGCTTATATCAATAACGACTTGTTATCTTGCAATTTAATGTGATAAATTGACCAGGAAATGTAAATGAATATACTTTCTTTATTTACAAGGTATATTATTGCCCAACTCCACATCTAAACATGATCAAGCTGACTATTCTGCAGATCCCATATTTACTATTGTACTGTCAAGTTTGAGTGTTGCAAGTTTACTGATTATTTTTCTGGTGGTTCAATGCATCGTTCTAGTTAGAAGGTATGTATCATGGATAACACGAATGTATTAATGCACCATTAATCAGAAACGGAAACAAAAATGCTTGATATCAGTGCACGTATATTTGTTTTGTGAACAATTCAAGCAACTGCTGAATCTTACTATCAATTCTGTGTCTAATTTTAATTGCTGCCTATATATTCAAAAGTATAACATAAAAATATATACTAACACTTGTTTTATAGTAGTTTTTCTCTCTCCTCCCCCTTATTTGGATTCAATCATTGGAATAAGTATACTGATTTATTTGCAGATATCTAAGACAAAATACCATCGCAAAAGATTACATAACTTCCATTCCTATTCCTGAGCCAGTAGAGAGAGAAACCGGCAATTTCTACAACGAAATTTACGAAGATACAGTATAAATGTACACCTCTATATTATTCTATCCCTGGTAAAGATATAAAAATTATTGAGTTTATATATATATAAAGAGTAATACATTTATGTGAGTGTCACAGTGGCATAGGGTTCCTTACTTTGTAATATGTTTGTAATGTTTTTCCATGTATTACTATTATCTTGTTTTATGTGCATGTCCTTGGTTATTTTTGTCATACAGTTTGTCAGATGTCTGCAGTTTTCTCTTTCACAGTAGTAAAGTGTACCTTAACCGTTCTATACATTGTTTTGGAAAACCTACTTCACACACACATTGTTGAACTTATTTTTGTTCTTTTATGTTTTGGCCATTTATAACGGGTGTGGCAGCCAAACAGAAGACAAATACTCCTCCTGGATTGTGGTATAATCTCTTGTGTACAGTGGTTCATGAATGTTTCGAATTCCGTTGCTACTACTGGAACACCATATTATCAGGGTCCATAATAGTCCATAGCAGTGTACAGCACCAATTAGTTTCGTTTTCGACATCCTGATTGCTTATGGTTATATATTATCAAAACACATAGGTGGGATCCTACCTATGGTGATATTCTAATGTATTGCTTTGTTTAAGATGTGAGATTCAACTCAACCATTTAGATAATGAAAAATGTTCGGGTAAAGTACTATCTACTTGTTCACAGTATAATTGCTGTTCTATAAGTAGTGAAATAAAATGTAATACAGAATATTATGTGTTGTACCTGATTTAAATTCATGCAAGAGTTTTGTATAATGTATACCATAAAATATGTTATATTCTTGTATTTTGAGGTAGTACAAAATCTCCATTTGAATGGAAATAAAGCGTATTATGTGTGGCAAATATAATAGTAATATTACAAAGAGTCTGTAAAGGGGACAATCAAAGGATTTTTTCAGATATGCACACACACATACACACACGCACACACACACACACACACACACACACACACACACACACACACACACAAACTCGACATTATTGAACAATATTCTAATTATTGTCATTTCTTTTGTTACAGTTAGTCTCATCTCTCGTTTCTGGATGCACATAAATACTCTGTGTTGAGAGCAGTAAGCGCCAAGAAGTCATAAGATATTTTCTTTTTTTTTTTTTTAGTATGTCTGGATTTATTTTTGTTTTACAAACAATCTGGCATTGTCTCCCCTCCTGTCTTACCCTCTCTCTTTTGTTTTGTTTTTTTTTTTTTTTTGTTTGTTTTTCCTTTTTTTTTTTTTTGTTTTTTGGGTTTTTTTTTGTTTTATTTATATTTTTGTCATTGATACATCATTAATGATTACAATAAAGGAAATGTAGGAAGGCGTTACTAATTTAATTTCTTTACATGTATGTTTATCAACTTATTTGTTGTTGTAGGTGCCATTTTATAAGGCATAGTGTAGGGTGGAGCAAAATGCCCATTCCGGTTCAAACGCCCATGGGGTATATTTCAGTTATTAATCACAAGTGATCACTCGTTGCTGTTTCTGTTTGAAGCGCATGACCGAAAAATTTGTGGCGGAGTTTTTATAAAGTTCTTGCAATTGTAAATATTTTTATGATAAAAAATATGTTATTGGTTGAAAAAAATAATTTTTATCAAGATAAGATTTTGATTTTTATCATCTCCAGGATAGATATTAAAATTTCAATAATGGGTAATTTAACTATTGCACTGATGTGAATTTTGATCGAGTTATTTTTATTGACCGACTTATGCTGCAGTATGGGCAATTTGTCTTGTAGACCTGTGTAATGGGTGTTGTATTTTTAGGTTTATTATATTCATGTATTGTATAGCTCCATGGTGACTTCTGCCACATAACTGAGCCAGTAACTCCTCTTTTTCCTTAGACTTTCTATTTATAGACAGGTATATTTAGTACTTCCGGGTAAAACTGGCCCGGCTGGGGTACTTGCTATGACGTAATACCCCGGGTGGGAATACGAAGTACACAATGTAACTACGTATATAATTTACTTGCAGACGATACTTGGACAGCGTTCGGACGTAAAATTACATACTGTAATTATTTTCTTTTATCTTGGGTTTGATGTTTAAATTCCAGCCAACAGTACAACAACCATTATTATTATGTCCTTCCATGAAAATACTGTTTATTGATTTCTAGATTTATTATAGAATCAATCTTTCTCTTATCTATTCTCTCCAGTTCTAAAAAATTGTTAACTTAATGAAAAAAAGAAGATTTATTATTTCAAGAAATTGCAGAATCCTTCAAGAATCTGAACTCTAGACATTGAGATTGAGCTAAAACGTGGTTCAGAACAACCCCTTAACATTTTGGGAACACAATGTTATCACTAACGGGATGGCAGGAAAAAGTATTTTTCTGTCTCCTTTGCATCCGACACTGAATCATAATGTTCGTTCTTTTCTTAAGTCAAAGAGAAAACCAGCTTTTGACACGCTGATTTAAAACTGCAATTGGAAACATTTCGCTACTGACTCGACATAGTAGCATGCACTCGTTTTCAAATTTCCCTGAAAATTCATCAAATAAGTTAAATTAGATAACTACTTTATCGAAAAATGCGCACCTTCACGGTGATGATCAAAATGCGAGATGGTCAAAACCAATTATGGAAAATGCAGAGTGTCCAGCAGCTGTTGCAGCTTATCACATCTGATTCCCTCATCGGCATCTAAAGATAACGAAAGTCATGTGGCGCGGGATGAACCTGCAATACAAAAAAGTACTGAAAGGGTTCGTATTTTAATGATGACGAAAATAGGACAAGTATTCCTAGCATTTGTAAATTAAGGGAAAATGATAAAGCAGAATCATTCTGTAATGACGATAACTCAAATAGAAATAAAAATTACGTGTCTAGGAACGGTAATGCCGCTAATCATGGACATGGCCGAAAACACAATGAACCTTATAAAGGCGATTCAAGCGTAGAGTGGCCCGACTATTTATGCCACTTTGAACAAGCTGCGTTCTGGAATGAATGGTCTGATTCTCAGAAATCAATACAATTGTCCATGAGTCTAACAGGAACATAGCTTCACCACCGTTTCTATTTCATCATTCATATTTTGTGTGGGAAAACTTTGCTGATAGAAACTGGGTCATTGCATCCAAGAAATGGAGTGACAGGCACAAATCACTTGCCTTTTCAGCTAATTAAATCCTTAACTATTTATATCTATCCATTTTCTTGGAAAAAACAATCCATGTATACTCACTAGCAATTGAATTTGAGGCATTTACAGGTGCCCAGGATAGCGTCCGCAAACCAAAGGATTCAGAGAGTTCCTTAAGAGTTCTGCAACAGTACATAGAAATGGTCGACCTCGCGTTGTCGATAAGTGAAATTCAGAAGACTTTACTTGTAAAACACAAAATAGATACGGGTAGTTCTAGACCGATAAAAATGCCGCCAGGAAGCTTGTCTACAAATCAAAAGCAAATCGCTGAAAAGGAAAATGTTAAAAGATGGCGTAATAGAACATAGTAATTCGCTGGTAAGGAAACGCGACAGATCCATGAGATTTTGCGTCGATTATCGCAAATTAAACACAGTAAAGACGAACGACGCATATTCCTTACCGCGTATTGACGAGTCGCTAGATGCCCTATCTGGGGCAATTACTCTAGATTTTGCCAGCGCATATTGGCAGGTTGTTATGGACGATTTAGAGAAACACAAAACAGCTTTTGCAACACATAAAGGTCTCTTCCAGTTCAAGTTTATGCCTTTTGGCCTTTTAAAATAGCCCATCAACCTTTGAACGGTCAATGGAAATTGTTCTTTCTGATTTACAATGGGAAAGGTGTTGAGTGTATATTGACGACATAATTTCATTTGAAGCAAGGTTATCGCCTATGGCAGTAAAACCTTAACCATGTTTCAAACAGGTTACTGCACAACCTACCGTGAACTGCTGGCAGTCGTGACATTTGTAAAACAGCTCAGACATTATCTTTACGGCCGACCGTTCTTACTTAAAACCGCCTCGCTCATTTGGCTTAAAATTCTCAAAGAACCTGAAGGTATTCCAGCGAGCGAGATTTCCCTATTGGAAACATACGATTTTCAAATCCAGCATAGCAGAGGCTCTTTTCATGGAAATGCAGATGGCCGAAATAGAAAGAACAGGAAACGCTACAAAAGCATAGGATGTTTACATTGCTCAAAAAGGGGAGGAATGCACAGTAAATATGGTCACGCCCTCAGACAAAAGGACGTCTGTGGAAAAAGAAACCATCTCTGACAACAGAAAAGAAAGTAACTGGATCGAACAATGGAATGAAAACTTTCTATGTGAAAATCCTGAAAACGACTCTACAATTAAATTGGTCAAAGAATTAAAAGTTATAAAAGGAACAAAAACCGAAAGAAACTTTCCCAAATCAGGAAATAAATGTCTAATTACGACAATTGGACAGATTATGTATCAATAACGATATTTTATACGGGAAGTGGGAAAATGAAGGTGGTGACCCAGCTTTCAGTTGATTGCACCAAGAAACATTAGAAAAAAAAATCATCAAAATTTTACATGACAACCGCACTACTGGCCACTTAGGACATGAAAGAACTCTCGATGCCTTTAAGCGTGGTATTTATTGGCCAGGAATGACCGATGACGTAAGTAGATGGTGTAAAACATGTATACCTTGTGCAAAGAAAAACTCAGACCCAGGTCCTGGCAAATCTCGAATGCAACACGTAACAGTATACGGACTTATGGAGTGTCTTGCGATAGTATTATGGGGCCTTTACCGGAAACAGGAAATGGAGAAGTGAAAGTGGCAGAGACACTGGAATGAAAATCATGTGCATTCCTCAGTGAAATATATATGTTCAGTTGGTAGATGCGAGGGCAGATATGAGGGCTCACATCAAAAGCAGGCATGAGAGATGTGGACAGGATGGAGGGGAAATATTGAACAAATGTGAAAAACAGTTAAGGAGAATAAGGGGTTCATAAACCCTGGATTCTTTGTATATAAAGGCAAAAACTTGAGACAGAAATCAGCAGATACAGTCACAAAGGACGCCACCATGGCTGTTACTGCATCTGTAGTGCAGGACTTGGTGCCAGACTGGAACTTCCAGTTTGGGCCAGGAGTTTCCAGAGGATGTCAGAAGCATAACCACCAGTAAAGTGAAAGGGGCCAGCCAGACAACCTGTCTGGATTACACCAGCACACCTCTGAACATTCCACCGCCACCAGAGACCGACAAGGAACTACAACAGTACAGTACAGTGGCTGTGTAACTTGATGGACCGAGTTGGAAGGGCCCGTGCTTTAGCCAAATGAAAACTGAAACAGATAAGGTAGGAATCAAGTAGTTCACTGGAGCAGGAACGGAAAAGAAGAAGGGAAGTTGAAGCCGAAAACAGGGAACTGAGGAGACAACTAAAGGAGTTTGAATGGAGGTCGACCCTGTTCCCAGGTATAGAGGAGTGGTTTCACTGACATTGTTGAGAACTTTTATAGTGAGTAACATTTCGATCATGACAAGGGACTGTTTTGAACTGTTTAATATAAGAATTCGTTGTATCTGATGAATCATCACTGGTTGTATAATGTAAATAATATGTATATTTATAATAATATTAATACATGTGGAGTATTGATTGTTAATATCTAAATTTTTATTCTATGTAATGTTGATTGTCCTCATTGTTTTTGTGAATAATGAGTGGAGTTATTTTTCATTGCATATTCCATTTAAATGTATCTGAATGTATAATGCCATTATGATATGGATTAATTCTAACTTTCACTGTGAGATATCTTAAAAACAGGCAAATAATTTTTATCCTAATATATTCTGATAAACTGTTTCAGATATATATACTTGAAAAAAAAATTTTATTGCTAGACTAATGTGCCATCCACATTAGGTCTTAAGAAGGGGAAGGGGTGTAATGGGTGTTGTATTTTAGGTTTATTAGATATCTCATTTCTATTTATTGACAGGTATATTCAATAATTCCGGGTAAAACTGGCCCGGCCGGGGTACTTGCTATGACGTAATACCTCGGACGGCATACGAAGTGCACAATATAACTACTATATACTTTACTTGCAGATGATATTGGGACAGCGTTCGGACGTAAAAATTACATACTGTAATTAGTTTCTTTCATCTTGGGTGTGATATTTAAGTTCCTGCCAAAATTGCAACAACCACTATTATTATGTCCTACTATAAAAATACTGTTCATTGATTTCTAGATTTATTATAGATTCACTCTTTCTTTTATGTATTCTCTCCAATTCTAATATTAAATTGTTAACTTTATACAAAGAAACTTCGAGACATTGAGAAGGAGCTAAAACGTGGACCAGAACAACCACATTACACCTTATGGTCCTGTGGGGTAAAATGCCCATTGGCATGTAGGAGGATAGGCGTTTTTCCCAAATGCTTGAAAAATATCATTCAGTGGAAATTTAAGTACAAATAATAAGTTAGCTAATGTTAGTTGTGTTTTGACCATTCACAGCTCCACATTATTTCCCAATATCTGAGGTAATATCACAAGTGCTGAGCGTGGATCCACCTTTTTAATAGCCCCAGTTGCTGAACTGGTGGTTATTTATTTCTGATATTGTTGGAATATTTTGTTAAATTTACAGGCGCCTCAAAATAATATTCTCATTGCATCATAGTCACAAGCTACTGACCATGATAAATCATGCCGGACGTCAGAATGGCTTATGTCTGCTGACTTTGCCACTACACACAGATACATAAGATGCAACCTCTCGATCTTACCTTTTCATACCACTGAAAACAGCTTGCTTCTCATCTGCTGACAATTACTTATAGCAGGGACCTTTTCATGACATAGCAGGGACCTTTTGTAAAACATACCTAAAGTTGTTCCTATATAAAATGCAATTACCCTTAGGGGGTTTGAAATTTGTGGTGTATACCTATATAATCCAAAAAAAATTCAGATGATTTTTTTCTTGGGTCGTGGGTAACGGAAGAGGCCGAACCGGTAGTTGTTGCCCAGACTGAAAAAACACTACGGACATGACGATCATCGAGAGGACAGACAAGACCATGATCTAGATCACAGATAAGACAACGAACGAGAACACCGGCAATATCAGGAACAAGAGCACCGACAACACCACGATCGAGATCACAGACAAGAACTCGACCGGGATCACTGACAAGACCAAAAACGATACCACAGACAAGACAACGAACGAGATTAGAGACAAGACAACGAAGAGCACTGACAAGACAACGATAGTACACACAAGACCACAACGGAGAACACCGGCAAGATCACAGACAAGACAAAGAATATGAACACGCAAAATACCAGGAGTGAAAGTATGGATAAAACTACCGACGTGAGTATGGACTATACGGAGAATTCCACGAAAATCACTAGAGAAATTAAGACATCGAGAAATTATATAAATAGTTTTGACCTCATTCAATCGCTTTCTAACCCCCACCCCAATGAGTAGTCTTGTGTAATTTGTGGACAACCCTACTTGAATTCAAATTGCGCGAGATAAGTGTCCAATGCATAGGCACAAAAAGTGTGCACAAAAAAATTCAGTTAAACTGCACCGCCGGGTTTAAGTTTTTTTTTTTTTATTTTATTTTATTATTATTATTTTTTTTTTTTTGCTTCAACTGTGAGTTGGATGCTCCTGATGATAATTAATAAAAACTGCATTCTCATCAATAGGGCTTCACGCATTAATCTTAATTCACAATTTCCGCCTTTAAATACATGAAATACTATAATTTTAGCCAAGTTTTGAATGAAGTTATTTGATTTATGAATGAAAAAGATAGTTATTCATTCTTTTTATTTACATTCAACTAATACAAATGATATGGTGTATGATAATCAAGTCTGGGAGTTTAATCGAGAGACACTGGTCAACATTCGTTCCCCGACGGGGACTCGAACCCACGACCGATGGCACCGAATCACCTAGCTGTCATGCATTCGACCGTCTAACCGACTGAGCTACCCGAGCTCCACAAAATAGAGCTTTAATAGCCAATCATTAGCTAATCGTATGAATGACAACACGGCCGCGGAAAGTGAAGTTTGATCCTCTGAAAGAATACAATCACTGCAACAGAAATAAACATATAAAGCACAAATAGAAACAGTGAAACACCCGGGAGTACAATGGACTGTAGATTTCCGATGAAATACCTATACTTTTGTTTAGTTTACCATGAATTTTTTTGGGCTTGTCACCTATATTACACGATTAAAGTATTGAACCAGACAAGGTATTGTATCTACATAGTTATTAATTAGTGATTTGAAGAAGTAAGGACAGATTTATGTTAGCTGACATCAATTTCTTTATAAGTTAAATTAAAAGGTATATATGTTCTTTATTTATTATAAATGCTATAATGGCAATAGTATTTTTGTATACATGTATATTTGATATTACTTACATATACAGGCGTATAACACTGCGTCATCGTACATGAATACGCAAAGAGCAAATATACCCTCGTAAATCATCTGTTGTTGGAGGAACATACGCAGTTTCATCTGGAAGTCTAAATTGATATTAAAGAATTTCTCGGATTTTTATTGTATCAAACATAAAATAAGTGTTTAAGCTAGAGTTTAGTTATGAAACACTCTAAATCACCTGTTTATTACTGTTAAAAGAAACATAAAATATTTGTTCATCCATTAGTTTCACTGAATTATTTTTTCATAATTGAAGTCTTACAATAACAACTACTTAATCCCTCATATACTGAGAGGCATACGAATTAAAATTGATATGAGTAGATTGATAAAACATTTTATATCCTAAAGTGAAAGTCCGTCATGTACAAAATGTACCTTCCATTAGTTTTTCAAGGAAATAATACGAATGTTGTACCGTGTAAATCTTCTAATTTGAAATAAAGAAATCTTATCATAACTTTGGGAATTGTAATAGGAACTATCATTCGGAGGAGACACAACACAATGCTAAATTCTGTTTTACACAAGACCACAGTCCAAACGGTAAACGTGGCGGTTTAAAATAGTTTGCTCCGTTTTTGAAGAGGGAACGTAGCTCTTTGTTTTATTGCAGAATTTTGAATGATCATAAGAATGTCTAAACGGAGTGAATAAACTGGACATGATTATCATTATTATTATTGTTATTATTATTATTATTATTATTATTATTATTATTATTATTATTATTATTATTATTATTATTATTGTTATTATTATTATTATATTTCATATTATGTCAAGATATTTTCAAGTGGAACGTTTAATATTAATAATAATAGGTGTGTACAAGCAGTGTAAAGTGTTATTTTATTTTATATCCTAACTTTAAGGATTACATACATAAAATCTATCCCCATGAACTTGAGATAAACGAGACAACCGAGAGCAATAATTCCGCTTCGTATCTGGATATATTTTTAACTTTCGACAATAGTGGTCATTTGAACACCTCTTTCTATGACAAACGTGACGATTTTAACTTCCAAATAACTAAGAGCCTGTTCTCCATACGCCGGTTTTATTCCAAGGCATGACCACTAAGACTGGCCACTAAGTTGCTCATACAGGGATATGTTAAAGAACGTCTGAAATCGTCACTGAGGAAGTTCTACTGTCGCTATGGGGATCTAGTACGAAAATATGATGTGCTTCTTTCTAGAATGATTGATAATATTCTGGAATGCGACTAAATGACCTGTTCAGTGAACACCAAATATGACTTTGTATACCAGTTTGTACTTTCGTATGTACAATTAGGAAACCAAAACTCTTGATTTTGACATGTTTCTTAAGAACTGATGTGACGGGTGATGTATGCAAATAGGAGAAACTTACTCTCCCCGGGCACCTGGTCTCACCTCGGAATTTTCCAGTATTTCGGGGTTCACAAC
The DNA here is from genome assembly GCA_035048485.1 of Pteria penguin. Lineage (NCBI taxonomy): Eukaryota > Metazoa > Mollusca > Bivalvia > Pterioida > Pteriidae > Pteria > Pteria penguin. The sequence goes on along the minus strand of CM068585.1, from coordinate 35,190,732 downwards.
AGTTCTTTTTTGAAACTTGCACGATTTTGTATCTGTCCTTGGACTTTGAAAATGATTAACGGTTTGGTACTTCTTCGATATTGATTTCGTAAGACTAAATAGATATGTGAAAATGTATGATTACGTAGCGGAGTTTTAGCTACACGCGAATCGTTATCAAACCTCAAGTGTGGAACATTTACATTGGCAAAAGAATACTTGTGAAAATAGGTCTATGAAAATTACTTCCCCTAACGGCACGATCATTGATCAATGATTCTTGTGATATATCATAGAAATCTGTTGTTTATAATAAAGGTATGCATATATTTTTCGCAAAGAGAGTAAATTTCAAATTCAAAACTTTTGTAGATAAAAATTATACGCATAACAAAGAGCAACGACACCAAAACAATAAATTGTCAAATTTTGAGGCATTTTTCCCTATCCTCAGGACACAATAATTACAAATACATAGACGAACAAAACAGCTATATACAAAGCATTACGTGAAACAAAAACAAATATCGAATACACATGTTTACGTGTACGAGAGCTTGTTATCCTACTGTAAACGATGATGGTAAAGAGAAAGGGTACATATATATACATGCCCTTAATCACTGGTAAATGAGGTTCTAAAATTATTATCATCTTAGAATTTCAATACATCCTGATGTGTTTAAACGAAACATAAACAATCAGTCTAATCTATTCAAAGAAGGAGGAGGGATGGACTTAAACGTCGTTAAGTTTGGTAGTGTGATAAAACAAATCAGTCCATGATTAAAAAAGAGGGATGGGGCGCTTCCTTGCCCCCCTCAGAAGGCTTTAATATTTCTTACATATCGCAAGACAATGTCCGATTGTTAACTTAACAGCGACAAATGTGATTTTCCTGAAATGTATTCCTCTTCATTACACAAAAATCCACATAAATCACGTTGTATATCCAACTCTAGTCACTGTTATCCTACCGTTTTGCCGAAACACAACACGCTTTTAAAACAATTAAAGTTTATAGTATAAAGTATATTGTAAAGTAACGATAAAATTAAAAGTAAAAACTGGAGATACCGATCCGATTTCCGGCACTCAAAGTCAAAATAACATGACAATACACATAGACATATACACAAACAATAACGAATCTCTATTAAAACAGAAGTGGAATCTTATATTTAGGTTTCAAAGACATACATCTCCACTTTGAATAACAATCTTCATGTACAATTCAAAGGTCTTACGATTTATAAACAAATCTTTCGGAATTCAATTGGAACTGTCATGAATGATATTTCAATCTCCGACTTTAATACTCAAAACCTTTAATCTTTATTAATATGTTTATATGTATTATGTATGTTTTTGTATGATTTTGTTTGTTTTGCTGTAAACAAACATCTTGGATTCCAAATGGATATTTTATCACTTTCAAACTTTTGACTTTTGAAGGTTACCACCAAGTGTAAAAGATCTATTACAAAAAAAAAAAAAATAATAAAAAAAAATATAAAAAAAAAAATTTGCGATTTGCGTCCAAAGGAATCTCGTGTTTCCATTTAAATGAATTAATATTCAAAAAAGGAATGTCAAAGGTTCTGAGTATTTTATCTCATCAGGTTGAAAAATAAATAAACGCCGTCGAAAGCACCGTACGTCTTTTACTGGATCCACCTACAGCCTTGTCTGGACCTCTCATTTAGCAATACACACTGACTTACAGGTCATTGACTGTATGACGGACTTCGTCTAAACCTTTCAGAGGATATTAGATCTTAAAGATCAGGGACCACAGCTAGCTTTCGGTCAGACAAACCAGCACGGGCCGGTTTATGTTGATGTCACTTAATTCTTTTGATAATTATTGTATAATAATATTCTTCTTCATATTTTTATTCCTTTCAACTTGTGTAACGTCTTATCCTTGATTTATATGCAGAAAATTATTTATAAACCTTTAAAAGTGTGTTCTACAATTGTTCTGCTTTTATGGTGAATGGGATGGTGGGCCCGAAAACCGATGATTTATCTCACCAAGTGAGTGTTCATTGTTATTTCACTTTGCTGTTCTCAATCGATACCACATCTGCTTTGCAATCGAATATTTTTGTGGAATCTTTTTGTGTGTATATTCTAATATTCCTGTTACTACTTTCCTCATACAAATGAATGAGATGTCATCGTTTCTTTCGTACGAATCATGTTCGGTTTTTGAAACTACTTTTGTCACATTAAGTTCATGTCTGCTTTATCTAATATATATAAAACAAGTACAAAACATCGTCAAAAATCTACATATGTATATGTGTAAATTTCCAGGAACTTGCTGCATACTGAACGGCAAATCAATTTTTACGTTAACAGACAGAAGGCGGTTTAGAATAAAACTCATTTTTAAATAAGAGGAAACATATAAAAGTAACGCATATGGTATTAATTTCTATCAACACAAATATTGGACTAGAAATGTGCTGGTCTTCGTTATGAAGATGATAAGATAACGGACACAACAAACATATTAGTAAAAAAAAAATCACGAAACCAAAGGATTCATAAAATCAGCAAAAATGAAAAAAAAAGAATCCCCAATCCCTGTGTTATTTAAATTCTTTTAATTAAACGTTTTGCATCATTGTTGGAGGGAAAAGATACATAAAGTGTTTTTTATTTTCATAATAAGATTGAAGTTTTTAAGTAGTCCTATATTTGAATAGGTAAATCCAAATTGCAATGAGCTGTCCAAAGCGACACACATATTAGTTTCCCATTATACACACGGTTTGTTTATATTCAGAGTGGTACTTATAGACCCTAGTTGGTCTATTGATCCAGTGTAATGCTTCTCACTTACCAAGTAGACTTATGAAATATTTTTTTAAATTTCGATGATCATAAAATAGCAAACTGTCAACATTCAAAGCTTCAAGAGATACTTGAATGATTACTTATGTACAATTTATATTTAATGTTTCCTTTGGTATAATTTCAAAAGAGTACCATAATATATCCCATAAAGATAAAACACTTAAATAGGACAGTTTCTAGTTACCGTTTACGTCCGAATTTTATACAACGCAGCTAACTTTTGTTAGCCCTGACTACTTCCGGTTTTCTATAACCCGACGTGACTTTCTTTAATAAATACTATAAAATATGGATTTTCGTCAGATGACAGTTCAAGAATTAAAATGCTATCTACAGGAGAGGGGTGTCACTTGCCATCTGTCCAGAAAGAATCATTTAATTGAATTATCTCAGCTTGCTGAGGAGAGGAAGCTCGAGATTCTTAGTAAAACTGAATAAAGGTGAACTAAAGACAAAGCCTGTGAAAGGGCAAAGGCGTTTGTAAACAGTAATTTCATACAAAGCCATATACATGTATGGTCCACACATTGAACTTGAACTGTTCCTGACCATTTTAGTTTATGAAATTACTAATAATCATAGGTCAACAGTATTAATTTTGCCCATTATACTGGCATTAACAGGTTGGGGACAATCTCTCATTTGAGAGATATTACTCAAATGAGTAGCAATTTCTGTTTTCAGTAATTGATTTAAAGACATGAACAGATGTAAACAAATACTAAAACATTAAAGTTTCGGAATTTTGACTTTAGACTTAAAAAGGTCCATCTTTATATATAACATATACTAAACATAATTTGCAAAAGAATTAGACCTTTTCAACCTACAGATCTGGATAAAAATCATCAACATTTGAAAGAGACAATGAGTATTTCATTGCCACCAAATATCATTAAAATCCTTCCAGTTTTTCTTCAGCAGAAGTTAAAATGATAGGGAAATGTTAAAAATTCGATTTAGATATAGAAACCCATCCCCCCCCCAAAAAAAAAATACAAAACAAAAAACAACACTTCTTAACAGATCACTCTAGATCATTCCTATGCATTCAATTTGTCTCTGTAAGCAGCTGATGACAGTTCTGATGAAGATGTTGGGAAAGTACCAACTATGATAGAGGCTATGAAAGGGTTTAAGCAAGGAGAACAGGTTGAAAATCATTAAAAAAAAAGTATTTTTAGAGAACAGGTAATATCAGATGTCGAACTTGCAACCAGAGGCCAATGTGAAAATGATAACTGGTTGGCACACAGACAAGGTCGCTTAACTGCCTCTCTCTTTCCATCTATTATGAATGTCAGGTTCAATGAAAAGCCTGATAATTATATTGTAAAGAAGGTAATGAACTTAGGCAGTGAAGTGAGGTCACTTTCAATTAAATTTGGGAAAAATCATGAACCGATTGCACGGAATCTTTACTTTCGAAAGTTGAGTATGGAGCAGAGATCTCTTGTTGTGAAGCAATGTGGTCTCTTCCTAGACAAGGCTTAACCTTGGAGCCTCTCCTGATGGTATTGTAACTTGCAAATGCTGTGGTAAGGGACTGATAGAAATAAAGTGCAGTTATACATATCAAAATAAGGATCCTATGTCAGCATGTTTTGATAATAATTACCACGTATACTCTGCTGAAAATAATACTTTAAGATTAAAATATTCTTCCCCTTGGTATATTCAGATACAGGGTCAAATGGGTGTTTGCGGTTTGAATTGGTGCGATTTTATTTTCTACACCATAAAGGGCATATCTGTTGACAGAGTTGAATTTTATCCAGAAATATACAAGGAAATTACAGCAAAATGCAAGAATTTGTTTGAGAAATATGTTCTGAGAGTTCTGAAACAATATTAATCACAACATTCAAAATAGTGAAATTCAATGACTTTGTGTATATCTATGTAATCCATAAAGGGTTGGAGAAAATAGATGTGCTATTTATCATTACAAATGTTTGAAAGCAATGGGTCACATAAATGACTAAAATTTACCATTTGTTTGCTGAACTATTATAAAGAAAGTGCAAAAATACTATTTCTGTTAAACAGATCATAATTGAAGATACATGTATATGATATTCACCATACCAAATGCAAATTCATATTGATATAACACTATATTTTACACTTAATAATTGCACAAATATTTCCCAGAGAACACAAAATGTAATACTTAATAAAATATTTAATTGTTATTTGACACATAACAGTGTTGTTTCATTTATATTGTAATATTTTCCTGAGCTGTTGTGGTCCAGTGGTTAAAGGTGTGAATTTCTATGCAATGCATAGGCAGACAATGTCACCAAATATGTGCAATAATCCTGAGGTGACGTAAAACATAAATCATTTAATCAATCATTTAATATTTTTCAGCTCTTTACTTCTGAACTAATGGTGGCTGTAAATTACACAAAAAAGCACAGACTTTAAGAATTTGGGTTGCCAGATGTTTTAAACTTAAATGAATGGTATTTGACAAAACTATATAGTTTTTAAGTCTACCTAGTGCTCTTTCTACATGAATTCTTAATTTAGCTAGATCCCTAGTTTTCTTTGTATCAGCTGCTATCAGACGTTTTCCCTTGCCCCAAGTACATTTTTGGTGAATGGTGGAAAATTCAATGTGGCTCTTCGCTCTAAAAGAAGGTCCCTAATGAGGAAACCTCTGTCAGCCATGACTTCATCCCCTCTTCGAATATTTTCCAAAACTCCGCTGTTTTCTTTAATAAATGTGTCGGATACATTGCCACCCCATTAACCTGATATAAATGAAAATGCTCCAGATGGTGTAATAGATACTAAGGCTTTAAAGGTGTTTTTATGCTTATAGGAAGTGTAGGTTTGTGACTGTGCTGTTTGTGTTTAGGGTCGTTCAATGAAAAATTCTGTACAGTCTATGATGCAGGTTGTTTTAGGGAATGCCTTTTGGGATAAACTTCTGTAATTTCTTTGAACTTGGCCACTTCAAAAGAGATGAAAACACTATAAAATATAATTGGTCCACCTTGTAAAAATTTGTGATGTGCGACTGGTGGAGATTCCAAAGATATCTGCTAATAACTGCAATAATATGGCAAGATATCTGCTAATAACTGCGATGATATGGCAAGATATCTGCTAATAAATGAGATGATATGGCAAGATATCTGCTAATAACTGCAATAATATGGCAAGATATCTGCTAATAACTGCGATGATATGGCAAGATATCTGCTAATAACTGCGATGATATGGCAAGATATCTGCTAATAAATGAGATGATATGGCAAGATATCTGCTAATAACTGCAATAATATGGCAAGATATCTGCTAATAACTGCGATGATATGGCAAGATATCTGCTAATAAATGAGATGATATGGCAAGATATCTGCTAATAACTGCGATGATATGGCAAGATATCTACTAATAACTGCGATGATATGGCAAGATATCTGCTAATAACTACGATGATATGGCAAGTCTAATTTTCAAAAGAGTGATAATATTTTCATGAAATTTTGTTAATTTACGTTGTGGTCCTGACTTCTTTCTTGACAAATCACTCTGATACGCTGTTTGATGATGTGTTCCTAGTTTATTACCTCTCCAATATTTCAGTATTGGGGAGATCTTCTCAAGAATCGCTGTAAATAAATATATTGACACATTATAACTACTTGTAGAATATTGATCAATACAATTTGGATTGACCGGCTAGTCCAGTGTGTGTTGGTTTGAACACATCAATATATATTTGCTAAAGAAAGATTCATAACAAGAGATGTTTGTAAAATACATACGTCACCCTTCTGGTACTGTATTGTACAACTGTATAAAGTACTACATTTAAGACCATTTGACCAGAAAAATCAATAGGAGTCAACTTCTACTCATAACCATCCCACATATGAAATATCATTACTATCAAGCAAAGTAATCACAAAAAGTATAATGGTAGACTTCTGACTACACTTTGTAATGGAAGAAGAAGTGTTATCAAGATACCGAGCAATCAACAAACTGACCTACCAACCGGCTGACATGTGCAAAGCAATATGCCCCCTTTCTTCGAAGAAGGGGGCATAATAATCAAAGAAATGATATACGCATTAGCAGTTATGTAAATTGTTATCTTACCAAATATGCCAAACAGAGTAACTATAGAGGGAACTCCTAGGTATTTCCTCACTTTCTCATTGCTGCTTGTAATTTTTACAGCAAACAACTCACGCAGGAGACTCTCTGGATTTTCTAAACGCTCTTTTTGCTGCTCATAGAATATCATGTCTTCCATGACAAGGTCAATTTGTGTTGATGTTTCCTTTGTACATGTACTAGGTGTGTCAGGTTCATTAATGGTCATTGCATTCAAGTGTTGCATTAGTCTCCAACTGTCTCATCCAATATTCTTTTCGTTTTATTGGAAAACGGTCGCTCAGGTAAGGTGTGGGTTGTATGATATATATTTTCGGAAATGCAGACTTCTAAGGAAGGATGGAGTGATCAGTCAGACTGAAATCTATGTGCAGTAACTCCATGATTAATTTTGAGTCTATGTAAGAATATCCTTCTTTTTGTATTTTTTCTTTGTTCTTTTACACGTAAACTAACGGACGATACAGTATGTTACGTTAGAAGATTTCACAATAGTTTATGAAACCTATGAGGTTGGAAAAAAATGATATCCTTAATGATATGTTAGTAACATTAGAAAAGATACCCCTTCATTTTCTACAACGAAAAGTTGGATAGCGGAATTTAAGCGCGGCAGACAGATCCTTGAGCATGACCCCGTCCTGGAAGGCCTATCAATGTTGCAACGCAGAAATGGTCAATAAAGTCAATGATATTGTTATGACTGACAAAAGAATTACAAAAAGACATAGCCAGTACCGTTTGCATTTCACAGGAAATAGTACTTTCCATTCTGACATAGGATCTTGCAATGAGGAAGTTTTTGGCCCGATTGGTACCAAGACTTTTGACAGTGGATCAGAAGCACACCAGCCGCACATTATCGCTTGCTAATCTTAACCTTTCTGAGGAAGATCCTGCAAAATTTCTTCAGAGATTTATCACTCTTGATCAAACATGAGTTCATAATTTTACCCCAAAGGCAAAACAATGGAAGCAATCTGGCTCATCCCGCCGAAGAAGGCAAAGACTGTTCCATCAGCTGGGAAGGTTATGGTTTCGGTTTTCTGGGATGCAGATGGTATTACGCTGATTAATCTACAAAAGGGACAAACAATCAATGAATGGCACATACTATGCTTCACTTCTGACGCTGTGACGGGAAAATATTAAACTTAAGCTCCACGGAAAGCTCACTAAATGTGTATTGTTCCATCAGTACAATGCTCCTGTTCACAAGACTGTCATTCACAATTGTGGCGTTAAATTGATTGAGCATCCGCCTTATTCCCCTGATCAAACTTTCATCTATTTCCAAAACTTAAAACAGCTATTTCACGCCTACTTTCAGTGCGATGATGACGTCGTACATGCAGTGGATGACTTTCTGAACAGCCAAGAAAAGGAGTTGTTTAAAAGTGGCATTGAGACCACTAACCACAGCTGGCAAAAGTGTATAGATGAGATACTGAAAGGAATTATTTTGAAAAATAATGCAATATGTTCGACACAATTCAAATCCTTCAACATGAGGCTCACAACATATCAATAGCTCTCGTATATCAGCAACTCTCTTCTTGCACGGCCTAATTGTAATATAGTAACCGCTATTCTTGTACGATAGGTAAGTATCCTCACTAACAATTTGAGTATATTTGGTACCATCCCGAATGGATACATGTTGTATCTGTTATCCTCATGTACATTGGGATGGCAGTTTGACACCTTTTTAGTGGGCCACCATGACAGTCTGTATGACTGACAATCAATAGGAAATACTATCCGGCAAGTATCTTTGCGACCTAATTGCGCACCAACAAAAATACATAGATATTAGTTAAAAGTATGTATTTGAAAGAGTATCACAGAATGTCTGATACTCAATGCCCAGATAAATTACTGCAAACTGCCGGTTTAGGTAGAAGAATTGCAAATCCCAAATAGGATGAGACCAGGGGTCTGGGAGGAGGAAGCGTCGTTTACTTTGAGATAAAATTTAGTCAGGGGTTAATATCCGAAGTTTCAACCACATATACTTTTACTTCTTGAGACTTAAAACAAAAACTACAAAACAAAACATAACGATCGATTTCTGAACCAACAGTTCTAAACTAAAATGTTATGTCGTTTAGAAATATTTAATATTCAGCATTGCTATAACAACTTACATAAGTAATCTTACACACTTATATTTTTTGTTAACTAATATTAGCAAAACGACTTTGCTCTTTTATTAAACATCCAATCAAATTTGCCGTATTATGAAGCTTTGTGTAAATCTACTTGTCATATAAAACACAAGGAAATACTTATATTATCCATACAATAATTTGAGTCGCTGAGAATATTACTCCATCATGCATCAAATTCTTTTTGCTTTGAATATATTTTTTAATTTTATCATTGATGTGGACATAGCTGCCAAAATTGAATGTTCTAGGTAAGATTTATCTACAAAACTGAATGTTCTAGGTAAGATTAATCTACAAAACTGAATGTTTTAGGTAAGATTTATCTACAAAACTGAATGTTTTAGGTAAGATTTATCTATAAAACTGAATGTTCTAAGTAAGATTTATCTATAAAACTGAATGTTCTAGGTAAGATTTATCTATAAAACTGAATGTTCTAGGTAAGATTTATCTATAAAACTGAATGTTCTAAGTAAGATTTATCTATAAAACTGAATGTTCTAAGTAAGATTTATCTATAAAACTGAATGTTCTAGGTAAGATTTATCTATAAAACTGAATGTTCTAAGTAAGATTTATCTATAAAACTGAATGTTCTAGGTAAGATTTATCTACAAAACTGAATGTTCTAGGTAAGATTTATCTATAAAACTGAATGTTCTAAGTAAGATTTATCTATAAAACTGAATGTTCTAGGTAAGATTTATCTATAAAACTGAATGTTCTAGGTAAGATTTATCTATAAAACTGAATGTTCTAGGTAAGATTTATCTATAAAACTGAATGTTCTAAGTAAGATTTATCTATAAAACTGAATGTTCTAGGTAAGATTTATCTATAAAACTGAATGTTCTAGGTAAGATTTATCTATAAAACTGAATGTTCTAGGTAAGATTTATCTATAAAACTGAATGTTCTAGGTAAGATTTATCTATAAAACTGAATGTTCTAAGTAAGATTTATCTATAAAACTGAATGTTCTAGGTAAGATTTATCTATAAAACTGAATGTTCTAGGTAAGATTTATCTATAAAACTGAATGTTCTAAGTAAGATTTATCTATAAAACTGAATGTTCTAGGTAAGATTTATCTATAAAACTGAATGTTCTAGGTAAGATTTATCTACAAACTGAATGTTCTAGGTAAGATTTATCTACAAAACTGAATGTTCTAGGTAAGATATATCTATAAAACTGATTGTTCTAGGTAAGATTTATCTATAAAACTGAATGTTCTAGGTAAGATTTATCTATAAAACTGAATGTTCTAGGTAAGATTTATCTATAAAACTGAATGTTCTAGGTAAGATTTATCTACAAAACTGAATGTTCTAGGTAAGATTTATCTATAAAACTGAATGTTCTAGGTAAGATTTATCTATAAAACTGAATGTTCTTGGTAAGATTTATCTATAAATTTTTATTTAAGACCAAATTCACTCACAATTAACTTAAAAGAACCAGGGTAATTTTAAGATACACAAATTTCAAGACATTGCCAGGTTAAATACTATTATCTGCCAGTTACGGAACACGATGGATACAAAAGCTTGATGCTGGCTTGCCGTCTATATTTTGCTATACATTGTCTGATTGCGGGCAAGTCACGCTGGAAGATATATTAAGATAAAACTTAACCATATGTAGTTTTTAAAGTGCAAAATAAAATATTTCTTTGTTTAAGCCTTGGTGAATGCTGTTACGGATTTATGAAAATACAAGATAAGTGTGTCGGTGAGTAAGTAGTAAATTATGAATGAAATGATTCAGGATACTTTTAAATAACGAAGAAAAAAAAAAGAAAGAAAGAAATTTGCATTAACTTAAAATTTTTTAAATGATTTTATGAAGTTTTGACAAATAAACTATTTTAAAATGGTCCTATAATATTTTCACGGATAGACTATATACACAACGGTATTTCAATTTCTAAAATTATGTGCGACTAGCGAAAATGTTAACTAATGTTAATCAATATTCGTATTTTCTAGGAACTATGAACTGAGTTTTGCAAACTGTGATGTTGTTAAATATCAGGGATCCTATGGACAAGACTACAGTACATTACAACAGTTTGCTTTTCTTAAAACATTGTTAATAATTAGAACAACAGCGAAACTGCGTCAGTTAGTTTTGTGTTTTAATTTTATTTTCCTGAATTATTGTGTACAGAATGTTTGCCAGGATATTGGGGATTGAACTGCTCTTTACGATGCAATGAAGGATTTTATGGCGTTAGGTGTAACAATATCTGCAACTGTTCCTGGAATGAAATTTGTAAAATTGAAATAGGATGCCAAAGTAAGATTTGTTTAAAAAATCTAGCATGGGAATATTTGCACATCTATTATTTTTGTATCTCTGCGAAATTCGTGTGTAATGATAATGATAAAATCCTGACCGATATCAAGATTTATAAGAATGCCAAATATAATTCATTTGATACAGTACTAAATTGTTGTATTCTCATAGTTTAAGACAATCGAACAACATATGTGCATGAAATTAATATAGATATTCAATCAATACAGGTATACATATCCATTCTTATAATTCTTGTAATTTATCATTCCTCTGATTTTGTATACGTGTTCTTTAAAGAGACAATTTGATTTCTGATTTTCAATTTGATCACATTCATAAAGTAAATGAAAACGTATATCATATTATTTTCTTAATCACATCTGCCTTATTTATATCGCAAAAATTATTAGGATTTCGTTTGATAGTGACTCTTGCCTCTCGGTACACTTTCTCTGAATTACCAAAGCGTAAACAATATCATGTCCATGGAATAAAAGCAGAATATAATGTATAGTTTCATATCGAGACAAATGCGAACCACAATTAAAACACAATCTAACAATTTCGAGGAAGTAAATACATAAATATACATGTATGAATACATGATGGAGACAAGAACACGAAGTCAAATTCTCGAGTTGTTTAACTTAAACTCCGATGTTGGAAATGCACGTGAAGAAATGTCTGTATTTATATGAAATTGCACTAGATACCTACATCTACCGCAGAACTTCCTCAGTGATAATTTCAAACGTTTCTTGTTAGAGTAGTTTCATGGCAAGAAGCATCACTCTCAGGACGACATTTTTGTATTTAGAACATACCCTGGCATAGCGTTGTGAAATAAAGACGCCATATGCGGGAGGAAACAATGGCTGTATAAAGAGTCTAAAAGTGAAAAGAATTGATGCTAGTGACATTATTGACAATAGGAGACTTTAAGTGCTCTAGAAGTTACTTGGAATTCTTTGGGATCAACATCTGATTGATTCCGCTTCTCGAGTAAGCAGCAGAGCAGTATTTCTAAAGACCATATTTGATTTCTGTTAGAATTTTTGTGAGTAATATGGAAAGAGGCTTTGTGGAACACTTGGAAGATCCAGCTATGAATTAATACTTATATTAAGTTTTATGCATCTTTGGAATCCAAAAAATGGATGGTAGATAGAGATCAGATTAGTGTGTAGTAATACCGAATGAACTGAGAACTGACTTTGGATTATCCAATACCTCTGCAGGAGACAAATTTGTAACTGTGTAAGTTGGAGTACTAGGCGTTGAATGAAGACCAACCTCTTCTATAAGACATTTAATATAACATGTCTTACATATGAATGTGTAATTGTTAGCTGCCTTGTCAGCAGGAACAATAATGAAAAAAATGAAACTTTCGTGAAGTTGAGAATGTTCTCTAACGACACTGGAGTCAAGAAATAAAGAATAGTGTTTGTTCTTGAAGAAAAATGACAAAGTCTTCGAATTCTTTTTAAGCAGACTTCTGATCGACTTCAGCAATTCAAAAAGAGTGTCTAAATCAATGTTTTCTTTCTTAGTCCAACGTTTGGCATACTCTTCACGTGAGTTCTAAATAATATCAAAATTTTGACGGCATGTAAATAACTGTAGCTCTCTTTTTTGGGACTTTACTTAAAAGATCTCTAACTTTTTCATTGCAAACAATATGAAGATCTCCTGTCATAACATGACCACATGGATTATATTCAAACTCAGAAGAGAAACATGAACTCTTTATAGGTTTATGGAAGTCTTTCAGATCTACACATTTCAATTTTTGTTTATAGTTAAAGATTTTCAAAGCAACTGTTGGTGTATATTTATAGGAAATACAAGGCGACTCCCTAAATTTGAAGTATGGATGAATATCATTTTTAACGGACTTATAATTTAAAATGTTAATTTATGTGCATCAGTTCCCTTATTTGCAAAATAAATACTTTAAGAAAGGTGCACTTCTCATTACCATCTACAGGCTTGTCTGAATGGACAGCTTGAAATAATCTTACTGGAGATGTCCAAGATAATAACTTGGAGTCGATATTCTGGAGTGCCCGATTCGGTGAGATGTAAGTACTCGTGTAGTCTTTGTAAAGGTAGCGAATAAAGCTTAGTACGTATATAATGAGGACCTAAAATATGATTGATAAAAGGTAGCAGGCCATTGAAGGAGATGTTATGGATCTCAATTCTGTTCTATTTTCGTCTACCATGACTTCAACGTAAACATTTCCTTACTTTCAAGTTATAAAATACCTACTCATTCGCACTTACAAGCCAAAGGAAGAAAGAAAAGTTACTGACTCAGCCGTATGACTGAAGTCACCACCGAAATATACAGTATACAGTGTAAAGATACGAAAAAAAAAACATATAAAGACATCACAAGAAATAATCGATGATAGTGCATTTACGAAACCATCAATAGTCAATCAACTGGTGTCGTTTAACTGTTTACGGACCCACCTTCCTATTCACCGCAACAGCAGGATAATCAAAAGACACGTATTTAAAAATCTAAATATTCCTCCATATAGACATCGAGGGTCAACAAGTATCCCAAGCAGAAAGGTAAAAAAAACTTCCCGTTTCTTTGCAGCAATATCCCGTTCTCACCTGCCTATGGAGTTTTTATATCTCAACTTATAAGGTACGCAAGAGCCTGTACTCTATACGACGCTTTTATTCCAAGGGCCAAACGACTGGCCACTAAATTGCTCATGCAGGGATATGCTAAAGAACGTCTGGAATCGTCACTGAGGAAGTTCTATAGTCGCTATGGGGATCTTGTACGAAAATATGATTTGCCTCTTTCAAGAATGATTGATAATACTCTGGAATGCGACTAAATGACCTGTTCAGTGAACACCAAATATGACTTTGTATTTTTGTGTTTTGTACTTTCGTATATACAATTAGGTAACCAAAACTCTTGATTTTGACATGTTTCTTGAGAACTACTGTGACCGGTGATGCATTCAGACAGGAGATGCTTACTCTCCCCGGGCACCAGATCTCACCTCGGAATTTTTCAGTAGTTCGGGGTTCACAACAGTTCCTTTTTGAAACTTACACGATTTTGTATCTGTCCTTGGACTTTGAGACGGTTTGGTACTTCGATATTAATATAAATATGTATAGTAATGCACCAAACGTCATGGTATCAAAATTATATAAAGCTACATCAAAAGGATGAAACAGAGCACTGCCGGTCTGGAAGTGAGCTCAGATCCTTGATTTGTAGGAATCCCGACTAACAGTGGGGGCGTGGTTCAGGACCATGTCTCCTCTATAAGAGGTTTCAACAAGGCCCGTCGATTAGTCCCCACCGCCCTGCTAGTCAGCGTGCAACGTTCAAGTTAAAGTTTGTAAAAGGCTGCAGAAGGGCCCAATACAAGTCTTTTTAATGATCTCCCGGTCATATTGTCTCCGATGAAGGCGTGTAATTAGTTTTGAAAGTTTGTCGGAATCTTTGGCCCATCTAAAGTTGAATACAAGATCAACGTAGAAAATGGGGTATCCATTGGATACATAGTGTTGAAAAGTGGTATTTCCGAATTTAGATAAAAGTTCCGAATACGATCTAAGAATTTGCCAAATGTTCTTTTAAGTATGCCATATCTGTAACCCTGAGTTAAAAGTTTCAAAGTAATTTGTAAATTTTCGTATGAATGTCCAAAACATTGATGCAGCCATGGCAAATCGAACCAAGTGAGATATAAAGATAACATATGATGGGAGTCTAGGGGCATCACCATACAAATAAGGGAAATTTACAATGGGAAATCCAAAGTCGTCACCTTTATCGTAAATATTAGTATGAGTTATATTGTTGTTTATCTTAGTGTTTAATAAAGGTATTTCTATATCACAAATATTAGTTTCATGTTATTGAGGATCAGACGGGTATATTTCAGGTATGCATCTTTCAAATTCAGAGTTATCAATATCTAAGTTGTCATCAAGATATCTAGATGTAGCATTGAATTTATCAATAAGATCAAAACATTTATATCTTTAAATAGAGTGCTTAAATTCCCTCTCATAACAATACAGAAATAAATCTGCTATGAGAGGTGCGCAGTTAGTACCCATGGGAATCCCAAGTATTTGCTGATAAATCTTGCCATCAAATTAAATCAACAAGGCACACAATTCAATAAATAGATACTTGTAACATTCTTAAGAATTTTAGTAACCCTGGCACATATGACCAATAAAATGTATTTCATTTCATTATTACATACTGGTTTAAATTCATACATGTAAAGGTGACAGCATGATGTTTTATTTACGTAAATACGAGAAATGCTTCCATTCTTTAAAATTTTCTCAGGTTATATTAAACATTTTAATATAGTGATTTATCTGCTCTTGTACAATAAGTCTGAAGGTGAAGGGGTATAATTGTTGCGCAATTCTATTTAACTATCTGATATGCATGGTTAGTTGACCATAGTATAAATGATGCAACCGAGAGTGCACCATCTGCTTGATACCGAGATACAATTACTGATGATGGTACATTAGTTGCTTCTCTTTATGACAAACGTGTCGATTTCAATTTCACTGTTACCAACTTCCCTTATACATACATGAAATTGCAAAACATACAGGCGACCACAGGAAGACATCACCTAAGATCTAATTTATGCATATCTATGAGAAGTTGTACTGTACATTTGATTAAAAATTTGGAACGTCATTGATAATGAATTTGCTTTTTGTATTGACAAGGTGTTGTTTTGCAAACATCTACATCTGAACAGGAGCAGGATGAGTATGCAGCCAGTCCGATATCGACGATTTTATTGGCAACTATGAGCGTTGCAGGTTTACTAATAATTTTTATTGTGGCGGAATACATTGTTCTAGTTACACAGTTAGTATCACGACCACTTCCTGCAACTTATATATAAATAAGTATAGAACATATATACCTTTTAAGTTTGTGCACCATATGCGCATGTATGATTAATTTAAACTATGGATATGCATATATTTTTTTAAATTCTAAATAAAAAGTTATAATTCACTGTTAAAACGCTATGTGTAGTATAGTCACCAACCGCTTTTTGGCATTCTGAAAACAAAAATTACAACCGTATTTCACACCTTTTCTTACCTTTATGTCGCTGCATCTTATATCATTCAATTGCTGTTGATCGCTCTAGATTACCCTCTAACTTTGATCTAGTACATGTAGCAAAACTAAAATTTTCAATGTACTTTTTTATATTTGCACGCCATGTAATATTATGCAGGTCATATGAATTATATTAAAAGAAAACTGTTTATTTTGTAAATAATTCTAGTTTATATATATATATATATATATATATATATATATATATATATATATATATATATATATATATATAATATATATATATATATATATATATATATATATATATATATTATTTGCTACTATCAACGGTATATCTTATAGATATAATTGCTTACCATAGAGAAAACTTAAAACATCTGACTAGGCGATATGACAAAAGTCACCAAGGTTATGAACACAAAAAATGATAATAGTAGAATATACACGGAAAAACTTTACAAAAATATTCGATTGTGCTGCTGTTACGATACTGACTTAGGACGGTCAATTGAATGGATTTAGACAATTTATATATGGAGGTGTAGATAAAGATGTTTACTTTTATTTGATACCACGTTTGAAACCAGTGGTGAAGAACGTTCTAATTCACAGACGGGGGAAAGTATAAGTTCTTTTTTAAATCGGAAATTCTATCACTTCTTATTATATTGGTGTCATTGAAAGAGGTGCCAAAGAACCGATAACCATGTGTAAAAACAGTTATAATTTTTTTTCTGATTTATTTGCAGATATCGAAGACAAAATACTATTGCAAAGGATACCATAGTATCTAGTACCATTAATGACCCAGTGGAGAGAGAACAAGACATTTTCTATAGTGACATTGACGAAGAGACGGTATACGTGTAAATGTCTGTATTATTCTGTCGTTGGTTCTGGATACTAAAATCATTCATCGAAGACAAAATACTATTGCAAAGGATACCATAGTATCTAGTACCATTAATGACCCAGTGGAGAGAGGACAAGACATTTTCTATAATGATATTGACGAAGAGACTGTATACGTGTAAATGTCTGTATTATTCTGTCGTTGGTTCTGGATACTAAAATCATTCCGTTATATGTTGGATGCATAGTGAGTGTCACTGTACTTAATTGAAATCGGATTGCCGTAGAGTTGAATATAATGTCTTGATTTACATTTATGAAATGTAATTTGTGTTTGTGTGATGTATCAAACGACACTTTGTAATTAACATTAATGTGCAATGCCTTATTTATTGCAATCATGTTATAAATGATACAAAGAATCCATAGCGTTGAAATGAAAAGGAATCAAATCTTTTCCTGTAGGCCAACCGCCTGAAATTCAGTACCATGTACCAAGAAGGTATGGCATGATTTAACTGAATGTTCCGCAGTTTATTTATAATATACGAACTTTATGCGAAGTAAATTTTCAGTATATGTCGAGTCGATATAGAAGTCAGATGTACTGAAAACTGATTTTTGACACCCTCGGGAGAACAGAAATACGTATATAAGTTTCGTGCACTGTATACGCATTTCGACAAATAATGTCTCTTAAGTGATCCTCATGGCCGAAATCATGAAAATCCAAACTATAAATATTTCAAGAGTAATTACTAAGTAACTACCAAATTGACAGAAAAGCAAGAGCCCTTTTAATACAGGGCTGTGTGTGAAAAAGACACTCCTTAGTTTTAAAATAATCTACAAGCTTTTTCATCACTAATCTGGAGTAAAAGTTTCGAATCACTAACACCATTGTCCCAGTGGTTATTATAAAAATAGGACCAGATAAAATTTCTTGCACCATATGGTGACGTTGAGTGCCAAGGAACCAGGGTCCAGTGCCAGAAACTAAGAATATACTTAAGTCAAATACTTCATTTTAATTTATTCCATTATCAAACGTTCAAATAATGTCTAATGTAGAATTGTTTAATTCTATTTATCAATAGAATAAAACTCAATAAAATCCAAATCCCAGTTATTAATTCATTGATGAACAGAAGAATATAAAATTATGGCTTAAGTATATTCTCAGTTTATGGCGCCGGACCCAGTATAACACTGAAGGCGCAATAGTAAAATATATATTTGGATGGTGGACTTTTAAAATAAGTACTGGTAGGATAATAAGAACCAAAATGAGTGTGTTTCATATATGTTGACAATTTTTGTTCTATAATACTTTTTACCATTGCACATGAAGGCGCTACGGCAGATTTTAGTTTTCAGCCAGTTAGTATAATGTAAAATTATACAGAGTAAAATAAAGTAGATTCTTCAGAATTATCTAAAATATCCAAGGTGTTTATTATTTGGCAAATTGAGAATTTCATTACTCTGTTGTTCATGTGTTAGTTCCTTTTTTCTATAAGCCAACACTGTCAAGTTGCTGAAATATGTCTCAATGTCAGCACTGAACATTGCTCTGTTTTAACTGTCCTAGTTAACCTGTTAATAACGTAGTAATTGGCGAATTTTACTTCATACTACCCTATATACAAGAAGTTGTACAATGATAAATTGTTGTAAGTCATTAAAGAGAAACTTTTCATCATTATTTACTATTTGCATTTTCTTAGATAGATTCCATTATGCAATGAAGTTAGATTCAAGATTAACTGAACTTCGAAATTTACAAAAAGCCTATAATCATAACAATTAGTTTTCCTTTTACAGATTTTATTTCTTTAAGATATATCGGGTTTTGAAAACTATTTGCGTCAAATTAAGTCACATGTTTATCTAATGAAGGTAAAATAGGTACATAACCAAGTGAGAAAGCTTTATATTCAGTTGTGTTAAATACAACTTCCACATGTAAGATATAATGTCCTGTTTCACATACGGATTTCCGTTAAGAGCAAACACAAATTGCATTAAGAGGAAGTACTTAAACGTAACAAATGCACATATTGTTTCATTTTTAATCTCCATTGATGTTGACGTGGAAAGTGCATGTTGCGTTTATATGAATGTGTATGTCACACTTCGTTTCAATTCTTATTTTTTGTCCGTTGTCCTTTTTTTCTACAGTAGTCGTTGCTATCGACTCTGAACCGAAACAGTAATGAGCATTACGAATGTGAGTATTATTGATAAATCTGTCCCTGTCAAGATCAAAATGACAACATTATTGAAGACAGATCAACTAGGTGATAATTGCATATGCTTTTATGTGTTACTCGGTCATTCCATCCTGTTTTTGACCCCAAGGGAGGAATAAGTGTATATCCATGACAGTATATGAAAGAATATTTTTTTCTAACACATACATGTATTACAAGAAAACGAGGTCTTTTTCGTTCCTTCTACATATCCCAGCCAATTTGCAAATTTCTATCTCATATATTTCTGAATAAAATGCCACAAATTTTGAAATCCTTGATTTTGTAAAAGGCACTGTAGCTGCGCCGAATTTTGAATAATTAACTACAATGTTAGAGTTATTGATCTTTCTTTGCTTACCGTTGCTAAAAATGACCAAACTTACAGAGAAGCTATGAAATTTCGTATATCTACGCAAAAAGTAAAAAGATGCAAAGATATCAGTATTGGATATAAATTTCGGTGTCTCAATTTACAAAATCTCGATCTAAATTGTTTAATATATTTATGCAAAAATTCACAAATACAGTGACGACTCCAATTAATAAGTAAATATTGTAGGATGGTGGGTTGAAGTGAAACAAAATAGCTAGCCGTTGATAATTAGTACGGTGAAGGTGGTTTTTAATGTTGATATCAATGGTTCAGTTTTAACAAATCGGCAAATATTGATACTAATCGGTTAGAGGAAGAAATGGAATCCATTGAAAACTGCGAATGCGACACTTACGAAGTACAGTGTAGAGTGATCACGGTAGATTTATTTTGATCAATAGTCTGAAGAGAAACGTTAATTGCTCTTGCATCTGAATAGCATGAAAGACATGTTTGTTGTTCATTAGTAGTGCAGCAGAGCCGGACTTACGGAAGGAAGAAAAGGGAATGATAGTTGACACTGCGTCGACATCCTGTATAAAAGCAGTTCTGAAATTTTGTATTCTTGAAGTCTAACATATTGGGTAAAGCATCTTACTTAACCAAAGAAAACAATGTATATTCCTAAAGTAATTTCGGTAAAAAGGAATGATTTATATTTTTTATTATTCAAAGAATTAAAATTCGAATAACTGTTATATACAAATCCATTCGTGTTTGACTTCATAGGCAAAGTCATGTAGAGTTAATACAGAAGAACTTAAATTGTGTGGTTGCTTACATTGAAATTTGAGGTTTTACCCAAAACGTATTAACCATATTTCTCGATTATTGACCTAGAGCAATATAGACGGTGACATCCCACCGACTACCATAACAGCCTTTTACTTACTAGCTTGCCATGTTTAAAAATGAGCATAGTCTGAAGAAACTCTAGCATATCGATCAGTTGAGATATAAAGACACCATACACAGGTGATAAAGAATATTATTACACGTATACGGAAAGACAACATAGGAAAAATGAAATCGTTAATTTTTGTTATATGTAAAAAACGAAGAAGTACCGAAGGGAAAACCACGTTTAGCAAAGTATTCTGTCTACCATTAGTACCAATATGCATTAAAAATCAAATTCCAAAATACAGTGAATGTTGCATCATTGATGTTGAAATCGTTATGATATATATCATGTTCATTTGCATCAAAGCTTTTATCATCTATTGACAATACCTCATTAATGTATCTAAATGTAAAATTTTAAGCTTTTTACATAAATTCAGCTGTTAACCTTATTAAAGATATCGATTAGAACTAATAACAGTACCCAAAGTAAACAATGCACAATGCAATTTTCAATATCTTATCCCGTATTCATGTTTGTAGTATTATAATTTATAATTAGATTTACTCCAAAATTACTTTTCTCAGTGAAATTGATAAAACATTGAAGAGACCTGCATAATTCAACTCTTTCTCAATAAAATCGAAGAAAAAAAGTAATTGTTTTGTTTAAACAGAATTTTCTCTAGATTAATTACAGTGCCTTTATTGTATTTCCATTTTATCATTATAAACAACTGTAGAATTTGACTTCTGAAAACAATTTTCAAAATCTACTTTAATTTTATCAAAGGGACCTGGTCCGAGACTAGACAATTATAGCACGAAAAAGATAATTTTAACAATATCTTATTTTTAATGTATTGCATAAATTACAAACTTTGTGTTAATTGCAAAATTTAAAACTAAAATTCCCCGATGTTTTCGTAGAAAAAAGGTAATTGAGTCGAATTTAATTCTGTTGGTTTCAATTCTCCAAATAAGACGCTGTTCCGCCCATATTCATGCGCGTGTGCGGATATTCACCGTAGAAAACAACAACAATGGTTCACACGGAGGAATGCAAGCACGGGAAAAAGCAAATTGCGGTAGGAAAAAAACAGACTCCGAGACCAAAAACAAAAAGTGGAGCAAATGTTAAAATCGGATAAAGCTCGAGTTTCATTGTCAAGTGATTTCTTCTGACCGCCGTCCTCATCAATATTTAAAGAGCTGGCATACTTACGTTTCAAATTTAAAACGGGCATATCTCGTTAACGACATCGACTTTGGTAACGATACTTTTTACACATCTTAGATAATATGCTAACAATCGATTGCCGTCTAAGAAATCCGTTTACATATTTTTATATTTTCCCGAATTCATTCGCACCATATTCCTTTAACATGTAAGTAAGTGTTCCTGTAACATGTTATTAGCAGTGTATTAGAAATCAATTACTTAGCCCTAATTTCGAATCTTTTATAGCAGAATGTATATAGGCTGCAAATTTAAAATTGATGTATGGACAGTGTATTACATAATAATTCATTTATCTCATTAAATGTAATAAATTCCATATTTTATCTGCGTAAAAGTTGATGTATCATAAATGATCAAGTACGTAAAGGCACTTATCTTAAATGACCTAATAGGTAATCAATATCTAAAATATCCAGCCAGTGGACACATGCTTTTATATTAATTCACAGACCATGTCACTGTACATGATCGTGTTCCAGAATATCAAATAACGTTCTGGAAATGGGGACATTACATTGTCTGACAATATCCTTTATAGGCCATTGGACAACCTAAGTGAAGATTTCAAGTTCTGGCATAGCGTTTATGTTTTGAAAATAAAACGCCATAGACAGGAGAGGCAAGTGTACAGTTTCCCAGAATATCAGATAACATTTTGTAAAGTACACTTCATACATTCTAACATACAGTATTAGTTTTGAAATTAAAACGCACATACGCCGACGAAAACGGACGCTTCTCAGTTAAAGAAAATTGCTATTTTCTTCTATTATTTCATTGTAAAAATTGTCGTTTACTTGCGTATAGATGTCAATCATGACGTCAGGCTGAGACTCAAGATTCAATCCCAGGCAACTTTTGTAATACATCATAAGTAAAATAGGAACTTATCAATTAAGATGTCCCAATGATAAATATAAGAATTCCTTGAACATTCAATTCCTAAATAAATTAAGACTGATGCATTATATATCACAATGTTGCTCATCATTTACAGAGTACATGATGAACATGAAAATAACAGATTTGCAATCTACGACAATTCTTGTTTCGTCGCAGATGTTGTAAATCATGATCACAAGAATATGATTTCCTTGTCCCTTAGGCAAACTATGAAAGGTTTCATCTTAAAGTATCTATATGTTAAGTTTCAAAGTTATACACCCTTTTGTGTAGAGGATCTAGTCAAGGTTAAAGATTTTAAAAAGTAGGTCACACCTCAGGGTCAAGGTCATTAGGTCAAAAGTCATAGTCCCAAATTAAAGATCTTATCACAAGTGGTCTATATATGAAGTTCAAAACCCCTTCTCCTTTTGGTACAAAAGATACAGCCAATGTTTAAGTTTTTGAAAACGTAGAGCACCAAGGTGCAAGTCACTAGTTAAAAAATCATGGTCCCAAATAAAAGGTCTTATCACAAGAAAACTATATGCGGAGTTTCAAAGCCTTGGTACAAACGATATAGTCAAGGTTTTTGCCACAGGGTAGGAGTCACAGGCATATCAATAAGTAGATGCCCCAGAATTTCAATCCGGGGGCATAAAAACGAACTTGTTTTTCTTTTTTTCCATTTGTATATATAGAGATTACTCGGATTAAATAAAGATATCTCGAAAGAAAATCTAGTAGATAAATCTCTGTTCTAAATATATGCATTTGTATTTGGGAAAGAGATTAAAATTGAAGACATTTCTACTTAAGAAAATGAGATATCTCTAAATTAATTGAATATATCTCCGTATCAAAAGTTGAGGTATCACTATTTTAAATAGAAATCTATTGATTGTTAACAAGGTAACAAGCCGGATTTACTTACATGTATGTGTGAAAAGAAAATCCAGAATTTCACTTTGGGGGGAATCCACCATATAGTAGTTTTTCCCCTGGGGAAAAATGGCTATAAGAGGGGGGATGTTATATAGCCAAATTTCCCCCGGGGAAAAACTACTATTTAGCCATTTTTCCGGGGGATATAGTGGATTTTAGTTGGATTATTTTATGTTTGTGTTATAACCGCTAAAATATTATCAATCATATTGTATAATGGCCGAAATAGAATGTGACCTATTTGTTGGTAGATCTATATCCCTGTTGACCACGTACACTACAATAAGGAGGTTTTTCATAGTAGGCGATATCGCTGGATCAACACCCTGTCATCCATGGTGACCAGCACTTGAGTCCTGTCGCGAAATAGTCTCTCTTTTCTTTTTTGCTTGTCTGCTGCAGTATTCATTAAAACACAGCAGCCATATCAATGGAAAATCGCACGTAAGGAAATTCATCAAGTAGTTACGATACCTTTTACCTGTTCGCAAAGTTATTGTACTTCCGAGACGAAACTTTTACGCAAGTCATGTCATACAGACTTATGGAACTTTTGTATGTACGTAAAATATCGTAGGTATGATACTTTTTGAAACGGGCCAAATTAATGTAGAATAAAAAAACATTACAGCACGAATTGTTTACCCGGTTGGAATGCAAAACCGAATAAGAGTGAAATGTTTATATAACTGTGCCACTCACAATAACCTTAACACGATGGACATTAATGAGGTCATGATAAAGAGAGTTGAAACAAGGTGGGCGTCTCCTGTTTGGCTAGCCACATTCACCATGATTCTCAAAACTATACACACACACAGTTTATAAACGAAATCAAAGCAGATTTAACACAACATCGAAGTGTCAGAACACAGTTCATTAGTACTTTGATAGATTTCATCGTATAGGGGATATTCCATCTTATTTTTTCTGAGTACTACCGGAATAAGCTAAAACTTAGCTGTTCTTCGTGTTTCCAAACATCTAAATATAAAATGTTTCCTGAAAAGTTTATTAAAAAAGTTAAAAAAAAAAAAACAAACAAACAAACACAATGAAAAAGGGCATTTGGATAAGCTGTATAACGAATGCCTCCTTTTATATGCAGAATAAAGTCTAAAATACACATCAAAGACACTATAAAATATTTGACTGTAATGCAGTTAGGGTACGGATATATGACGATCAGTTGACGATATGAAAGTAACTGGTTTCTATGGTGACTATGTCACTAACAACAATATACTATAGCACCCCTGGAATTCAAAGTTGAGACCAGGTGCTCAAGGAAGAATAAGCGTCTCCTGAATGGCTACTTACACCGGCCATGAACACTAACAACAGTATATCACAGAGACATAACAATTCTCACTCAAATAATTTTGTTACCTGATTTACGGGTGCACCTGACAGAAATATAATTTATTATACTGAAAATGCTATTTTAAAACAAACGATGGGTTCTAAGTTCCACCTTACTTCCTTTTAATTTACTCAGTATAAAACATTGTCGTAACAATGAATACATTTACTCCTCACAAACTTGTTTATCTGTAAAATAACAAGCGTAGTTCTGTTTGTTCTATATTAAACAACCAATTATTTTTGCACTATAACACACTTTGTTCAGATCCAGAAATAATATAAAACACAAGGAAATATTTTCATATTACCTATAACTTGATTCGATTTGGTGTAAACATTTATCTGTCATGTATGGAATACTGGTAGCCTTGACTTTAGTTTTTATCATAAGTCTGGAACAAATAACAACTAAATGTAAAATTAATATATCCTTCTTATCTACACTAACACTTTCATTAAAAAATTTTGTCTCTGGGATGGTGCCTGAATCCAATGAGATCTGGAAGACTTTGTTCAATACTGGAGCTATTTGGTCTGCATACTCATGTAGAAGCCTGGCTTGGATTCCATCTGGTCCTGTTGCTTTGTGAGAGTCGATGTTTCTGAGTAACTTGTGTACTCCTGCTTGGCTGACACTCTTTCGGAATGGATAAAATCTATTGCAGTACTGCTGAGATCAAAAATTAAAAAATTACAAGGCACTGTAAACATCAGAGTTGAATATATTTTTAAAGATCCTGATGTTGTCAGAGAACTTACCTTCTTCCATGAACATTACACCATTCCATTATCATTACACCAGCAGATAAAGCACCTAATAATTATACATTTACTTGTAAGAAATATTACTTTGACAGTCTAGTGAAAAATTAGGATTAAATTCAGCTCCAGGAAATCCTACTTATACTCTCACGAACTTTTCCGTTTCGGAAGTAATTGAAAATCATAAATCTGTCCTCAATACGTTTGGTATTGACACAAATATATTAAATTTAGAACTTCCATATTTGTACTGCATTCCAAAAATGCACAAAACTCCTTACAAACAACGCTTTATCGCTGGTTCCTCGAAGTGTTCCACAAAATCTGTATCGATGCTACACACAAAAATATTATCAGAAATTAAATCTGGCCTTCATAGATATTGCGAAACAGTATATTCCAGAAGTGGAACTAATCAAATGTGGATCTTTAAAATTC
Organism: Pteria penguin; assembly: GCA_035048485.1. Classification (NCBI taxonomy): domain Eukaryota; kingdom Metazoa; phylum Mollusca; class Bivalvia; order Pterioida; family Pteriidae; genus Pteria; species Pteria penguin. Next base: position 35,164,187 of record CM068585.1, on the reverse strand, counting down.
AAAGGAGTTGTTAGAACATCTAAAATCAAAAAGTTTTACTAAAATTCACTCTATCAAGTCTTTTGACTTTTCAACTCTTTACACAACAATCCCTCATCAGAAATTAAATGACAGATTAGCGGAAATTATTCAACATGCATTTACTAGTAAAAACGGAAGCCGCAAATTCAAATATATAGTTATAGGGCATGATAAAACTTACTTTGTTAGGGAAAATTCTGATTCCAAAAATAAATACACTGAAACAGCTGTCATCCAGATGTTGAACTTTCTTATCGATAACATTTTTGTGGTGTTTGGAGGAAAGGTTTTTCAACAAATTGTCGGCATTCCAATGGGCACTAATTGTGCTCCGCTTCTGGCTGACATATTCCCTTACTCATACGAAGCTGAATTCATTCAGTCTTTGCTTTCGCAAGAAAAAAAAAACAATTGGCTCTTGGCTTCAATTTTACTTACAGATATATAGATGACTTGCTTTCAATTAATAATCCTTCATTCGCGGATTACCTTAGCATTATCTATCCAAGTGAACTGGAGGCCAAAGAAACCACAGAAAGTAGTAATTCTACTTCGTATTTAGATATTAGATATCGAACTCTATAGAAAATCCTTTTTCGTCTGAATTCTTAAGTATGGCGACCCATTCGGGTCATAATTGTATTTTTCCCCTATGTTTAGTTATCTTAACGGAAATTTTAGTTTTAAAAAAAGTACAAAATTACATTTTATGTGTGATAATTATTTTGCCATTATTTGGAATTATCATTGATGAATAAAAATTAGACAAATAAGTTAACCATTTTTGGGAAATTCTTACCCGAAACAAAACTCAGTGAATACGATTGTTTAGATGTTGATAAAAAATAATTTATTTGTAACAACAGACAACAGAAATCACACAAAATTTCTGGTGGAATAGCGTTTTCAGTGAAAAATGACATATGTAATCAAGTTAATGTACTACCCAATAGATCTGATTTTTTTCAATGGTTATATATCATGAATTGTGTTGATGACAAAGGTTTGTATGTTGGTATGATTTATTTACAACCAGAGGGTTCAAAGTATGATCACGAGGAAATGTGGGATGAAATACAATATGAATTTTCTATGATAAACTCACAATCAGATAATGTCATTTTGATGGGTGATTTCAATTCTAGAACAAATATGCTTGAAGATATTGATCATTTTTGTCCGATCAAGTCGAAATGGACAAAGGTATTTTAGTAGAGTTGAACATATGGAATTTACAACATATATAACATACGCACCTACATGGACGTCCGCTGGTGTCGAGGATGTGATATCCCCAACTCGGAACCGAGCCACGTGCAACCAATTTCAAAAAATAATGATATAATTTCTCGTTAAAGATGAAACAAAGACGCCACGGTTAATAATTAGAATTTTGTATTAACAATATTTTGATTTTAAATTGTCGTATAGGAGAAGACAGAATGGTGGGAAAAGTTATCTGTAAAAATGTTAGCATTGTTGATTACATTATATCTACACCACGTGTAATAGGGTTTGTGCATATTTTTAAAGTCTGTGAATACTCTGAATTTCTTTCTGATATACACTGCCCTATCGAGATTGACATTCAATTGAACATTGCATTGGCTTCTACGGATCAATGGGCCACAGACATCACCGCATCTACTAATGGTTCTCGAAAATGGAACATCGCCGCAAAAGAGCAATACGTGGAAAATATAAACATGGAAGATATCCGGCAGGGATGAAAATAAGCGCTCGCCTACTCGCCAATGCAACCAAATTTTGTCTGTGGACTCCTGAAAATCTAATTTTGATCGCCCACTTGGCGACCGTAAAATTCCGACCGTAAACTTTTTTTCCGCTTTAGTACCGTCCTATTTGATCGATGTCAATGAGATGCTCTTACTGCTGTGAAAATTTCTGTCAACTTGCTCTCTCGACCTCGTTATCAATTAATGTCATCATCAATCGGAACTCCTCACCTGTCTACCAATTGTTTGTTGAGTAAAGGCACGAGGAGTTTCATATTGAACGCGAACGGAGGAAATGTGGAGACACATTCTCGAAGTCGGCGTGATATAACACTAAGATCTACAAGCGTAGATTTTTAAAAAGCTTGGGTTGCAATCGGAATAGCTTTAAATCTTCAAGTTGTTGGTCAAAAAGCCAAATGGCTTTATGTAAATAGGAACTATATGTACTTGTTTTTAAAACCATCTGTTTATGTGCAGTTGTGAATTTTCCCGCCGAAATTTCTAAAGCCACGCCTTATTTTTTTCCTAATTAGGAATTTTTTAAATTGGGAACATTTTATAAGATTTATTTCTAGAAATGTCAATATTTCCAGCAGAATTATGTGCTAATACTATTTCTTAAAACTAGATTATTACCTAACATGCCTCGCTAATGGAGTTTGCACATGCGCTCTCAAAGCGAATTTACTGTCGTAATATACAATCGTCCGAGGCCGATTGCAAAAAGAAGATAATCCCCTAAAAATTCCGAGGATGAACTGGGGGATAAACTCGGTGTTTATCATAGACCGTTATGCAACTTTGCTGAATTATATTTGGAGCACAAGAGCTAAAGGAGTTTCCTTCCTCGAATTTTATGTGACCGCATTTGAAAAAATGAGATTTCAAAAGATAAGATTCTTCGTAGAAATCGATGATAAATCCCAATACTTATCCCCCTACAAATATGATGCAAATTGAGTCATGTAACCAGTCCGACTACGAGAATCCAAAGTTTCTCCAAACCAGGGGCCCCAAAGCGCAAATACGATGATCGAAATTTGTATTTCAAATAGTACAATAAGAAGAGAACACGGTCATCTAAGATTTAGATATGAGTGAGGAGAGTGAATGTGAGGATGAAAGTGATGAGAGTTTGAGTGAGGTTGAGGAACATGTGTTGTATGAAAGGTTGAGACAGAATGAGCATGAAATTGAAAGAGAGCAATTGTAACTACTCTGATATGTTAATTCACTAAATAACAAATGAAATGAAAATGTCATTTTGAATGTGGACTAATTGTTTTAAATGTGGGTGTCTAAAATTTTCGACCTGGGGGCCCACTTGACCCCTAAGAATTTCAGCGAATTTTCATCCAATGAAAAAAGCCATGAAAAGCCTCAAATGTGGAAAATCTGCTGGAATAGATAGAATTTTGTTTGAGTATATGAAAGCGACAGATCATATCCTTCTTCCAGTTATATGTCATCTGTTTAATGTTATTCTAACATCGGGATATATACCGAGTGATTGGCTGGAAGGAATAATCATACTTATACCATTGTAAATCAAATTGTGAAAGTAAAAGATGTACCTGCAGAAAACATAGAATAGAGTGTTCTATCGGCTGTGGGCATTGTAGACGACTTAGCTGTACTCATTCTCTTAAAGTGGATGAAGAAAGAGATGGCGTCTAATTTTTTTGTTTAAGTTAGTTTATTTACACAGAAGTCATAAACTTTGAATTGATTTTCGAAATCTAAGAAGTAATCTATGAAAATGTACTTTCAAATCAGATCAAAAAGTTTTTATCGAGTTTCATTCATCAAATCCATCGGCAGCGTCTTCTTGAAACTTGTTTAAAGCTCAAGGTCACAAGGTCAAGTTCATGGTATCAAATGAAAGGTCTTGTCACAAGGAAGCAACCTGTGAAATATGAAATCCCTATCACCTACCACTCAAAAGTTATGGCTAAGATTGTAGTTTTTGGCACATACAGACAGACAGACAAACAGACAGACAGACAAGTAAAAATAGGTGCCCCTGAATCTGAGATTTTGGGACTATAAAAACTTTTATATATTGCTTTATACGAAGAAGCGATGTTATTTTCTTTTAGGAAATGTATTACCATCACAGGGGTTCACATATGCTCTTCAAGTAGACATATTTTGTTATTTTCCATTTGTTTTTCATTTACACTGATTTTGTATGTCCTATGGTTTCATGATTTTTGGACTTGTGGTTTGGATTTATCCATCATCTTTACATCATAATTAAGTACATGTATAATTACACCGATTTTTCACTGATATTTACATATGAACGTGACCTTTGATGTGACCTTGACCTTCAAGATGATTCCTAGTGCTATAAAATTATGTTGTTTATTCTTAAACACAATCCATGCAAGTTTCATAGTACTATTATTAATAATAAATGTTTTATGGTCATTTTCCAGTTTTCATCGATTTTTGTGATTTTTTTTTACTTTTTGCCCCCCAAAAACATGTTTCCACCAAAGTAAAACTTATAGACTTTTTACCATATGTTCTTGATGTATATTAGAACCAAAAAATACACAAATAATTACTTTTGCATTTAGTTCCGTTTCATGTCATTTTTAGTGGTAAATTGATTAGACTACTTGAAGGTGGTTTATACAATGTAAATTTAAAGAAAACAACGTTGAGGGAATTCTCAATTGCATTTGAGGTTGAGCAAATACTCGACTGAGATTTTTTTTTTACAATTTTGGCCTTTTCCACCTTAAGACATAATATACTCCAGGTAGGGCCATATGTGAAATAAGGAGAAAGCCGACTCATTTGCATTTTACAAAGATTTAGAGTTACATTAAAATGGATCAACGAATAATGTGATAAATCAATTTTATGTGCAACCTTTTCTTACAAGGAGGAAGAAAGAAAGAAAACAGAAAAGAGGACGCATACTTCTTTTAAATGGGTCATTAGAGTAAATAACTAACTTACAATATATGTGACTACTATGTGATTATACGTTTGATCCAGAGTGAACATACTTTGGAAATATAATTTCTCTAATTAAATAAACTCCTATTATATCGTTTCATGTATTTTTTCAAAACCTGCGAGGCATGTCAACTTGTACATCTAATTCTCAACACTGAATGCTTATATTTTAATCCTCACAAAACTTCATAATGGACTAAAGCAACCATTTGCTATATATATATTTACTTACAAACTGATACTTATATTTTGTTGAACTCGTGAAATCATGTTTCACTAAAGCACAATTGGCAGGATGAATCAATATATCTTGGAAACAGATGGACAATAAAAATTTCACTGCAATGTAAACATTTAGATTTGTTCTGAGGGCTAGGCGATTTTCAGTTAAGCTGCTCAACCAGGGTTATATATGTGCTAGACTGGCAACGTCACTGAGGAAATTCTATGGTCGTTACGAGACTCTTATTACTCCATATGATATATCGTTATCCAGACTTTTAAATGATATTCTGGACTGAGACCGATTCCGATCATTTTACACAGATTTGACACCCTCCATGCTCAAAGGATACCTACTTTGACTTCTCCATATATAGATACATATCGAATTTACACGATTTGACTCTTTCTACTGGGTATATGTGACAGATGTTTCTAGAAAGCAGGAGATGCTCACTCTCCCCGGGCACCTGATCTCACTCGATCTCAGGGGTTCACATATGCTCTTCAAGTAGACATATTTTGTTATTTTCCACTTGTTTTTCATTTTCACTGATTTTATATGTCCTCTGGTTTCATGATTTTTAGACTTATGGCTTCGATTTATCCATCATCTTTACATCACTTATAACAATATACTATAGCAGACATTCACGGACCCCTCGAATTCAAAGTTGAGACCAGGTGCTCAAGGAAGAGTAAGCGTCTCCTGAATGGCTACTTACACCCGCCATGAACACTAACAACACTAACGTAACACTTCTCACTCAAATAGTTTTGTTAACTGGTTCACGGGTCCACCCGACAGAACTATAATTTAGTATACTGAAACGGCTTTTTAAAGCAAACGATAGATTTGAAGGTACACCTTACTTAATTTTAATTTACTCAGTATAAAACATTGTCGTAACAATGAATACATTTACCCCGCACAACCTTGTCTATCTGTAAAATGACAAGAGTAGTTCCGTTTGCGATATTTTAAACAACCAATCAATTTTGCACTATATCACACTTTGTTCAGATCCAAAAATAATATAAAACACAAGGAAGTACTTTCATATTATCTATTCCTTGATTCGATTTGGTGTAAACATTTATCTGTCATGTATGGAATTCTGATAGCCTTGACTTTAGTTTTTATCATAAATCTGAACATAACTATCGGATCTGGATGTTCTAAGTAAGGGTACTCTTTAACGTCATTTTTAATTGTATAGCATCAATGCTACACTGAAGTATATTAAATAGTCTTTTAATCAGATTCATCATATACTAGTTACAGGAAGAAATAACAACTAAATGTAAAATATACTTACCATTCTTATTTACACTAAAACTTTCATAAAAAAAAACTCATGTTAAGTGATATGTATTTACGCGATTTATTCATAATATTATTTCATTTGTTATCTAGTATTTTATTGTTTCTTTTACTTCCTACAAATCCTGGTGCAGGTTAATAACTCAGCTGAATTAGTTATTAAGGTTGTATTGACCTTATCGTCTTTGAGGTAATTTGATTGTGAAACGTCAATGAGTTTTAAGATTAGAGGACAACTATCTCTACATGTCTCATACAGTATACCATTTTTTTTTGTTTATTTTTGTTCAAGTGAATATGGTTGCTGCTATGGTTATATGAAAATACAAGATGAGTGTATTGGTAAGTAGAAATTAAATCATGGGTAAATGATTATTACCTTAAGTAAAAGGAGGAAAAGTTAACTCTAATTACTAATGAGTAATCCGATAAAGTCTTTAGCAATAAACGATGTAAGTAATTGTATACTTGTATTATGACAAAATTATGTTAAACTAATCAAATGGAGCATATATTTCAATTCTCATTCTCATTCTTCTTTAATATATTATACATTTAGTTGTTCACCACTATATACTTGTATTTAGGAAAATGATAAATGCAACTATATTGTGCAATGGAATAACTTACAATTATTGTGTTTATAATATTAAAAATAATAGCTAGGGTAACGATACAAATGCATCAGTGAGTCTCGTATTTTGATTTCATGTCTTTTTTTCTTGAATTCTGTCCTTAATGTTTGAATTTGTCTACAGAATGTGTACCAGGATACTGGGGATTTAACTGCTCTTTGCGATGCGAAAAAGGATTCTATGGTGTTCTTTGCACTAATATCTGCAGCTGCTCCTGGAATGAAATCTGTAACAATGAAATAGGATGTCAAAGTAAGATGAATTTATACAGATAGAATAAGACGAGTAGATGAAATAAAGCTATCGACACGATTGTCACAGTGGCATGTCAGTCAATGTTTAGAACAAATGTTCCATTGTGCATAAAATCAAAAATATGATTTCATTATTGGAATTTAACAAGTATTTTAATGTGATTGATAGACGTGAAGCCACCCGACTATGTCATTTTCAAAATTACGTCTTCTCGAGTACTAAGCATCAATCTTTATAAACAATATCCAATCCATTCTTCATTTTGCATTGTACGTGCAGATCCTGTAAAGAAAACACATCACTATATACCAAATATCAGTTTTCTATTTAATCATAAAATAAATGTGTCTATATGTCAAACAAAACTTTATTCTTCATTTTGCCTTGTACATGGCTATCCCATGTCAGTGAATCGCATCACTTGTGTACTTTACCAAATTTCTATATTTTGCGAACGTAAACATGTCTACAGATGGGTGCAGTCCTCATAAAGGTCACGAGAATTAATTTTGCACATGTGCAAGGACTGCTCGACCGGAAAGCATGCGATCCTCGCTTTAACGTGGTTTATTCCTTCATGCACTCGGTCAAGTCGCACTCTCACATGCCTACATTTGTAATTCTTTTGTATGCAGTGGTACGGATGGAGGAATGAAATGCATCTAATGTAATCGCCGAAAATGTGGCCATATATACGTAAATTAAATGTGTTATTAAACTGATAACCAGCATTAAGGGTTTCATATGTATTAAATATATATAACAAGGAAAATTACCGCGTAGACGTGTAGTAAGGTATTTATGAAAAACTTCTTCAGTTTATTTTTCACTCATTTTTGTATTTATTTTGTATTAATTTATGCATTTATTGCACTTTATTGCATTATGCATTTTATTATTTATTACAATTATCTATGATTTTATTTGACAAATTATCTATTTTTTAACTATTAATGAGTATTGTTATTATCATAATTATCATTTTATTATTAACATTATTATTATTTATTAGTAGTAGTAGTAGTAGTAGTAGTAGTAGTGGTGTTGTAAAATAAGAGTAAATATCAATATATTCAATGTTCGCAAATTGCATTCAATATTTTCAAAATTCTTCCGTTAATACCCAAGAGTTTTATTTAATTCTTAATATTTTATTGCTACAGATTATATTTATTTATCCTGGACGGAGTACATCCTCTATCACTTATCTATAATTACACATACATTGTGTGGAGCAAAGAAATTGTATTTGTGTGCATTTCCTTTGTGAGTTTTGTCATACAGCTTTGTCAGATGTCTTCAGTTTTCTCTTTTTCTACATTTCCTAATTTTCAGATTTATATAGAGTAATTATGAATTTATATTATCTATGATTATAATATAACTACCCACTAGTACACATAGAATAAATCGATTAGTTACACAAAACATGTATGCTGTATACACTTGCACCTTCTTTGGAACGTAAAAATATGGTAAAAAAAAACTTGACTTACACTTTATATGTTTAATACATGGCATTTTATTATGTAATAACGTACAAACTTGAAGTTACACAATCTAAGATCTTAGTAATGATTTATCACTTTGGCACCGAACACTACAGATTTTTGTGAAACATTTGTGACGAGTGTAGCATGCAGACGTTCACTCCTTAAGGACGCCTACTAACAAACAATTTTGGACCTGCGATTGTTTTGGCTGAAACTGTCTCGGTCGAATCCGCAGGTTTATAACCGTGGCGAACTTTGAATGGGGCTGTTTCGAATTTATAGTTCGTAATATTCACACTAATGCACTTTCAATTTTAATTTATTAATAGAATAGAATTATTTATATGGAATTATGCAGATTTTATTATATCAATCTTAGCCATTTCTGGAAATCAGTAAATTAAATTAAATACTCCAGATCTGAAGGCAATGAACGGAATATCGCAAGTGTAGAAAAGAATGTGTGTGCAATCCGCTTTAATTATAATTTATGAAACTAGAGCTGTCCTAACGGGACAAATATCCCCCCCCCTCACGGCAAGAAAGGTGAAACATGCAAAAATTCATCCCAAGATACATCACCGGTATAAGTGTAATGGATGTCCTACTTGTATATTTTGAGTTGTAATGAATGAAAACAATTTGGTTTGTGTGCACACTGACCTTAACCTTGTAGATATGGACTTGGTATAAGGTCATGACACACCCTTGGTTCATGAACAACAATTGTGTAAATTTTGATCTCTCTCCAAAATAAAAGGAAGAAGTTATGGCTAAGACAATTTTCATGGACTGACAGACAGACGGACAAGACGCTCCGTACAAAGTTATGTGAAACAGACCTTTGGATCATGCAAAACAATGGTGTGAACTATCAAGATCCTACATAGACGTAAGGAGCACTGACCCGTACAGGGATTTTGAAAATGCCTGCACTATTACATTGACCTCCGAGATATGATTTTGAGTCAAGGTCTGTGAAATTTTATCGAGATCCAACATAGTAGTACGAAGTTATGGCCGGCGTTATATAGTAGTTTTTCCCCATTGTAGTCCCCCCTCCCCCCGGATAAATAGCTATATAGTAGTTTTCCCCATAGCGGAAAAACTACTATATAGTCGTTTTTCCTCCATAGTAGTTTTCCCCTTACGTAACGGTTTGGAAATTATACACGTTCGTTCAGTATCAGTCAGATAACATTTGAAATACAAATGTACTGTAGTAATAGCCTGTGGATCAAACCGATGGTGTTACGGTTAATGGGTTTCTATATACTGTTAAGTGTTTTGTTTGTGCGTGTGTGTGTATCTATTTTTTGATTTATTTATCTATCTACAAGTCTTTCTTTTTATATATTTACCATAGTATGCTATTTTCTTCTATTATTTAATTGTAAAAATTGTCGTTTACTTGCGTATAGATGTCAATCATGACGTCAGGCTGTGACTCAAAATTCCCAGGCAACTTTTTGTACTACGTCATAAGTAAAATAGGAATTTATCAATCAAAAGTTTCCAATGACAAATATAAAAATTGAACGTGCAAGAATTCATCGAACATTCAATTGAACATAAATTAAGACTGATGCATTTTATATATCACAATATCGCTCATCTTGTACAGAGTACAGTACATGATGAACATGAAAATAACAAAAGGGAATTCCACCCAGGTGTCCACGATTTGCAATCTTGTCTAGTCGCAGATGTTGTAAATCATGATCACGAGAATGTGATTTCCTTGTCCTTTACGCAAAGTATGAAATGTTTCATCTTAAAGTACCTATATGTTAAGTTTCAAAGCTCTACACCCTTTTGTGTAGAAGATATAGTCAAGGTTAAAGTTTTTGAAAAGGAGGTCACACTTCAAGGTCAAGGTCATCAGGTCAAAAGTCATGATTCCAAATTAAAGATCTTATCACATGTAATGTATATATGAAGTTCAAAACCCCCTTCTCCTTTTGGTACAAAAGATACAGCCAAAGTTTTTGAAAACGTAGAGCACCAAGGTCACTAGTTAAAAAATCATGGTCACAAATAAAAGGTCTCCTCACAAAAAAAAAACTATATGTGGAGTTTCAAAGTCTTGGTACAAACGATATAGTCAAGGTTTTTGCCACAGGCTAAGAGTCACAGACAGGTCAAAACTAAATTCGGGGGCATAAAAACGAATTTGTTTTTCTTTTTTCCATTTGTATACATATAGAGATTTCTCGGATTAAATAAAAATATCTCGAATGAAATTCTAGTAAATAATCTCTGTTCTAAATATATGCATTTTATTTGGAAAAGAGATTAAAATTGAAGAAATTCTACTTTTAAAAATGAGATATCTCTAAATTAACTAGATATATCTCCGTATAAAAAGTTGAGGTATCTATATTTTAAATAGAAATCTATTTATTGTTAACAAGGTAACAAGTTGGAATTATTTACATGTATGTGTGAAAAGAAAATCCGAAATTTCACATTGGGGGGAAAATCCACTATATAGTAGTTTTTCTCGGGGAAATGGCTATAAGAGGGAGGAAAATGGCTATATAGCCAAATTTCCCCGGGGAAAACACTACTATATAGCTATTTTTCCGGGGGAGGGGGTGTTATATAGCCATTTTTCCGGGGTGGCTAGGGGTAAAAACTACTATATAACACCGGGACAAGAATTTTGACAACTATGTACTTTGACCTTGAAGATACGATCTTGAATCTTGACACACACTTGGGTCATGGACAAGAATTGTGTGATACATTATTCAAATCCATCTAGGCAGTAAGTTATGGCCCGGACAAGGGTTTGGGCTATGTGTGCACTGTGCCCTTGACTTTGAAGATATGACCTGGGTAGGTCATGACACACGTTTATGTCATGTACAACAATTGCGTGAAATGTTATCCAGATCCAACATAGTAGTAAGGAGTTATGGTCCGGACAAGGATTGTGACCAAGTGTGTACTGGATACTATTATCTTGGATAATTATCCAACTTGGCGGTAAGAAGATATGGCCCGGACAAGAATTTTGGCTAAGTATGCACTGACCTTGACCTTCAAGATATGACCTTAAGTCAGTTCATTAGGCACCCTTGGGTGAAATTGTGTAAAATATTATTTAGATCCGATAAGGGGATAAGAAGTTATGACCCAGACAATTTTTTTGCTATGTGTGCACTTTAACCTTGACCTTGAAGATATGATCATTATGGTCATTTACAACATTTGAGTGAAATATCCAGATCCAAGAAGGGGGTAAGGAGTTTTAGCCCGGACAAATGTGAACATACGGACAGACTGCTAGGTGATCTCTATATACCTCCTCCCTAAACTGTGTTTGCGGGAGATATAATAAATATGCCACAATATTTGCCCAAAAGTGTTATAACATAAATTCTTTCTAAACAGCATATGTAGCATAGCTTATAGTACACATGCATTTATCTACACCTACGATATGGCATGAATCGACAACAGAGTATCGAAATTAATTTATTGAAAGCACTGCATTATGTATAAGCGCCAAAGAACGCACGTTTATTTCTATTGTTTGTTGATTTCATAATACATGTATATTTGTTTTACGGACATTTTGAGACAGCAAAACATATTGCATAAAATATACATGTCTTTAATTCAAATTTCATTATTTTCACACAGTCATTTAATGTTTGGCCGAAAATAGTATGATAACAATGATTTTATAAGTACTGCGTCTCTGTGTTGAGGGTTTTGTTGATTGAACAACATTTCATTGTGGAACGAGCTTGAATTTCCCTATATATGTGTCAGCAAAACAAGTCGCATCACCCTCGTAAATGTTTCCGGAACATCCCAGGTTTAATCTTTAAATACCCTGACTGTTGATTATTGCCATCTTGACGAGGAATTTTTATGTATGCAAGACTATGGCTTGCTCAAACGATCCCGTACATAGAATGAATAGAATAGAATAGATAGAATCATTACGTTATTTTAGTATTCATTGCAGCTTATTTTTAGGTACTTCGGGAATACAGAATAATAAGGATCTAAGTTACAAAAGTCCATGAGTGTAACTCTCTATGAAACATCAAGGAAAAGTTGAAGTCTAATTAAGATGATTTTACTGATATTATGCTTGTTAGCAATTGATATTACTTCCTTATTTAGTTTTCATTTGAAGATAAAGCGATGCTTTATCGCTTTATCTGGTATCCCCCGATGTATTGAATACTTTTTGTTTATATTGTCAAGTCAGCATGCTAATATTTTAAACATATTTAATATATTTTAACAACTTAATCAAAACGACAATTATTTTCTATTGCCCCCCCCCCCTTCCTTCCCCGTTTCTATGATACTATAGATAGAAACGAATTTAGCTTTTCTTAAATACGGAACAGAAATTATTCACCTTTTTACAAGCTATACTTCAATGATTGTCCGAAATATACAGACGATACAAAAACATAGAGCTGCATACGTAAGGTGAATGATGACCAACAATGTTATGAGGGTGTCCTGGATTCATTTTTAAGACATGGCTATTTGAACGATTGAGACATACCCTCGTCAGGGATTTTTTAAGACAATGATCCAGCAAATGGTGTATGTGAGACAATCTTAAACACGATATTTAGCGATAAATGTCAATGTAGTAAAATACGAAAGTAACTGATATGACATGAATATGGCACTAACAACAATGTACCACGGTGGACATTCACGGTTCCCTAAAACTCAGAGGTAAGACCAGGTGCACGAGGAGAGCGTCTCCTGTTTGGGTAGCCACACCCGCCGTGAAACCCTTCACATGCAGATAAAACAAACATAATTCAGCACTGTATATATGCATGGATGTGATCAAACACTGTAAATTCGCAATGCCGCATAAAACCAGGAAAATGGGTATAATAACGCTTCAATCAAACCCTTCGAGGAAAACATTTTACTAGGATTTAAGCATATATATCAATATAGACTTCTTATCTTGCAATTCCATGTGAAAAATTTACCAGGAAATGTAAATGAATCTGCTTTCTTTATTTACAAGGTATATTATTGCCCAACTCCACATCTAAACAGGAGCAAACTGACTATTCTGCAGATCCGATACTGACTATTGTTCTGACAAGTTTGGGTGTTGCAAGTTTACTGATTATTTTTCTGGTGGTACTATGCACTGTTCTAATTAGACGGTATGTTACATGACTAACACGAAAGTATAAATGCACGATTAATCAGAAATGAAAACAGATATGCTTGATATCTGTGGACGTTTATTTATTCTGTGAACAATTAAAGGAACTGCTAAATCTTAATATCAGTTTTGTGTCTATCTTAAATGGCTGTCTATATATTCAAAGGCACAACTTATACATATAAATACCAACATTACTTGTTTTATTATAAGTTTTTCCCAAATTTATATAAAATCATTGGAAAACGTTTTTAACGCTATATTTGCAGGAATCTAAGACAAAATATCATTGCAAAAGATTACGTATCTTCCATTCCTATTGATGAACCAGACGAGGGAGAAGGCGGCAATTTCTACAATGAAATTTACGAAGATACTGTATAAGGGTGCGCCACTATATTATTCTATTCCTAATAAGAGACAAGACAATTATTGTGTTTATATATATATATATTGGCTGGTACATATTTTTTAGTCTCACAATGGCATTTCGTTCGTTACTTTGTAGTGAAGTGTACCTTAATCTTCATCTTTCTATACGTTGTTGTGGAAAACCTATTTATGTTTTGGCCATTTATAACGCGTGTGGCAGCCAACCAGAAGACAATTACTCCGCCTGGCATTTATATAATCCCTGGTGTACAGTAGTTCATGAATGTTCCATATTACGTTGCTACTACTGGAATACGGTATCATGTCTGAATTTCAGAGGTCCATAATATTCCATAGAAGTAAGTTATTGTTAGGTTGACAGTGTCACACTCACACACCATCATTATCGATTTCGACATACTGATTGTTTATCCTGCATATATTATCTAAATACATGGGTAGGGTCAAATCCATAGTGAAATTCTAATGTATTGCTTTGTTTAAGATGTGAGATTCAACTAAACCATTTTGATAAAAAAAACTGTACTGCTAAAGTTCTCTCTATTGGCTTACAGTGTAACTGCTGTTTTATAAGTAATAAATTAAAATGTAATGGAGTTGAATATAATGTGTTGTACTTGATTTAAATTCCTGCAAGATATTTGTATAATGTACACCATAAAAGATTACTATATCCTTCTATTTGATTATGTGTGGCAATCATAATACTGTGTAGAGTGGACAATCAAAGGAATCTTTTCGTATATTCCAACTGCCTGAATTTTAATGCCATGGACTAAAATGCATAGCAATGATGTATCTTGAATATTGAAAAACACCCCCACACACGCACACGCACAAAAACTGGACATCCTTGAGTAAAATCTGATTTTTGTCATTATTTTTTGTTAAAGTTAAACGTTAGTCAACTCTCGTTTCTGGGTTCACACAGATACGTTGTGCTTAATTTGAGTGTCGTAAGTGTCACCAGTTAATTTCTTATTTTGCATTAGCATTTCTGTATTTATGTTTGTTTTACAAGCAATCTGGTATTGCCTCCCCTCCTCTAATGAAAATTACAATAATGTAGGAAGGCTTTAACTAAATTAATTTTTTACATGTGTGTTTACCAAAGAGAAAACAGAAGACATTTGACAAAGCTGGATGACAGAAATCACCAAGGACCTGCGCACAAAAAAAAAAAATGATTATAGTAGAATATACACGGAACGACATTAAAAGACTTCGATCTACGATACCGACTTAGGACGGTCAATTGAAGTAACAAACGTCACTCAATTGGTGTTGTTAACCGCAAAAGCAACACAATCTAAGGAAATCATCGCTAAGAATACAATGGTAATTGTTGTTGGCGGTGCCATGTTGTAATGCTTCAGTACCAAAAATGATGATGTATTTTTAAGATGATGGATGAAAATAACTTTGTTCAAAAATCGTAAAACCAAAAGGAATACAAAATCAACAAGAATGGAAAATCAAATAGAAAACCAAGCAAAAAACACGTACTGAGGAGCATGAATGACATTAAAAAGGCTCAGGTCAGGTGCATGGGGAGAGTAAATATATCCTGTTTTATATAGTTTTGTGACAATGTAAGACACTACAGTAAATTATCAGCATCGTACTCTCATGCTCATTTTGTAAGCCCGTAAATGCAGTGATTTAAAAGGGCAAATTCAGACGTTTTTGCCATCACTTTCCCATTCAATTTCTACGGTGATCCATTGTAAAAACGAAGGAAGTCAATGGTTCCTATGATTTCATATCAGCTGAATTTAAAATTACTAAACACCCTCGACATATGACCACGAGATCATCGCTAAGACCACATGTCTTCTATTGGTCTCTCTAAAATCCAATACATTTTGTAATGTCGTTTTTTCGTGTATGTTTTACTATTAGCATGTTTTGAGTGTATGTCCTTGGTGATTTTTGTCATATAGCTCTGTCAGATGTCTTCTGTTTTCTCTTTTACTATGAGTTTCTGTCACCTATATTACACGATAAGAGTGTTGAATAGACAAGGTATTGTACCTACATAGATATCAATTAGTGATTTGAAGAAATGAGGGCAGATTTATGTTAGCCGACATCAAAACTGTTTTATAAGTTATTTATAAATGCTATTAATGACTACAGTATTTTTGTATACATTTACATTTGTTATTATATACAGATTCAAGCTTATAGCATTGCGTCATCGTACATGAATACGCCAAGGGCAAACCTTGTAAATTATCTGTTGCCGGTGGAACATACATTTCATCTGGAAGTCTAAATTGATATTAAAGAATTCTTCGGGAATTTTATTGTAGATATTAAGCATAAAATAAACGTTCGGAAGGTTAAGCTAGAGTTTAGTTATGAAACACTCTGAATCACTCTGTTTATCACATAGTTAAAAGAAACATAATCAACATCCTTTTTATACACAGAACGGAATTCATTATCACCGTATTGGGAATATTTGTTCATCCATTAGATTTACTGAATATTTTTCTGTGTATAATTGTAGTCTTACAATAACAACTACTTAATCTCTCCAATACTGAGAGGCATGCAAATTAAAATTGGAATAAGTAGATTGATAAAATATTTTATATCTTTAAGTGTAAGTTCGTCTTGTACAAAATGTACCTTCCATTAGTTGATCAACTTGCAAGGCAATGATACAGATATTGAACCGTGTATGTGTTCCTTTCTGAAAAAAGTAAATCTTATCATAACTTTGGGTAGAAATAAAAACCATCATTCTGAGGAAACACAACACAATGCTTAATTCATGTCTTACACAAGATCACAGACCAGACGGTAAACGTGGATGTTTTAAATAGTTTGGTCCATTTTTGAAGGGTGAACGTAACTGATATATATTACAGAATTTTGGATGATCAAGAAAAATGTCTAAACAGAGTGATTTAACTGGACATGATTATAATTATTATTATTAATAATATTTGATTTTATAATATGTGAAGATATGTTGAAGCCGAACGTTGAATATTAATAAAAATAGGTCTGTACAAGCAGTGTAAAGTGTTATTCCCGTACGACTAAAAAGATATGTGAAAGTGTATGATTAAGATAGTCGAGGTTTAGTTACACACGAATTGTTATCAAACCTCGTTCGAGTGCACAAGACACGATCAGTTATCATTGGTAGTGAGGCCCATCGCAAATGACGAAGTTCAAATTCATCAAAATGCATTGTTTGCAATTTTCACATCAATAATTTATCGAGAAATATTTTTAACATGTAAATCAAAATCATTAGAATATTCATTTTTTTCCTTCTTTTTCTTAAATTTCATCTCATTTGGAGTAGAAATAAAGAAATTACGGAAATTTGAAAATAGCTAAAATCATCAAAATATCTAACGATACCGCGGCGGACCAGCGAGATGTTTATTTTGCCATGTAATTGACGGCGCGCTTAGAATCAATGAGCATAAAAGCGATATGTTTACTGGCGTTGTACGGGGTCACGGTTGTATCAAATCCAGTGAAGTGAGGTTTCTCAGGTAAATATATCCATTACCCGAAAACAGCTGATCGCCGAAGCGAAAACGATGGGCGACGCGGACACACATAAGTTTCTTAGATATATAGTTTTCAGTTTTTAATTTATTTCTACCGGCCCATAATATGCGATAAGTATGTTTTCCCCGATTCATTTGATACCTTTTTTTATAAAAATATACCTAGAAATGACTACAAACCATCCAAAAATAAAATGATAGCGTTATTCTATTTGCCAAAACAACGGTCCGCCATATTGTTTTCACGAGTCATCAGATTACATCGATATACATAGTAAACAATCGTACATTATAAAGTTCTCAAATAAGAGAACACATAACCAAAGCAATGTCTATGGAAGTAATTATGATTACCCCGTAGCTATTATATGCAAAGTTTTATTTCTTAAATGTTTCATTTCATCATTCATTATACATGGGTTAATACTAACCATAAATGATTTTAACATTCGAGTTAATAATTATTGGTATTTGATTGATTGATTGATTTTTGTTTAACGTCACACCATATTTCACGTATATGGTGACGGCATCTGCCTGATGCGGGGCATACAAATTTTGACCTTTGCAACGGACCCACCCGAAGCAGTGAGGATCTTTAACGTGCCATGCATACCACGACACGGAGCCTCGGTTTTTACTGTCTCATCCGAAAAACAGGACACTGG
Organism: Pteria penguin; assembly: GCA_035048485.1. NCBI lineage: Eukaryota > Metazoa > Mollusca > Bivalvia > Pterioida > Pteriidae > Pteria > Pteria penguin. Next base: position 35,145,752 of record CM068585.1, on the reverse strand, counting down.
CATGACCAGAGCGAGACTCGAACCCCGGCCTCCCGATCAGGAGGAGAGCGCGATACCACTAGGCCACGCCGGCTTTCATTGGTATTTACTTCAATTAAACATTTGACAATTTCATATTGTTTATTTTAATTTTGTATCTCTTTTAATAACACTGAAGATTTTACACGAGTTTCCTCTGACTCGGCGACTTCCACGTATATACTTATGTACAGAAATACACATCTCAATGTAAAAAATACCAAGACTGATATATTGTGAAATAAAATAAGACATCATTTCATCACTTAGTTTACATTGATACCCCTGTTTCCAGCTTCAGACTAACATTTTGATTGCAGATGAGTGTAGATAACTTTGCGAAAAGAAGGTGAGGTGAGGGGGCGGGAGATAAGCTTTTCATATTTAAGGAATACATTTTTTGTTTTAGCCAAAAAGACAAGACTTAGAGCCTATTTTGATTGAAATGATTTGGTTTTAATCCTTTTAAATTAATTTTGGTATTTCTATTAGTGGCGAATCCAGAATTTCCGAAATTGGGGAAAGGGGGGGGGAGGCACATGTGAAAGTCCAATACAAGCCAAAATACTCTGCCAATTTAGGGGCGAAATCTGAAGATTTACTCATACTTGTGGCAAAAAAAAAAAAGGCGGGGGCGACCCCTATAAATCCGCCACTGTATATATTACAATGAGAGAACAAGTTATGTTAAGTTACTACGAAACGCCAATCGCGTGAGCTAAGATTCATGAAAAATAAATAAAGGCTTTTAATACGTAATTTTTATTTAAAAACCTATGTATTGAAGACTTTGTAGAAAATAATTCTAATTTTAATATTCCCCCGATATACCTGTAAATGGCACTCGAAACGTGTTTTTTCAGTACAGCTTGCATGAAAACACCAGCGGCATGTGCAATCAGATGGTCAGTCCCAAAAGGAATTTTGTAATATCTGTAATAGTTGACTTTCTAATCAAGTTTCAACATTTTCAATATATCGAGGGTATATCGGGGTAACGTCGTCTAGGGCGATCACCTGTCACCTGTGCGGCTAAATTATTACGTAATATCACCTCAACCGGCTGTTTGACCCAGCAAATATCAACTTTCATTTCGTACATTTTAACAGCTTTTAAGATATTAATTAGCGATCTTAATAAACTGGGCATCCATAATAATGTAGGACAAGGACTAATTATCAGGTTTCCTGTTTATAAGACATTGTAGAGGATTATCATGAAGGAGACATAAAGAAGAGGAATTGAAATCAACCAAACTTTACGACATTTTGTATTTATGAAGAGTTTATATTTGAGATTATAACACTTGTAATCGAAATTTTTGATTTTTTTTAAATAATGAATATAATACATATAGTAGATTAATATAAAAAAATTAAGCTATACTGTGATAAATTAAATGGTATGTGATATTTTTCACATCTTTAAAAGAGTTATCCGCCCCTGATTTAGGTAAAAATATTTTTGCTTATACTGAGCTTATTTGTCGTCATACAATCATATTTTTTTTTCACATATCCTTATAAGTAACCATTTTTAATAAGTTTTTACATTAATATGAATCCTTGTATATGTTTTTTGAAAAATAACCTTGGACATTTGGACTTCATCTCTTTCATCAAAGTAAAAAACATTCTTCGTCAAGTTTAAAAGTATATATTTGAAATAATAAGACTTGCAATCAATGTTTTCATCTTTTTTCGTTGTACCTGTAGTACACAGAGTAGATTAATATATAAATCACAACTTGTATGCATAACTGATTACGTTATACACTCATAAAAATACAAGGTCGTGCATTTTCATTTTCTGGATAATGATGTGAAAATGCGATATTATCCATTTTCAAATGCTCGTATCTTGTAAAGTACTTGAGATAAACCGATGAAATTTTCCGAGTTTGTTAACTATAAAGCGTACGTTGTAACTTATTTATTCTTTTGTGTATTGTGATACGAATAAATTATTCATAGGTATCCATGAAGTGTATCTCATGTATTTTTAAGGAAAGAGTTCTGGCCTTCCTATCATTGACTCATGTTATGTCCTAGAACTCGAACCCACGACCTAAGCCGGCGTGGCCTAGTGGTATCGCGTCGGACTCCTGATCGGGAGGCCGGGGTTGGAGTCCCACTCTGGTCATGCCGGTGTCATGTCTTTCGGATGATACAGTAAAAACCGAGGCCCCGTGTCGCGGTATGCATGGCACGTTAAAGATCCCTCACTGCTTCGGGTGGGTAAGTTGCAAAGGTCAAAATTTGTATGCCCCGCATCAGGCAGATGCCGTCACCATATACGTGAAATATTCGTGGTGTGACGTAAAACAAAAATCAATCAATCAAACGAACCCACGACCTATGGTACCGAATCACCTAGCTGTCATGCATCCGACCCTCTACCCGACTGAGCTACCCGAGCTATATATATATAGGGATAGAACGCCTCTTCGCCCCGTTACACGGCCCTGATATTTCTTGAATATCGCAAGACAATATACGATATTTAACTTAACAGCGACAAATGTGATCTTCCTGAAATGTATTCCTCCATATTATACATAAATCCACATAAATACCGTTTGAAATCCAACTCTAGTCACTGTTGTCCTACCGTTTTTCCCAAACACAACACGCTGTAAAGGCAGTTAGAGATTATAGTATAAAGTACTGTAGTGCTGTGTTTGAATAAATGTAACACGAATTACTTATAGTCGATAAAATTTCTGCCAAAATCTTTCAGAAAAATATTTAAGGACGTACATGTAGTCTGGTGAGCGATTTAGGCCGAAAAGTAATCTGCCTAACGGGAGGTAACTCGTAATGTCGCGATAATCTGACGTTTCAGTCGTGATAGAAAAGACATCAGTAAAATTCAATAAATTGTCTATTAAGCATGTGTTTGTAAATTATCATGTAATATTGAAGAAAACCGTTTTAGAGGTATTCTATTAATCGAAACTTGTTTTATGACATACCGGTTTCCGTCGCTCTAGCAATCAACGACGCTGATATTGGCCTAGAACTATATACCGGCAAAGTCAAAATACTAAGGCGTATTTTAAAACGAAAAAAGCACAAGATAAGCAACTAAAAGCGGAGGCCGGTTTATTTAATTATCATGAAACAATTAAAACTAAATTAAATGAACAAGAGAGGGATTTTTTATCCCTTAGAGTGCCGATGTTTTTGAAAAGGGCTGCAATTTACGTCATGCAACAGAAAATGACGTCATTGTGACGCTACGTCGTGATGTGACGTCGTCGCACCTGCTAAATACGCTCTGTAGAAAGGTATGGGATCTTTGAGCCGTTATATATCAGGACTCGTTCATAGTAGAGGCATGATTTACACATCATTAAAAAGAAGGCATTTTAAACTTTTAAATGTTATTACGATATTGCTACTGACAAAGTCATTGAAGCAGTTTTATATGTACAGCAAAGGCAGATATTTTAAGGAAGTATATGTACTTGTTTTACAAATAGCCTCCATCTTCCTAAAAGGGGGGAGGGCAGTGTTTATATATTTTGATTTTACGCTCATAAAATCTAAATATGATTTTAATTTGAAAAATCATTTGAAGCTATATGGATACAAATCAATCCCTTTCTTGATCATCAATAGGAAATATTTCATTCAATTTATATTACACACAAAATAAATGAAGCTATAGCAAAATGGGGGGAGGGTGTAATATCTATCAAATTTCTTTCTATTATAATTTTATGTTCTTTTGACACATGACAGACCATTGCACATTACAGTGTAATATCACAGTGATGTAGATTTAAGAAATTATCAAATAAGTGCTTTTCTTGTAAAATTGTAATCATTTTAGTAGGTTTGTGTAAATACTATAGCCACTGAAAAGGCTTCATTAATTGTCAGAGCTTTAACTAATCCTTGTTGTTTTTATTCAATTAGTATGAATTCATAAGTTTATCTACCAAAATAAAAACCCCAACTTTTCTGTGTCATATTTGTGGAAAAAAATATATAAATTGCTCTTATTTATATCCAAATAAGCATGTCACAGTGTTAATTTGCATTGATTCTAGCACAACAATTGGTAACATGATACGTTTTTGTTATTATTTAATCTACCTCTGTCTGTTCTTATGGAATATGCTTGAACTAGCCAGTTGTAGATTTTAATTCTTCTCACTAGCTCACCAGACTACCCCCTTAAATACCCTGCCTTGTTTACCTCTACCAAATGATAAAATTAAAAGTAAAACTCCGAGATACATATACACAAACAATAACGAACCTCTATTAAAACAGAGGTGGAATCTTATGTTTAGTTTTCAAAGACAAGGATTTCCACTTTGAATAACAATATTACTGTGTAATTCAAGGGTCTTAAGATTTAACAACCAATCATTCGGAATCCAATTGGTACTATCTGCCATCCCCTTATAGCAGACATGGTTTGGTATTGTCATGAATGATAGTTAAATCTTCGTCTTTAATTCTCATAACGTATAGTCTTTATTAATATTTTTATATGTATTATCTATGTTGTTTGTATTATTTTAATATGTTCGTTTTGCTAGAGACAACTATCTTGGATTCCAAATGAATATAATCACTTTCAAACTTTTGAAGGTTGCAGCTTACCATTTTTTTTTTAAACATAACCTAAACACAAGCTAAACATAAGTTTTACATATAAGTTACCAAAAATTGGAAATTTAGCGATATGCGCCCAACGGAATCTCTCGTTTCCACTTGAATGAACCAATATTGAAAAAGGAGGGTCAAATGTTCTAATGACTTAACCTCATCAGTTTCAAAAATAGTTATATGCCTTCGAAGGCACCATGCGTCTTTTACTGGATCCACCTACAGCCGTGTGCTGACTTTTCATTTAGCAACGCACTCTGACTTGCAGGCCATTGACGTTATGACGGGCTTCGCCTAAAGTATTTTGATGATACAGTCAAACTAATTTAGAACATTCACTGACTGGCATCTATGACTTGTTAGATTTTCTATTCCTTTTCTATCTATATGGTCATTGTATTCAAGTGTTGCATTAGTATCCAGCTTTCTCATTTAATATATTCTTTCGTTTTCTTGGAAAAGAGGTACTAAGAAAAGGTGTGAGTAGTTGATTATGTTATATGTCTTTTTCTGAAATGCAAACATCCAGGGAAGGATGGAGAGATCAGTCTAACTCGGACTGAAATCTATGTTCCGTAACTCCATGGTTAATTTTGAGTCTGTGCAAGGATATACTTCTTCTTTATTTTTCCATTGTTCATTTATACATACATTAACCGACGATAGAGTATGCTACGTTGGAAGGTGTACATAAGAGTTTATGTAACCTATGAGTTTGAAAAAAACATTGTAATGAGAATATACCAGGTTTTAGAATATTTGCTCCCACATTTGAAAATTGAGCAGTCATTGGGAGCAAGGTGATATCCTTCCAGTATATCAGCAACTCTCCTCATAGTTACCGCCATTCTTGTACCAGAGGTTAGTATCTTCACTAACAATTTGAATATATTTGGTAATGTCCCGAATGGAAACATGTTGTATCTGTTATCTTCATGTACATTGGGATGGCAATTTGATATATTGTTTTTGTGGGCCACCATGAGAGTTTCTATGACTGACAATCAATAGGAATTACTATCTGGCAAGTTTCCTTGGGACCAAATTGCGCACCAGCAAAAACATATAGATAGTCGTTAAAATATGTATTCGAAAGAATATCACAGAACGTCCCAAATAATTTACTGCAAATTGCCGGTTTTAGCCTGAAAAATTGCGAATTCCAAATAGGATGGGACCGGGGGTCTGGAAGGAGGAAGCGTCGTTTACTGTGAGGAGTTAGGAGTTAATATCCGAAGTACCAATTTTATTTCCTGAAACTTCAAACAACCCCACAAATCAAAAATCTTGTGGTGTAACGAGTATAATTTTGGATTGAAATATTTTTGATCGATATGACTTTTGTATTGGAGTTATCTTTCTTGCTTTTTTCGCGCACATTGTCGACTGCAAACTTGTATTCTTGTAAAAACCTTGAAGTCTCGCACATTGTAAGTATTGCATATTTTTGCACTCCTATTTGTAATTGTAATGTTTATTGGTAATCATTGCATATTCGAAAATTTCGTATTGAAGCTTTCTTGGTAATTTTTGCTACTTGGAATTTTTCCTGAAATCTAAATATAGAGCTTACGTATTGCATCATATTGATAGAACGGAAGTTGTGTTTTCTTACTTTCCATTTATTGTTTATATATGCATAATTATGCATTTTGGGTTGATACACGATATATGTATGTTACATGCATTGTTTGAATTGGTATATTTGAATTTTTGGTTATTAGTCCCTTGTTTGTTTTGCAGTGTTTTACCACACAGGCACACGCATATACGCACACGGGGACTCGTGCTACACAGCCTTTGTCAACTTGTCACTTGCTTTGATCTTGGAAATGGAATGTTGTCTGCATTATGATATATCATCATGATAACATGCATTCAATTCGGTGCACATCGGCACACCACCTTTGTATTGTTCTTTTGAACTTGATAAACTGGCTATTAGATTGGAATAAACAATTGAAAATGCTGTGCGTGTTCACCTGTTGCTGTGGTTATACTCTCTGCATCGGAGGCAGAACAGTAAAACAAATGTCGACACTGGATTTTTGAATGAAAATGGCTTCCATTGATGAGCAGGGACAAATCCAGGACTTGGATGTGAAAAATCAATTACTTGAATGTCATGATTTTTTGGAACCTACCGAAGGTCGATCTAGTCGTGATCATAAACATACAGAAAGAGGTGAAGAGTACTATAGTACTTTGAAAAATGAACACCTGCGTAAAGTTAAAAATCAATGGGAAAAGGTACAAGAAGTAATAAACAATAGTAATGACCTTGAACATTCAAATGTTGTCACCTTAGAAGGTAAACTGTTAGAATCGTACTTAAAATACAGAGAATTGTGCGACGGTTATGAGGATTTCTTAAAAAGGCGTAAAACCCAAGAAAGTAATGAAGATTTGCGTAAACTCTTGGATACAGCAACATTAAGTAATAGAATTGTAGACAATGCTTTAAAACGCATAGATGACTTCAATCGTAATCTGGAGGGTGCAGCGTGTAGATCTGGTTCCTCTACTTCGTCTCGTTTGTCTCGCTCATCTTATAAAACTCGCTCATCCAGAGTAACTGACATCTATCGTATGAAAGCTAAAGCAGAAGCGGCTAAAGCTAGGGCAGAATTTGCACAAAAGGAGCTTGATATTCTAAAAGAATGTGCTAAAATCGAAGAAGAAAGTAGAATAAGGGAGGCGCATGCTCACCGAGAGAAATTTCTACTCCAGGCAAAACTTGATGCATTGAGAGAGGAAAAGCATGCAGCAGCAGCAAAGCAGAAGTTAAATCATATGCTAATTATAGTTCAGACAGTGAAAGTTCTAATAATGAGTATCATTCCTCTATAAATAAGGAAAATCTAAACAACACTCCTGCTATTGATCCTATGGACAGAACCAAACAATATGTAAAGGATCAAGCCATGGTCAACATTACACAAGATCCTAACAACAATCATGATTCCGTAAACAGCAATGTAGTCACCGACTTCACCAAATTTTTGCTAAAGAAAGATTTGTTGTTATCACGATTGATTAAATATAATGACCAGCCGGAGTCATTTGCGATATGGAAAGCCGGTTTTGAAAACATTATGAAAGATTTACAAGTTACCCCATTCGAAGAGATGGATCTACTAGTCAAATATCTCGGGAACGAATCCTCGAAATATGCAATAAGCATACGAGCCGCTATTGCTACAAATCCAGAGAAAGGATTAAAACGTATATGGAACAGATTGGACGAAAGGTACGGAAGTCCCGAAGTTGTCGATGCAGGATTGCGTGCTAAACTAGATAAATTTCCGAAGCTGACCTTTAAGGATAACAAAAAACTGTATGACTTAACTGATTTGTTATCCGAAATAGAGTCCATCAAGGAAAATCTACGTTTTATGACGCTACTGTCGTATTTTGATTCTTCGTCTGGCGTGACACCGGTTGTTAATAAATTACCGTATGATGTTCAGCAAAAGTGGATAACTCATGCCTCTAGATATAAATCTAAACATGCAGTTTCATTTCCGCCATTTACAGTTTTCGTGGATTTTATGCGCGACATCAGCAAAGTGAAAAACGATCCCGCTTTACAATATGTTAGTTACTCAGAAAATAAATCGAAAGTGAAAGTAGGCAACCAAAACTCACAACAACCTTTACCAGTTCACTCGCGTAAAACTGAAACCAAAGATGCGAAGAGTGACACTGTTCAAAAATCGTATGTGTGCCCCATACATCCTCGTAATAAGACACCACACTCGTTAGCACAGTGTTACGTGTTTTCTGCCAAATCTGTACAAGATCGAAGGTCTTTCTTAAAAGAGAATAAAATTTGCTATAAGTGCCTTTTGCCTGACCACCTGTCGCGTAATTGTAAGGCCAATGTGAAATGCGATACCTGTGGAAACGTAAATCACATGACTTTGATGCATTACGATCGTGTACCGATAAATAAACCTTTGATTGATCAAAGCGAACAAGCTCATGGCGGGGAGCTTAATCCTCAAGCTCAAGTTTTCTCACCAGCCAAAGTAGACGCGAAATGCACTAAATTGTGTGGCGATACATTTAGTGGAAAATCTTGCGGCAAAATAGTTTTAGTTGACATTTATAGTCAAGAAAATCCCACCAATATACATAAAATGTATGCTATTTTGGACGAACAAAGCGATCATACCCTTATTGGGTCGGATTTGTTAAACAAACTTGGCACTCACACTCAACGTATACCATATACTTTGTCTTCATGTGCGGGAAGCTTTCAGCGAACCGGAAGGATTGCTAACAACCTTGTTGTAAAGTCCCACACTGGTAATGTTACACTTGAGCTACCGGCAGCTTTGGAATGTGATTGTATACCCGACAATAGGTCAGAAATCCCAACACCAGAAGTTGCGGCATCATATGAACATTTATGCGATATTGAAAATCAAATTCCAATTCTGGACCCTAACGTTCAAATTAATCTATTGATTGGCCGTGATCTACCTGAAGCATTCCATGTTGAGGAACAATTAATAGGTGAAATAGGGACACCTTTCGCCCAAAAACTTGCCCTTGGTTGGGCGATAGTTGGGGATATATGCCTAGGAAAAATGCACAAACCAACTTGCGTAAATACATTCAAAACAAACATGCTGCTTAAGGATCGTGGTACGATATTTGAACCTTGTCCTTATGACCTTAATGTGAAAGAGGTCAACAACTTCAGTTACTCAAATGATGTAGTTGAATCTTGCGAATTTGATTCATTGGGAAAAAACGTATTTGTGCAAACTAAACATGATGAAAAACTTGGATTGTCAACAGAAGACAGAGAATTTTTGAAATTAATGGCATCTGAATTCAGTAAAGATGAATCTAATCACTGGATTGCACCACTACCCTTTCGTCATCCTATACCTGACTTTCAGGATAACCGATCGCAAGCGTTGACGAGAGCATACAGCTTGGATGCTTTACTCCGACGAGACTCGCAAAGAAAAGAGCATTTCATGGAATTTATGATGAAGATCATTGATTGTAAGGCGTGTGAGATAGCATCCCCGAGAAAGAAGATGAGCAATACTGGTATCTCCCACTTTTTGGAGTCTATCACCCTAAAAAGCGTGATAGTATTCGTGGAGTCTTCGATTCTTCAGCGTCATTTAATGGAATCTCGTTGAACAGTGTGCTCCTATCGGGACCTGATCTTGCCAACAATCTTGTAGGCGTACTTTTGAGATTTAGAAAGGATGAGTGTGCTGTTCTTGCAGACACAGAACAAATGTTCTATCAGTTCCGTGTCCTTCCTGAGCATAGAAACTTCTTAAGGTTCTTTTGGTACAAAGACAATGATATCAGTAAACCTCTAATAGAATACCAGATGACTGTTCATGTGTTTGGAAATACTCCTTCACCTTCTGTGGCCAATTTCGGACTACGTAAAACAGTTGAAAACAGTGTATCGGATGTCAAAAATTTCGTATCACGTAATTTCTACGTAGATGATGGGCTAATATCATTACCTGATACATCGTCCGCAGTAAATCTCCTTAAAAGGACGCAACACGATTTGAAAAGTAGTGCTGGCATTCGTTTACACAAATTATCTTCCAATGACAGAGCTGTTATGTTATCGTTTCCGTCTGAAGACCTTGCTAAAAATTTGAAGACTGTAGATCTGAGTGATGTTTCGCAAAAACTCCCCTTGCAAACTTGTTTGGGATTGGATTGGAATCTAAATTCTGACTCATTTGAGTTTACCTTTGATATCCAAAACAAAACATTCACTCGTAGAGGACTCCTCTCCGTAATTAATGGCATATACGATCCCCTTGGTTTTCTAGCACCTATCGTCATAACAGGCAAAATTCTGCTCCGTGATGCATGTCCTGATGGAAGAAATTGGGATGAACCATTATCTACTCCATATCAGCTTCAGTGGGATAATTGGACGCATACACTGAAAAACATTCAACGCATCTCTGTACCTCGTATGTATCTTCAGTCGAACTCGCTCAGTAATGTCTCGGATGTTGATAACATGTATACTGCGACGCGTCTGAAAAAGCTATTGCAACTGTCGCTTACTTCGCTACCGATAAGGAACTTGGATTTATCATGGGAAAATCGAAACTTGCCCCAATTAGTGGAAATACAATACCAAGATTGGAGTTATGCAGTGCCGTATTAGCGACTGAACTATCAACCTTTATTTCCGATCATCTTGACTACACCCCAAACTCGGTGAAATATTTTACGTACAGTAAGGTTGTTTTGGGATATATTAAAAACAAAACTCGAAGATTCTATACATACGTTGCAAACAGAGTAGACCGTATTCATAAAGTATCCTCACCTGATCAATGGAACTATGTTCCAACTAACAAAAATCCGGCAGATATTGGAACTAGATGCTCATTGAAAAACACTGAAATCAAGGAGCAAGTATGGATCTATGGACATGAACAATCTATTTGTGAAGAAGAGGAAAGTACAGAAATATCTCATGAATTTGCGTTAGTAAACCCTGAAGAAGACCGTGAAGTACGGCCAGTCATAAATTTGAAAACCCAGATTGATATTGGAATTGATTGCTCAAGATTTGAAAATTTTTCTACCTGGAAAAGACTCGTAAATTGTATTGCACTCATAAAGCACTGTGCGAGATCCGTTCATACCAAATGTGACATTAAATCGTGTATTGGATTTCCTTTGTGTCACAGTTATAAATCAGTTGAGTCTTATCGGCTGCTGAAATCGCTATTTTACAAGCTGTGCAAAGTGAACATTTTGCACAAGAGAAAAATGCATTAAATAAAAACACACAAGTACCATCTTCCAGCTCGATTCGCAATTTATCTCCCTTCCTAGACAATGACGGACTAGTGCGCGTAGGAGATAGATTGAACAAAGCCAGCAGTGCGATAGGTAGTGAAGTTATTTTACTACTAGACTAACTTGTGAAGTCTGTGTCTTCATTGTGTATTTACAGACATTGTATAACTTACTACAAACATTTGTCATTTAATTCTGTACTATTGGTGGTAAAAGATCACATTATGTTTTAAAGCATTTATATTCATGGCCTTTTTCATATTGTGTTGAATACATTACACCCTTTAATAGTAACGAAAATATATTTTGTCACATAGTTTTTTGGAGATAAGTGACATCTTATTTTGCATTACGAACATTTGGTTTTCATGCACATCACTTGATTATTGATCGTCTATCATTGCATGTAATTATATGACAACATTTTTTCTATTGATATATGATTTTCATGGTTGTTTAAATTTTGGTGATAACTTGTAGTTATCAGACGGGGAGTGTGGTGTAACGAGTATAATTTTGGATTGAAATATTTTTGATCGATATGACTTTTGTATTGGAGTTATCTTTCTTGCTTTTTTCGCGCACATTGTCGACTGCAAACTTGTATTCTTGTAAAAACCTTGAAGTCTCACACATTGTAAGTATTGCATATTGTTGCACTCCTATTTGTAATTGTAATGTTTATTGGTAATCATTGGATATTCGTAAATTTCGTATTGAAGCTTTCTTGGTAATTTTTGCTACTTGGAATTTTTCCTGAAATCTAAATATAGAGCTTACGTATTGCATCATATTGATAGAACGGAAGTTGTGTTTTCTTACTTTCCATTTATTGTTTATATATGCATAATTATGCATTTTGGGTTGATACACGATATATGTATGTTACATGCATTGTTTGAATTGGTATATTTGAATTTTTGGTTATTAGTCCCTTGTTTGTTTTGCAGTGTTTTACCACACAGGCACACGCATATACGCACACGGGGACTCGTGCTACACAGCCTTTGTCAACTTGTCACTTGCTTTGATCTTGGAAATGGAATGTTGTCTGCATTATGATATATCATCATGATAACATGCATTCAATTCTGTGCACATCGGCACACCACCTTTGTATTGTTCTTTTGAACTTGATAAACTGGCTATTAGATTGGAATAAACAATTTAAAATGCTGTGCGTGTTCACCTGTTGCTGTGGTTATACTCTCTGCATCGGAGGCAGAACAAAAGTTATGATCGATTTTTGAACGAAGAGTTCAGAATATTTAATATTCAGCATTGCTGTAACAATTTACATAAGTACTCTGACACACTTACATATTTGGTAACTAACATGACGTTAAATCCTTTGCTCTTATATTAAACATCCAATTTGCCGTATTACAAAGCTTTCTGTAAACCTATTTGTGGTATCAAACACAAGGAAATACTGTATATTTCCTAGACAATAACTTGAGTGTCTGAGGACATTATTTCACCATGCATCGAATTCTTTTTGCTTTGAATATATTTTTTAATATTACCATTAATGTGGACATAGCCGAATCTGAATGTTCTAGGTAAGATTTTACAACTCTTAATCTATTCAACACCAAGTTAACTAAAAAATAACAAGTACTTTAAAGATCCAGGTCAATTTTAAAGATCCAGGTCAATTTCAAGATATTACCAGATTAAATACTGATACCTACCAGTTACAGGACACAAATGAAAAACCTTGGATACAAAAGCTTGATGCTGGCTTGTGTATATTTTGCTATAGATATTTTGACTGTGGAGAAGTCACGGTGGAAGATATATTACTATTAAACTTATCCATCTGTAGTTTTGAAACTGATTGAATATTTCTTTGTTTAAGTCTTGGTGATTGCTGTTACGGATTTATGAAAATACAAGATAAATGTGTCGGTGAGTAAATAGCATGTAAAGATGATGGATAAATCCAAAGCACAAGTCCAAAAATCATAAAACCAGAGGACATACAAAATCAGTGAAAATGAAAAACAAATGGAAAATAACAAAATATGTCTACTTGAAGAGCATATGTGAACCCCTGTGATGGAGTGAGATCAGGTGCCCGGGGAGATTGAGCATCTCCTGCTTGCTAGCAACACCCGTCACATATTCCCAGTAGAAAGAGTTAGATCGTGTAAATTCCATATGTATTTATATATGGAGAAGTCGAAGTAGGTAACCTTCTAGTATAGAAGGTGTCAAATCTGTGTAAAATGATCGGAATCGGTCTCAGTCCAGAATATCATTTAAAAGTCTGGATAACGAGATATCATATGGAGTAATAAGAGTCTCGTAACGACCATAGAATTTCCTCAGTGACGTTGCTAGTCTAGCACATATATAACCCTGGTTGAGCAGCTTAACTGAAAGTCGCCTAGCCCTCAGAACAGAGTTATTATAATTTGAACATTCTCTGGAATAACGTATTAACTGAGATATGAATACGCCGTATGCGGGCGATGATGGAACGTTGCTACTTACGAAAGGAAAGTTTGTATCAAAATGAGGAAACAGTGTTCCGCTGGTCTAAAAGCGAGCTCAAACCCTCGATTTGTAGGAGGGATGAGGTTTAGGAAAATGTTTCCTTTGAATGAACTTTCAACAAAGCCCGTCATTTAGTCCCATCGCATTGTTAGACAGCGTGCAACGTTCAAGTAAACGTTTGTATAAGGCTGTAGAAGGACCCAATACAAGTCTTTTTAATGATGTCCCTGTGATATTCTCTTTGGTGAAGGCGTTTAATTGTTTTTGAAGCTGACGAAAGAATGTTGTCTCCTAATGTTGTATACAAGATCAATGTAGAAAATGGGATGGGAATTCTTTTGGATACTAATTGTTGAAAAGTGGTATTTCGGAATTTAGATAGAAGTTTCGAATACGATCTTAGAATTTGCAAAATGTTTTTCCAAGTTTGTGATATCTGTACCCTGAATTAAAAGTTTCAAAGTAATTTGTAAATGTTTGGTATTAAAGTCCAAAACATGGGTGCAGCCCTTAGCAAATCGAACCAATTGAGATATAAAAATGTAAAGATGTCACATGATGGGAGTCTAGGAAATCACCATCCAAATAACAAAAATTTACAATAGAAAATCCAAAATCGTCACGATTATCGTAAATATTAGTATGAATCTTTTGTTAATTTTCTTAATGTTTATGTTTAAGAAAGATGTTTCTGTTTCAGGTATACATCTTTCGAATTCGATAAGTAAGTTATCATCAAGATATCTAGAGGTAATTTATGAATCAGATCAAGACGTTTAGATTTTGAAAGAGTCCTTAATGTCCCTGTCATAATAACATAGTAAAAAATCTGCTATAGGAGGTGCGTAGCTAGTGCCCATAGGAATCCCAACTATTTCTGATAAATCCTGTAATCAAATTAAATCAACAAGACACACAATTCAATAAATATAATACCTACAACATTCTTTAGAATTAAGAATTCAATGTTTTAGTAACCCTGGCATACACATATGCTCAATAAAATGTACTTCCTTTCATTTTACATACTGGTTGAAATTAATGCATGTAAAGGTGAAAGCATGGTGTTATACATGTATTTATGTAAATATGAGATTTGCATCCATTCCTCTAAATTTTCTCCGGTTATATAGGCCATTTTAATAGGGCGATTAATTCTGCTCTTGTACAATAAGTCAGTCTGCTGACGGTGAAGAGGTATAATTGTTGTGCAATTTAATTTACCTATCTTATTTGCATTCATTGACCATGGTATAAATGATACAACTGAGATTGCACATTCTGCTTGATACCTATATATACTCCTATCAATTACTGATGATGTTACATTACTTACTTCTCTTTATGACAAACGTGAAGATTTCAGTTTCACTGTTACCAACTTTCCCTTTACATACATGAATTTGCAAGATAGAATTTATCATCTTTATCTGTGAAAAGTTATACTATAATTTACTGTTTGTCCCTAATTGCAATACATTTCCGTTGGTACCAGAATTTTTTATCAATTGACCTGATCGTGACCTTTGACCTACTTCAATGTAACTTTTTACCGTGAAGCGTAGGACCTTCATAATCAACATGTGTGTCTGTAGACATCCACAACCATGAAAATATATCACAGATCACTGCACCTTGCTGATAGAACCCCGAAAGCGACTGACCAGAATTCTCTTAATTTGCTTGTTAAAAATTTCGAACCTTCATTGATGATGACTCTGCTTTTTGTATTTGCAAGGTTTTATTGTGCAAACATCTACATCTCAAAAGGAGCTGGATAAGTATACAGCAAATCCGATACTGAAGATTGTATTAGCAACTTTGAGCTTTACAGTTTTACTGAATGTTTTAATGTGATGAGATACATTGTCCTACTTAAACAGTAAGTATCACAACCCGTTCCTCCAACATATTTATGCATCATTAATCTGAATGAACTATGGAAATGCGTAGACTGCTGAACATTTAAAATAAAATGTTATAATTCTCTGTTAAAACGCTACCTCTAGTATGATCATCAACCCCTTTTTATATTTCCTAAGGCAATCTGAAAGCAAATTACAACCGTATTTCACACATATCGTTACCTTTTTTTATTGGCTTCACTTCAAGCATACATGTACAAACATTATAGCAAATGAAATATACTAAATGATATATCAATATAAAATGTATATAATATATGTATAATAAATATACATTTACCCAACTAAGGAAAGGTAGAAGCAGATAGGCATATGGGTAATTAGAGTCAATTCCTCACATTCCACCTAGCATAGATTTCTTGTGCTATATCAATGAAATTGTGACCAGTTTTACATAAGACGTTTATGCAAGTAATATCTATATAAGTGAGAGTATAAATCTCAACTACATGTAGGATTATTATATATAATATACAATTCATTTCAATATTTATTTCATAAAAAGATATTTATATCATAACAAATATGAAACAATTAATATCAAATTTTTTGAAGGATAGTTTTCTATATCTATTTTATAAAGAATTCATAATTTGAGACCAATCTCTTTCAATTCATTATACGTTCTTTTTGAGATAAGAGTATGATGCACCACTGAGATTTTATTTTTCAAAAATATTTTATATCTATCAATTATAGACCCCCGTTGGGTTCCCGGGGTGATAAGAATAGGACCTCCGTACCTCTTGCGTGTCGTATGAGGCGACTAAATGAGGCACCCAGGGAATTCTTATAAAAGATTCCCAAGCACCCTCTTGCTGGTCGCGGTTATTGACCAAATGAGGCATCCTGTTTGCCGTGGGATGCAACCCGTGTCGTTGGAGGACGGGATCCTGGTGGCTGAGGGTATTTTCAAACTGCGGTTTGTTTGTGTCCAACACTCCACTTTGACCCTTACTAGACGGGCGGTCGGATGGGCCCGATCCTGATCAATCGGCTTTGTCATGCCAAGCCCTCATCTATCTTGCTTATTCAATCTTGACGTACTATGCATATTGTGTAGTTTTGTCTAGTTTTATGTCGTTTATTGCGTATTCCTATTTATCATTTGAGAAGGCGGTGGCTTATGGGCCAATCGATTGTAAATTTAAAGTATTTGTATGTCATTGACTGTTATGAAATGTTTCCCGAATGGTACCCGAGTTACTTTTTCTGAAGTTAAATGCATTTCTTTACTTTATGGTCGAGTATACTCTCACAACCACTCCAGTGCATTGCTGTTGGAGATCCACAGTGTATTACCCGGTCCCTGTAGACACTCCCTGGAGGGTGGGTGGTTGTTGGAATGAATTTTTATCCTTTCTCATGGCGTCCTGTACACAAAACCACCAAACTTTGAATAAACGAAAACGTCTTTTGGACAATATTGATAATACTGTTGTACAACCTGATGATGACTGGTCTCGTTTCTGGTGATATCTTCTGAAGATGGTGCTTTAGCCAAGGCTTTGCCCTTCTTAGTTGATAAAACTATTCAATCTGTTGCCGGAACAGTTAAAAATGTTAACAAGCAAAGGAACGGACATCTTATAGTGGAATGCTTGAAGAAACAACAATAAATAAATTTACTAACATTGGATCACATCGGTCACATACCTGTAAAAGTGTCTGTTCATCATACGCTCAATACGTGTCGCGGCATATTATCTATCACCGTTGCGCTGTTTTACTTGTCAAAAATTTGGCCATTCAAGGTAGAGATGCAATCGCAAAAAAGTATATGTCATCGTTGTGGTCATGAAGAAGTTGAAAATATAGTTGTAGATGAATTTGATAGTGAAGTCATGGATCATGGGGATGCCCATTTTGAAATGCCTTGTGACTGTACACCCTTTTGTGTGAATTGTAAAGGGAACCACTGTTCATCCTCGAAACAATGTACTGCGTATTTACGCGAAGTTGAAATTATAAAAATAAAAGTTGAGAGGTGTTACTTTTAACGATGCAAGAACGTTGTATGAAGCTTCCCATGCTCGTTCATTGGCAACAAATAGTTATGCTGCTGCCGTTCTCACAAAGAAAACAGCAACTGTTGGTTATCAAACTGAGATTTGCGGTATTCAAAGTGAATTACCAAGTCCATCTTTCAATGTAAAAAGTTCCTCGACTTCATTCTCAAAGTCATCTCAAGCGTCATCTTCGCATGTAAAACCATCTGTGCCCACAAAACCGAGTCAGTCATCGAATAAAATAAAAAATAAAAGTAAAACAAATAAACAATTTTCTAATACGTGTGTTGCAGACGGAACTACGAAAAATAGATTTGATATTTTAGGAGAGGATGATGAAGTACATCCTTCTGCTCCTAATATACGAGCTAGTGAGAATTCTCACAATGTCAATACACGGGATTGTAGTAAATCCCCAACTAAGAGAGGTCGCAAGCCTTCTCTTGCTCGTCTCAAAGAAAAATGAATAATTCGGATAATATAATTCAGTGGAATTGTAGAGGTTTAAAATTTAATTTTAATCAAAAATTCTCTCCAGCAGTATTATGTTTACAAGAGACCCATCTTAAGGACACAGATTCTTTTCAATTTAAAAACTTTTCACAATATAATGTTTATAGTAATAATGAGAGTCAATTTTTATTAGAAATTCTATCTTGCATAGTAGTGTTATTTTAAACACACCTTTACAAGCTATCGCTGTGCGTGTTACATTACATAAAACAATAACGTTTTGTTCAATATATTTTCCTCCGACTTTAAATATAGATCGTAGAGAATTGGACAACTTGGTTGAACAACTACCTAAACCATTAATCATATTGGGTGATTTTAATGCTCACAATATCTTGTGGGGCAGTGATAATAATGACGCCAAAGGTAATATAATTGAAGATTTTATAGCAAAACATGGTTTATGTGTGTTTAATAATTGGTCTAGTACCTATTTACATCCAGGACATGGTACTTATACTTCAACAGATCTTACTTTAACTGATCCATCGCTTTTTACTGACTTTGTGTGGTCAGTTCATGACGATTTGTGTGGAAGTGAACATTTTCCACATACTAAAAATCTGATTGTCTTACAAATCTAAATCAAGTAAATCATTTAAGTAAAACTGATCCTATTCTTTCGTTGTTCAGATTTGTGAAAAGAATATTCCCAAAACCTCTACTTTTCAAAAAAAGAAATATAATCCTTGGTTTGGCGATACTTGCGAAAGTGTTATCAGTGATCGTAAAAAGGCCGAAAAGGTATTCAAAAAGCATCCTATTACTTCTAATTTAAATAAAGTTCGCCAGTGTAGAGCTGCTGCCAGGCGCACAATCAATCATAGCAAACGTTTATCATGGAGAAATTGTCTCTAAAGTCAATACTCGAATACCTACTAATAAGGTATGGAAGATGATAAATAAAATTAAAGGCAAAAATACTTCAAATACTGTTAAACATCTTGTTCATAATTCGGATATTTTAACATCTAAGCAGGATATTGCTAATTGTTTAGGGGAAACCTTTTCATAAAACTATTCATCTGATAACTGTCTTCCTCAATTTCGTCGTATTAAACAAAAATCCGAAAAAATAAAATTGAAGTTTCAATCAAATAATCAAGAGGATTATAATGAGCCTTTTTCGATCGAAGAATTACATTATTCGCTACAGTGCTCTAATGATACTGCAACTGGTCCAGATGAAGTGCATTATCAAATTTTAAAACATCTTCCATTGGAATCTTTACATATTCTACTAAATATATTTAATTACATATGGTTGAATGGCGAGTTTCCACAATCGTGGAGAGATTCTATTGTTATTCCCATTCCTAAGCCTGGAAAGGACCATACTGATCCTATTAATTATAGGCCGATATCTTTAACGAGTTGTATATGTAAAAGTTTAGAACGTATGATTAATGAGCGTCTTGTCTGGTTCCTGGAACACAACAATCTTCTCACTGATATTCAGTGTGGTTTCAGGAAGCAGAGAAGTACACTGATCATCTTGTGCGCCTTGAAACATATATTCGTGATGCTTTCATAAATAAATAACATGTAGTTTCTGTCTTTTTCGATCTGGAAAAGGCGTTTGATACGACCAGGAAATATGGTATTTTAAAGGATTTATATGATATGGGTTTAAGAGACAGTTTGCCTATTTTTATTTCAAATTTTCTAAAAGATAGACGTTTTAATATGCGACTTGGGTCCCATGTTTCTGATTCTTTTGAACAGGAGATGGGCTTTCCACAAGGAAGTATACTATCTGTTACTCTTTTTAGTATTAAAAAAATAGTTTGGCACAAGTGTTGAAAAACGATAGCGATGGTTCTCTATATGTACATGACTTTTTGATATGTTGTTGTGGGAAAAATATGAATATGATAGAACGGAAACTTCAGTTGTGTTTAAATAATATATTTCAATGGTCTATTGAACATGGTTTTAAATTTTCAAAAAATGAAACTTCTTGTGTGCATTTCTGTCAAAATAGACGAATGCATAATGACCCTGAACTTTTTATGGACGGTAATAGAATAAATGTTGTAAATGAAGTTAAATTTATTGGTGTTATATTTGATAAACGACTGTCTTTTATACCGCATATAAAGTCATTAAAAGTAAAGTGCTTAAAAGCCTTAGATATATTAAAAGTTTTATTTAGTGCAGAGTGGGGTGCTAATAGTACAACCTTGCTTCAGCTATATAGATCGCTGGTTCGATCAAAACTGGACTATGGTTGTATTGTTTATGGTTCGGCCAGAAAGTCCTATTTACAGCTTCTGGACACCATACATCACCAGGACTTTAGATTAAGTCGTGGTGCTTTCAGGACGTCACCTGTACAAAGTTTACATGCGGAAGCATATGAACCATCTTTGAAGGAAAGAAAAGTTAAATTAACATTACAATATATTATTAAATTGTATGCGAACCCATCGAATCTTGCATTTAATTGTGTCTTTAAGCCGAAGTATGAAATTAAATATGATAATAAACCGAATAGCATTAAAAAATATAGACTTACGTGTTCGACCACTTATCGAGGAAGCTGATATCACGCTGTCTGATATAGATAAATACGAAATATCTTCTTCGCCACCATGGTTAATGAAGAGACCTACAGTCATACTAGAATTAGCAAATTATAAGAAACAAGATACTAATTCTCTGCAATATAAACAAATGTTTTCAGAAATCGCTTCTTTTCACTCTGATTATAAATTATATTATACAGATGGTTCTAAGGATGATGATAGAGTTGCATCTGCTGCAGTAACTGATAACGACGTCTCTTTATCTATTCGTTTACCTGATAATAGTTCTATATTTACAGCGGAAGCTAAAGCTATAATGTTAGCTCTAAATGATATTGAAAAAAACAAATATTCAAAAAGTATTATTTTTTCTGACCCTTTGTCGTGTCTTCGGGCTATTAAATACTTCAATACAAGTAATTTGTATGTTCTGAGAATTTTAGAGAAAGTCCATTCCCTGTTATCAAATGATTTTGAGATTGTATTTTGTTGGATTCCAGGACATATGGGTTTAGTCGGTAATATTAAAGCTGATACAGCAGCTAAAGAAGCTTTACATAGGTATAGTACTGTAGGTAAAATTCCTTATACAGATTTAAAACCATGTATATTAAATTATAGTGAGAATTTAACGCAAGAAGCCTGGGACCATGAAGTTAACAATAAACTTCATGATTTCAAGCCAATTTTTAAACATAAAATACATTTTAATCATAATAACCCTCGAGACGAAGTTGTTACTTATAGACTCCGCATGGGGCACTCTTTGATAACTCATTCATACCTTTTAAAGAAAGAGCCTCCTCCAGAGTGTATCCCTTGTCAGATGTCTATTAAGTATAAAACATATATTGCTAGAATGTGCAGACACTGCACACATTCGAAGTCAGTATTATACTGTACAAACTATGAGTGAGTTATTTGAGAATATCAGTATTTCGAAAATTCAGGAATTTTAAAAGAAGTTAAATTATATAATAAAATATAATGTATTGAAATATAATGTATTGAAATATAACGTACATGTATTTTAATTGTATATGCATGTATATTTTAGCAATATCATTTATGTGTAGATACGATATACAATGAGAGCTGGTCTTTCTTGGACATTCTTATTGCTCGTTTTAATTTGTTTTTGACTATGTTAACTGGTAACCGTCGCCATATGGGTGAAATATTCCCGGCGCGATGTAAATAAATGATATATCTATCTATCTATCAATTATAGAATTATCAATTACAGTTTTATTACATTTTAATGTATGAATAAAATACTTTGCACACAAAATACAATAGTTTCAAGAGGAGGCGGAGTTCGAGTTGTATAATCCAAAAATAATATCCTGACAGGTCAGTCTTTCTATATCATTATAAAATATATTATTCCACCAGATGACAAACTCTTCCCAAAACTTATAAAAAATAAACAATTAAAAAATTGATGTTGTATCGTATCTTCCATATCATCACGTATACGTAAAATTGTGTCATAACTACTTAAGAAATTTCCTTTCGTGCTTTTTTCCCCCTAAATATGGTTGCTGTGTTTTAATGAATATAGCAGCAGACAAGCAAAGAAGAAAAGAGAGAGTATTTCGCGACAAGACTCAAGTGCTGGACACCCTAGATGACAGGGAGTTTATCGGGCGATATCGCCTACTACGAGAGAGCCTCCTTATTTTGTTGGACGTGGTCAAGAGGGATATAGAACCTCCCACAAATAGGTCACATTCTATTTCGACCATTATACAATATGATTGATTTAGCGATTATAACAACAGAAACATAACACAATAATCCAACAATTACTCGTATGGACTAAAATTCAACAGGGGTGTCTTCGCATGTCAGCCCAGAACTTTCATTCCGGCCTGTCAACTACTAGGAGACGACAGTTGGACAGAGACATTTGACTAAGCTGTATGTCAAAACTAACCAACGGAATCCATATGAAGCATGAGAATAAAAAATACTAAAGCTACATTAAAATCAATTCAATATCATTTTAAACCATTGGCCTCTTTTAATGGCTCCCCATCTGATGCACGAGGGAACTGCATCCGGCAACCCCTTTTTTAAGTAAGAAAATATTTCACAACAAATAAGTTTTTTAATTTTTTCTATTACTATAAAACCTTATTTCCACAGCTTTTGATTGTAAATTTGAGTCAGGGCATCAGGAAACTGCACCTCATTTGAAAAAAATTCTTGATCCGCCTTTGCAAAACGGGCCGACAGGGATACAACATTTTACTGCATTTTTGTAACACGGGATCTCATTGGCTGTCTGATTTTAAAACTGCAAGGGTATTCACGATACCCTGCAGTGTTTGATATGAAGTCATACTACTCTGCAATTTTTGAATTTGTGACGTCACAATGTCCTGCGGTGTTTGTTATTACGTATGTATTATATGAGATTTACTGTTTTACTAGATAGTAATCTTGGGGGGGGGGGGGGTAATATTTTCAGGATTCTACAAAGGGAGACAATACTTTGATTTTGTGTATTTTGATAATTGTAATTGGAAAAATCAAAGGACTCAAAAGTCCTGAGAGTCGGCTTTGCTGATTTTAAGAATGTAATCATTTTATCATTTTAGTGGCGGATTCAGGATTTCAGGAAAATGAGGGGGGGGGGGGGCAAAAATTAAGTCTTTGTTGCAACTACATCGTCATTATACCTTTGTACAAAATGCTAATAAAATCTGCTCTCTTCATACTATCTTACGGCAAACAGTTTGCAATTGCTTGTACCCGAAATGAACGTGCTATCGACAACTTCATGGCAACAAGTTTTACTGCATTGTTGTCACGAGTCGAACCTGAGCCAAGGAACGACATTCCTTCAAGTGGGATATTAAATAACCATCTTATTCACGATTCTCACAATGTTTTAACATCATTTATATTTAGAAACATACAACATTTACCTAAATATTTATATTGCATTTTCATTATCAGAGGAAATGCGGGAAGATCGATCTTTAAATTTGTCATATATGTGAAAAAGAACTAAAGTTCCAGAGCATCTTGGGGAAAACTTTAATTGAAATATCTCGATAAAAACAAGCGATACAAGATCAAGACAAATGCTTTGTCCGGAGAATTACACAATCGAGTACATCCGACGGTGTCGGTGGTAAACATATCGTAAAGTAGTCACAACTACATATTATTACGCGAAATTTGAAAACATTATTGCAACTCCTTTTTCGAGTTATTGAAACTGGTTTATGTTTAGCTTAAATTAACTGAGCTAAAGGTACATTGTGCTGATCAAGAATTTTTAAGACAACATCAGTAATTTTTCGGCACTTTTTTTTTCAGCGACGTAGTAAGCTCTACATCGGTAGTGAAAGTTATAACCCCTGAAAAGAAAGTGATTGCAATGAGTGCGGCTTCACCGAAGCCGACTCATAAATGGAATTAAGAAACAGAATCCCAAACATCCAGGAATGTTTTAAGATTAAAAGGGGTATTCACTATTGATGCGTAACAATAAAAATTGAATGGAGTCCTCCTTCATAACTAAATAAATTTTATAACCCAAAACATACAAGCTAGAGTTACCCGCTTGTCAGCTGGCCAATGAAAATAAAATTCTACATCAAAAACTTTAAGAGCTTGAAATGTATGTTCGTCGTAACTGTGTCCGAGTATTTGGAGTATGAGAGCAGGAAACTGATACGGATAAGGTTATCCTTGACATCACAAATGAACTTGATGTGTCTCTGACCACAGACAACATTGACGTATTGCATCGAATAGACCGTTTCCCAATTTTTGAATGATGATACCGGACAAACCACCTTTTGCCGTAATTTTCACTTTGACGTTAACACTTAGAATGTGACGTCACAGTAATTTGACGCATATCTAAGCGGCAATTTTGTATTTGTCCGATATTGCCCCTCACATCATGTAAAATTTGCAAAAAGGTTATTGGCAGGCCAAGTGCTAACGCTGAAAATACCAAACCTAGCGCGTATTAAAACTACTACCTTCATAGTCTCTCAAAAATTAGTAAAAACCTATTCAAAAACCAGTATGAAAGGGGGTATTTATAAATCAGGATCTTACCAAAACCAGGAACAAAATTGCATTCGAGCCCGCCAATTTGTTAAAATAGGAAAAGAAAAATCCATTTTCGTCTGGGATGGAAAAAAAATATTTTTGCTAGACAATGCCGAGCAAAAACACAAATTACTCTGCCTGGGACGATCTCCTCAACGTCAGAAGGAAAATATGGCCGGAAATGTGCGTAGATCCAAACGATCTCCCAGGTGCACTTCAAATCTAAATACAAAGCACGTGTAATAATGTATATCAACATTACTGTCAACCAGCTGATTGGATGGTGAATTGACTCTTAATTCCGGGGCAAATGCGCCAGCCCATCCAATCACGTGACTACATTGACCCAGTAAACGGTCTAGACGTACTCGTTGAACACGATTTTTCGCTTCACCGCTGTCTCTCGTCTGCATCATATATAATGTTCGTACCTTGTGTATCATCGTACACGAACGTTTGTATGTAGTACTATTCCTACGTAACTTGGTTTTATTATATCTCTTGCATATAGAAGGAAATAAATGAATTGTGAGACCAATAAAAACAAATTTTGATGTGTGATCAATTCTTGCGACTCTCGTCATATACACAGCACGTGCATCTATGTGAAATAACACCAAGTCAACCAACTGATTTACCCTTACGCGGCAATAGCACCGGCCCATCCATCCACGTGACTACACTGCCTTAGTTAGCAGACTAGGCATACTCATTGCATTAAATATCGCTACTGTGCTGACTTTTTAACGTACCAGACATGGACATGTGATTTGCTTAATTGTAAGATCTTTAATTTTTTGTATGATAATTTATATGCGAAAGCATGTTATGGTATATGATTAATTTTTGTCTTATGCATGCACATGTGTTGTGTGTAAGTAGATCAGAGTCCGGCGCCATAAACTGAGAATATACTTAAGTCAAAAATTTCATTTTGATTTATTCCATTATCAAACGTTCAAATAAATTTTAATGCAGAATGGTTTAATTCTATTTATCAGTAGAACAAAACTAAATAAAATCCAAATCCCAGTTATTAATTTATTGATGAATAGAAGAATATGAATTTTTGACTTAAGTATATTCTCAATTTATGGCGCCAGACCCAGTGATCATAAGTACATAAAACAATTTTCAATATAATTGTAAGTGTTTACCTATTATAGGCGAGTGCGAACACGTATGTAGATGCACATGCTTTAGGTTATCGCCATCTTATGTTTTAATCACCTTGGTATTTCATATCTAAACACATCCATAAGTCTGCATCTTAATACAAAATATTATTAAAATATGTTTGAAAACGATATTCTTTGAGATTACTTTTACATGAAATGTTCAGTACAATTCCGCGTATTGAGTTATAATGTTTAGGCAGCAACACTAGCTAAATGTTCGACTAATTTGATATTGTAAATGCCATATCGATTATCGATATCTTTACTTCAAATGCTCCGTTTGGTATATCTTTCAAAATGTCTTATCCACTCAAACTTTTAACTTACTCCTCTAACTGTACTTAATCGCAAATGTATGAAGAACAAGTACTGTGTTATCCAATCTGACTCGAACGGAAAATTTTCCTTCGAAAAGTTTGCTTGAGGAGTATTCTCTAAACAAAATATAAACATGCAATTCCTCTTTTCATATAAATGTTAATATAAATATATATATATATATATATATATATATATATATATATATATATATATATATATATATATATATATATATATATATATATATATATATATATATATATATATATAATTTTGAATTTGTTTTTGTTTTTTGTTTTACGTCACACCACGAATATTTCACGTATATGGTGACGGCATCTGCCCGATGCGGAGCATACAAATTTTGACCTTTGCAACGGACCCACCCGAAGCAGTGAGGGATCTTTAACGTGCCATGCATACCACGACACGGGGCCTCGGTTTTTACTGTCTCATCCGAAGGACATGACACCGGCATGACCAAAGCGGGACTGGAACCCCGGCCTCCCGATCAGGAGTCCGACGCGATACCACTAGTCCACGCCATACATATATTTACATTTATATAAATAAATATATATATATATATATATATATATATTTAAGTCTTGCCGTGGTCAGGCGTGAAATATGTGGGCTGAGTGATTCCCCGCTTCAGTGCAGGTTGTGTTAAGTATCCACATAGTGTAATGTTTGATGAAATCCTGTGGCGTGTTTTGTGATGCATGGGTATTGGACGTACAGATGGGTGCAGTCCTAACATAACATGCACGTTAACGCAAAAAAGCGGTCACGAGGACTGCTTTAGCACACGTGCTAGGACTGCTCGACCGGCGCTCGGTACAGTCGCACGTTCACATGTCTACATGTATATTTGTAATTCTCTATGCAACACGGATGGAGAAAATTACATGGATCTAATTCAATTACCGCGAATGTCGCCATAGAAACGTGTATTAAATATAATGTTAAAATGTAAACCTTCATTAAGGATTTTATATGTAATACAACAAAAGAAATTATCGCGTAGATATGCAATAAGGTAATTATGAAAAAAAAAACTTCGTTAGTTTATACCAGCATGATTAGATTCTAATTTCATATATTTACTTATTTTAAATTAGTTTATTTATGTTCTTATTTCTTATTTGGTTATTCATTTATACCTAATTTATTTATGTATTTACATGTACTTCTTTTTTAGGTATTCATTATTATTTTTTTAATTAAGCTATTTTCTATCATATATGAAAATAATAATTATCATCATTATTATCATATTTATTAATTTTTATTTCATTATTATTATTATTATTATTATCCTAAAAGAAGAATAAATTTCATTCAAGTCAATGTTCGGAAATTGCGTTCAATATTTTTAAAATTCATTCCTTAACTTGAAAGGGTTTTATTTAATTCTAAATATTTTACTTGCACATTAATATGTTTTTTATTTTTGAATATACAATGCATATATCGATTCTCCTTCAAAACCTTCTATATGAACATGTTAATACAAGTTTTAATGTGGCTGTCAAACACGTTCACGCGGCAGTCAAGCGCGTCACGCGGTCTCGAAATTAAGTTCACGTGGAAATATGCGTTAACGCAAACGCGTGTGCTCAGCAGTCCTGAGCGCACGAGGAAAGCAAACTTCATGTTAACGCGACGTTAACATAATGTTATGTTACGACTGCACCTCACTGTATCTTTTGGGCTGAGTGTTTGGCCTGGGGTTGTCATATTTGACCTTGGCAAGACCTAAATCCTTGTTTTGTATAAAGTAGTTTTTTCAGTGTTTTGTATAAGCTAGTTTTCCTCAGTGTATAAACAAAGTAGATTATAGCTTATGAATGACTAAAGATAATAACTACTTCCACTAACAAAGGGTTTATATTTACTCCTTGATCTCAACCATGTTATTGGTTGACCCATCACTTAATGAGTCGTTGTTAGCACTCATTACATTGTATATATGTTTCCTTTTTTCGCCATATATCATTGTATTATTTCACACTGTATACTACATCCTAGAGTTGCGTTTATCCCTCAATTTTACTACAATGTCTCAAATGATCATGTTTTAATCCCATGCAATTTCAACGACTACCAATTACTCAATCTTTTCCGGACTCTGAATTTTGACATCAAAGATAGTACTTTTACGTAATGAATATAGAAATAATGGAATACAGATTCCGGATAGAAACATTTAATACTAGATGTAATTTTATCAAACATTTCCGTGTGTATAGACTGAAGTCGTACTGTAAGTCTAGCATGTAATTATTACACATTTCACAATACCATGTGTGATTTTACTGTTATGTGGTGATACTGAAATCAACTCCGGACCCGTTATGGCCAGTAATACAATCTCAATTGTATCAATTTCAAACTCGAATGAAAACACAAGCAGTTTAAATTTAAAACTTGAAATGTATTTATCCTTAATGCACCTTAACATTCATAGCTTAAACCAAAACTTGATATCTTAAAATGGTAATCTTCACGACTTTGATATCTTGTGTTTTACTGGTTGAACCAAAATACTGCAACCACAGACATTTTCAGCTCGCCTTTCAGAAAAGATAGAACTGATCGCCCAGGTGGGGGAATCATTGTATATTGTGAAAATAATCTATACACTAAACGTAGGTTAGATCTCAAACCTAGAAACCTACAATGTTACTGGATAGAAATTATTTCTAATAAACTTAAATGCTTAATAGAAACCTTTTACATGCCTTCTAACAACGACATAAATGTATGGAACCAAATCGAACACTCAATTGAATTAGCAGTTGACTCTGAAATTAAAAACATTATTGTAACGGGGGATTTCAGCGAAAATCAGAATACTCAGTGTGATACTAAAGTGAAATATTTTTGTAATACCCTCAGTTTTTACCAACTTATAAACAAACTTACATCATATTCTGAAATTTCATCTACATTATTTGATCTCCCGTTAACTAGTAACAAGGGTATTATATACCACAGTGAAGATGTTGAACCTTTCATTGACGCTAATAAACGCTATCAGTGCCCAATAATAGCAGTTATTCTACAAGGACAAATGTAAAAATAATGTGTTTAAAAGAAAAATTATTGCTATATTACAATTGCAACTTCAACGAGTACAGACGACTTTTATCTCGAATAGATTGGGGATTAAGTGTAACGCCCACTGACCATATACATCAGAGTGTCAATAAGTTTACATCAAAACTGATCGAGGTTGCAAATAAATATATACCAAATCTTTTTGTTACCATCAGGCAAGGTGACCTACCCTTGATAACAAGTGAAATACGTAGAGTTATCAGAAGCAGAATGAGGTCGAAGGCCAAGAAAAGTAAAATATACATACTATTGGAATAAATTCAAAACCTTAAGGAAAATAAAGATGTTGACTTACTCAGAACTGCAAAACAAAAGTACAACGAAACGCTCTGTACTAATATACAAAACAACAAGTTCTCTAATAAAGATTAGTAGAAACAATGGTTAGTAAATATCTAAATTCAATACTATAGTTTTTTGTTTGTCTCACAATCTATAACTGATGATAATAATGTTGACCTCCCTTACATAGAAAACCTCAGTCAAAATCAAAATGTTTTGGAAAATAGTGATAATTTAGTCTGATGTGTGTGATATCAAATATATAAAATTTCATCAGCCCTAAACTTCTTAGGGAGGCTTCTACAGAGTTAGCTGGACTATCGTACAATTAATTTAATGCATCACTTGCACAAAAATTATATCCATCGCAATGGAAACACGCTAATGTATTCCCAATATTAAAAAAAAGATTATCAACTAGAAGTCCAAAATAATAGACCAATCTCTCTCCTTTCCGTAATTAGCAAAATATTTGAAAAGTGTATTTACAAATACATACATAGTTTTCATCCACGAAAACAAAACTTCTATCTAAACATCAGTCTGGGTTTCAGGAAGGTGATTGTACGATTAATCAAACATTATATGTAACACATGAATTTTCCGAAACCCTAGACGATGGTTAAGAAATACGCGTTGTATTTTTGATATTAGCAAAGCTTTCGAGAGTTTGGCACAAATCACTTTGCATAAAATTAAACAATTTCAAATTACAGGCAATCTATGAGAATGAATTAAAAGGTATCTATCGAACCGAAAACAACTAGTGATTTTAAACGGAAAGGAGTCTGATTTGGTCAAAATAAATCATGGGGTACCCCAAGGGTTGATACTATGGCCTATATTTTTCTTATTATTTATTAATGATATTGTACATGAAAGAAGCTGTAAAATAAAATTATATGCTGATGATACCTCTTTATACATAATTATTGAAGACACTGCATCTCGACAACTTACTGAAAAATCTTGCAAAAATAAATAAATGGTCTAAATTATGGCTTGTCAAATTTAATCCTAATAAAACTGAGAGTTTACTAATCTCCAGAAAACAACCAAACCCCCCAACCCACCCCCTTTTATCGATCCCCGTCGTCCCTGAGGTTTCAAATCATGAACATTTAGGCCTTATACTAAACAATAAATGTCATAGGTGTTAACACATTGATTAATATATTGTACAAAAAGTGAGTGTGAACTAGACAAATACTCCAATGTATGTATTATTCATTTATACGCCCAATTTCAGAATACGGAGATATATTATTTCATAATTTTTCGCACTATTATAAAGACAAACTAGAAATATTGCTTGAATAGTTACAGGGGCCACTAAACTTGGTAGTTTTAACTCAGCTGTATACAGAATCAGGATGGGAACGTCTTATACAACGCAGGAAAAACATTAATTAATTGAACTTCTTAAAATTATTCATTACTCCTCAATATTTACTCTGCCCCAGCAACACGAACAAGTGCATACATACAGTACTAGAAATTCCCAAAATTTAATTTTGTTGTGCCTCAATGTAGAACCACTTACTATCTAAATACCTTTATCCCTTCTACAATTTCCCTTTGGAAGAGACTTCCCAATCACATCAAATAATCAAACACTATAGCTCCGATTAAATATTAGCATTGATAAACACTATGCTTCAAACAAAATCCCAAAATATTACCACGTGTGAACCCGCATGGGGCAAATACTACATACCGCGACTGTGCATGTCATGTAGTAGTTTCAAAACATCACCTTTATGTCAAAAGTATTGAATCTGATCCTTTGTGTACTTGCGGAGAAATTGAAACAACTGCTCACTACTTATTTACAAAAATTACCAAGATCTAAGAATTAACTTAGAAATTCATTAAATATCCCAATAACCTGTAATATTCTCCTATATGGCAACGAGGACATTTGTTTCGAATTCAATAAAAACATTTTTATTAATGTACAAAACTTTTTTTCTGAATACAAAACGTTTCACGTGGCATGTGTTCTTGATGATATTATTATCAATATGTTATTGATACCATTAGTATTATAATAGTAATATCAGTATTATAGATAATAATAGTGATATGCAAATCTGTAGTTTCACTAGTTGTGTGACATATATTCTACATAATTACATACATTGCATATTCAGTGTAGTTTACTTCTCTACATATTTTGTATTTGTATAGTTATTGGTCATGTGCGCATGTGTTTATTGATCAAAAGCTGTACAGCTTATATGTATACAAATATATTATAAGTAACAATAATAGAATAAAATGTCAAGGTCAACATATTGAATAAATATATCACATTAAATGCATGATATAGACATGTTTATATATCAAATAGAGTACAATATATAAATATGAATTATGAATAAAGTATGTAAGGCAGTTATCATAAAATTCTATTATTACATTTCCTCGTTATAATTAGTCTTCATATATATCTCGGAACTACCTGTAACACGCGGTTATCTAAAATGTTTGTAATTTAGAACATTGCTATATTTTTTATATTACCTATAGGTCCATGTATATATACATAGTGTCCGAAATATTACCCGTGTAAAATCACCTCTAATTTCTGAAGTCAATTATTCCAGTACCTTATTATGACTAGTAGATCTACAACCATTCATCTTTCTGGTTCTGCATATCCGGATTTACAACAAGTTTCGTTTACTTGAGGACGGTGAGGTTGCGCGATGATGGTAAGTTAGTATTAAATCAAAGCGGGATCTGCAGCACTTTGAATCCATTTATGATGTTACTCTACTGAGGAATACCGCAACTCAATTAATATCTCAATAACTTTTTCTATAAATAATTTCTTTTATCATATCTTTAATTATTACATTGTTGTACATGTATTTTCATTACCTTTTTTTCCCAAATTTACACCTTAAACATATTGTTACTTGATTATACCAAGTGACTGTAACCCGATTCAGTTAGGTAAATAAATTCGTATAAGCGTTTGACATCTTTTTCAGATCCCTTGATATACGTACGTAGATCTAATTTATTTATGTATTGTATAATATCCATGAATATAATATGTTTAAACGAAATAAATCTGATGACATGTCATAGGTATGACTGTTCTTAGTTCTACGATTGTCGATGCTTTCATCAAGAGCTGGATCCAGGGCAAGGAGACATATGTAGGCACCAGAGGTACACTCTTTTGACGAACTTCTGCCTACCAGATGTATAGATCAATAAACTATATTCACCCAGAGTGATGAAGATGGGCGTCTTACAAATTCTTAGGTTTTTTGTTTTGTCTTTTTTTTCATTCTGTAATCTGTTTTAAAGCTGTATATGGACTCTCAATATAAAGAAACAATAAAAACGTTTTTGCTAACATTTGGTAGAAAAACAAGGAGAGTTCTGATTATTTGTCATACATTTTTGTGCCAGTGACATGCTATAGTTATTGTAGAGAGGCAAGTTAAGAGTCAGCTGTCAAAACACAGTAAGGCAGATTAACTCTGAGAGTTTTCTCACATTTATGTTGTTTGTAAATGAAATAACAAATGTGAGCGATATAATGTCCATTTGGCTCTTCTTGTTCATTTTATTACGTTTGCGAGCACATCTTTTATGGTTTAATTAGTTCATTGATAAAATTTTCCGTGGGTGTGTATGTACTATTTGCAAAAAGCAATTACATTATTTTCCTTGAACCCTATTGTAATAAATAACGGTAACAAAAATATTATATAATGTCGGTCGTGTGTCGTGAAACATATTTCAATTTGACATACTGCTTCAATATACCTAATAAAGGAACTTGAACGGCACCAATGCCTTGGATTCTCCTACTCTAAAATATTAGAAAACCACACATCCGTTCTCCATTCCATTTTGAATACAATCAAGTGATTCAGAGCTCTAATTTCTCTCATTTTATTTGGATTCCAAAAATTGACAAAAGTCCATATCAAACATCATTTAATTGCCGCAATTCGTCCAGGTATATCAACCAAGCCTTTACCCATTTTTACTTACAACAATACATACATCAATATGCGTCAAGTTTCTTTAAAACGTATTGCGAAACAGGCATACTCCAGAAGCGGGTCAGTCACTTGTTTTTGGGTGAGTTTTTGGGGGGATGAGGGTAGTGATACAGAAAATGTAAACCTTGATCTAGATACCTCATTAAAACCGTAAAGGTATTTATTTTGTAAGGGGGGGAACATACTGATTCAAACAACAAAATGACACTGAAGATGATATCATTATGATAGTGGAATATTTAGTGGGCAATAATGCGTAGGAACGATTTTGCCTCACATCTTGCTGACATCTTCTTTGTACTCACTAAGATGCAGAATTGATTCAGTCTATCTTAAAACAACGAAACAACATCTTAGTTCAAGTATCAGTATATTCATGACATTTTGTCTATCAACAATCCAAATTTATATCACTAATTTTCCTTAACTTAGATGCGTCCGTCCTTGTCGGCGTAATGTGCGTTTTAATTTCAGAACTAATACAGTACTGCTAGAAAGTTATGAAGTCTTCTTTCCAGAATTGTTATCTGATATTCTGAGAAAATGAAACACTTGCCTCTCCTCTCTATGGCGTTCTAACATTTGAAAACATAAACGCATATGCCAGAACGTGAAATCTTCAACCTAGGGTATAGTCAATGGCGTATTAAAAGGATACTGGCATGGACAGTGTAAAGTTCCCATTTTCAGGAAAAGTAATATTGATATTCTGGAACCAATATTTATTTTACTTATTAAGTAAGTTATAGTTAGTGCCTTAGACGTACATAATCATTTCATGATACACCACTTTTACGCAGATACGATATGGAGTTTTATTAGATTTAATGACATGAATCAGTTGATATTATTTAATGCACTGTCCATACATCAATATTAAATCTGCGAGCACATATACATTGTACTATAAAAGATTTCGAATGTAAAGATGATGGATAAATCAAAAGCCACAAGTCCAAAAATCATAAAACCAGGAAGATCATACAAAATCACGTGAAAATGAAAAACAATATGGGAAAATAACAAAAAAAATATATGTCTACTTGAAGAGCATATAGTGAACCCCTGTGATGGAGTGAGATCAGGTACCCGGGGGGGAGAGTGAGCATCTCCTGCTTGCTAGCCAACACCCGTCATATATACCCAGTAGAAAAGTCAGAGATCGTGTAAATTCCATATTGCTATTTATATATGGAGAAGTCGAAGTAGGTAGGTGGTAACCTTCCAAGTATAGAAGGTGTCTCAAAATCTGTCCTAAAATGATCGGAAACGGTTCTCGGTCCAGAATATCATTTACAAAGTACTGGATAACGAGATATCCATACGGGAGTAAATACGAGGTCTTCGTAAACGACCATTAGGAATTTTCCTCAAGTGACCGTTTGCTATAGTCTAGCACAATATATAAACATGGTTGAGACAGCTTAACTGATAAGTCGCCTAGCCACTCAGAACAAAGTCACGGTTATTTGAAACATGCTCTGGAATAACGTATGAACTGAGATATGGAATATCGCCGTATGCGGGCGATGATGGAATCGTTTGCTACTTATGGATAAGGGAAAGTTTTGTGATAGCGAAATTGATATCGTCACGTTTGGTCATAGAGTGTAGGATTTTCAATTGGACCATTTATGTCGAAAGAACAACATAATATCTAAAATACGAAGTTGAA